>OX465267.1:7525404-8125404 GCA_949987775.1 Aproaerema taeniolella
ATTTTCAATTTTATCTCTAAGCATTAGAGTTTACTATCCATTGGGGAAATCTGACAGTTTGTGGTAACCTGATGTGCTGTTGACTGTACATCGCAATCCAATAGCAGTGCGGCGCGGGGGTATATACCCCGTTTCACAATAAGTTGCCAAATTAGGTAAATAATGAAAACTCCTTAACATGACATTTCCGGGAAAAAATAATTACTTGTAGCTGATGATAGTTATGGGTAAGTTCCACCGTTTAAGTATTTGCTAAGCTGTCTTTTACACCTTGTATATCCGTTCAGGTGGAAAAATTGAGAACTATCCAAATTTCATTACATCTAATGACGGCTGCTTTGACTGGTAGCGCCACCGAAAAATTGAATCTTCAGTTGCTAGGTAGTTTGCAACGTTCGGTTGGCGGAGGCGCTGCTGGTTGGGGAAACTGTCGGCAAGTATATGAAAATAAATAGTTCTCAATTTCGCCACCTGAACAGATAAAATGGCCTCCATTGTTATCGGAAACGCCATTATTACTCTATTGGTTTGTGGAATAGCCACCCTGATCATCGGGAGGAGATTACTCTGGCCGCGTTGCCCCGCTGTATTTCTTTTTTTAACACCCCATATACGACCCCACCGAGAGGCACGGGCCTCCCTTCGAAACACGAAGGGGATTTAGGCCATAGTCCACCACGCTGGCCTAATGCGGGTTGGTGGACCGCTTATCTTTTCGAAAATGTTTTTTTCTTGGACGAACGGGTTTCATCACGATGTTTTCCTTCACCGTTGAGCAAGTGATAATTAGAAATCCGTACATAAATCCGAAAAGATGAATTTAGTGGTACAGGCCCGCACCAGGATTTGAACTTGCGACCTTCGGATTACAAGTCTGGCTCATTACCAACTGAGCTATCACCGCTTATAGCATTGGACAAACCTTGCATCAAGAAAGCACGAGTGATTCCCAGTCGGGGCAAATACTCGTGTATAAAACAGATGTTTGTTCTCAGGGTAAGCCTTAGTGTGGACCTTTGAGTGTGTAGTGTGTAGTGTACTGAGTTCACGGGAAGTATCCTAGGTAGTGAGATCCATCATAGGCAAGTAAAAAATTTAAACGAAAAACCATAAAACTTTTAAAATTTACTTAAAACATGAAAGGTTAACATAGTAACGATTTCTGAATGTTTACACATTAAGACATAGACAACGTTTATTTTTGCATCTTCAGCACACACAAATTCAGTAAGACATTAACAATACACTAAAAATTATTTTAAAGACTAATACTTATAAATGTGTGCTGCAGTGACAAAAAAGGGTCCCAACTCAGCATATTGCTCTTGCCCACAGGTAGGAGCGCTGATATTCTGTTGGGACCGACGAGTTGCGTGTGTGTTTGTAGTAGTATAATGATTGGTGTGAGTGTTCTGTTCTGTGTGGTGCCAATATTACTTAGTACATAAATATAAAATAATATAATAAAATGCCATACACTCAAAGGCCCACATTAAGGTTTTTCCTTGTGTCGTGGGTCCCTCGAAACACACATAAAGACAGACACAAACACCCACGACCCGAGTAAAAACATCTGCTTTTTACACAAATATTTGCCCCGACTGGGATTCGAACCCAGGGCAGCGCCACCACCACTTGACCAAACCGGCCGTCGAATGAGGGTGAAAAAACATTATCAAATGGTTTTTCACCCTCGACAAAAAAGAAGGGCTTTATAAGTTTGAAGTGTGCAAATGTGTTTCTGTGTGTGTGTGTGTCTGTGGCATTACAGCTCCCAAACGAATAAACCGATATCGATGCGGTTTTTTTTAAAGCTAACGTCGATCGAGTTGGTTTTTAGCTATATTTGATAAAAATTTTGTTCAGCCAGATACATTTAAAAAAAATTAATAGCTATATTCACGTTACGTTTAGTATGGTTTTCCTCAAGTAACGTTAGTAAAACCGTATTCAATTGTAGAAAGAAAGAAAGACAGTAGATTGATAAATATTTACTGCATAATTTTAAAGGAAAGAAAAAAAATACATAATAGAAACTAATAACCAAAAGTATGCAAGGGCACCCTTATCGATTACGTCGATCTCTTCCAGGCAACCTTCATACATATAAAAATATACTAATGCACAAATAACCCATAACATACATAATTAAAACACGTTTATTATTTCGGACATCACAACACATTGAACAGGTAAGATTACACAGAAATACAACTATAGTACACTAGAGCAAGGGTTCCCAAACTGTGCGCCATAGAAAGTACAGAGGGGCGCCCCGGGAGGCGATCCTCTTTACCATACTCCGAAACCATAAGTATTGGCGGGTACAAAATAACAATACCGTGCTTTGAAAAAATGTGTGAATATTACCAAGCTCACCTATCGCGTTGGCTAGGTAGCTACTGTATTTTATTTTTATTTTTCTTAACTCTCTCTTTAATGGTTTGTTTTAATGTAGTGTTCTCATAAAAAAAAAACTAAGCTTCATATTCTTAATGTTTACGTACATTATACCTATTTATTTCATCTGTGCCTATCTGTTTCGACTATCTAGCTAGGTCAGAGCGTCAAAACAAAATTCTGAACTTAAAAGTACGCCACGGAGTGAAGAAGTTTGGGAACCCCTGCACTAGAGAAAAACAACGACAAACACAAACAAGTAGAATTCGAATTATAGAATATACCTACTGTTGCTAATGATAACTAGACTACTTCTAAGTGGGAAGTTAAGATATTGCATTATTTTCAGTCACTTGAAACGTTTTTCAGTTCTGTTTTAATTGTTGCTTTCTTTTGGATATCCTGAATTCTAGAAGTCTTCAAATATGAAACTTTCAATTTGTAAAAGCACTCAAGTTTGATTTAAAACCGAACTTTTATCGACTCAATTGATGGTTTGATGTCTCATCTCGCAAGTCTTTGAGGTGTTATCTAATCATTTTCTGTTTAGTTGGGATTTGTTAACCAAAAACTTTTCTGGCTTGTATAGCAATTTTATTTCAGCCCCGGCTTCATCCAAGTGCTTCTTAAAGGGCGAGAAAAACCTGGCTTTGAAAAAAAAACTATATAAGCATAAGGAATCAGTATTTTTAAAACGCGTACCTTTGTAAGTTCTAAAAGCTGTAAGTACTTATAGAACTCTTACATGACTGTTTTAGTATATTACAGACTTTGTAAGTTCTAAAGTTGTAAGTTCTTATACATATAAACTCTTACATGACTGTTTTAGTAAGTACTTAATAATAATTCGTATAGGAGAACAAGCCAAGTCAGACCTTAGGCTTCAATATATTATCCTAAGTTATAAAAAGAAATGATATTTTATGTTGTTGTAAATAAATTTCAGGAGTGACCATTGAACTTGGCACCCATTTAGATCTCACTCCTTTTGTCGGTGAAGTCAACAACCCAGGCATATATCATAATATTGAACTTGGCTCTCATTTCACATTTATGTTTTTTATGGGATATCATTACTTTTTGTACAGAAATTGTTAGTAGGCACCATTAAAACCGGCTGTCATCAATTTTGGTAGCTGATTCTTACATTAAAGGCACTTAAGGTAAGTGTTCCTAATAAAATAAATTAATTAAAAAATTACAATAAAATGATAAAAATTTACTAGTTTCTGATTTATTCCTTTATATTCATCCAACTACCTACCTGAATGCCAAATTTGAACTTTCTAGGTCATCTGGAACTGGATTATAGTTTTGATATATAGGTTAGCAATAAAAATGACAATTTTTGGACATCTATATATATAAAACAAAGTCGTGTTTGTTACAACACTTGTAACTTGAGAACGGCTGGACCGATTTCCATGGTTTTTGATTTGTTGTATTTCTCTCCATCCCGAATAGCAGAATAACTATTAAAAACATTGGAAAATTGACGGGGAAATTCCCACGGGAACGAAGTCCCGGGCGAAAAGCTAGTTAATATCTAAATAACCATTTGAGGTATATTTATGAATTTATCTTGCGGATTCCAATATATGTGCCAAATTTGATATGTTTATGTGCACTAGTTTCTGAGTTATGAGGGGGTCAAAAATGAATCCAAATGGTTCGTGTAAAATATACACATGGTGCGGCATCTTGAATTGGACTTGGCTTTGACACGCTCCCGCATGTCTAGATAAAAGTTGATTTATAGGAATTTCCAGGAAATTAATTCAGTGTAGTGTAGTTTGCGCTTTCTTCGGTCGCTTTAGAAAGCATAAATCATTAATGGAGTAAAGCGATACGCGACCCTGAAAAGTAATTAGGTATAACCTAGCCTCACAAAACAGTTAAAAAGTTTAACTAGAATTTCTTGCTCTTATGAAGAAATTAACCCAAAAGCTGGGAAACCATTATTCCAAACATAAGCGGGAAGAACTGCCATAACCTATAATCCCTTTAAGTCAAATCAATTCCTTCCAATAAGTCTCCATCCAAGTGCTTTATCTGCTGGTGATAAGGCTTAAATTAGAGTGAATTTGGCCTTGTAACTCGTACTTAGTGGAAGTCTTACCTTGCAGTTTTTTTTAAAAAGTCCTCCACATTTAAAGATGTATCGCAAAGAAAATTTCCAATTTTACCCTTGAAAACTGTGTTCCAAAAGCAATCGTTCTGAAATGATAAATATATAATTATTTTAAAATAACATTTACCCCCTTATTTATAAACGTGTTGTAAAGTCAAGTGACAGTTTAAAGCCTCGCGGGAGAGTTTAATTATGTTTATTATTTTTATTTCTTATTAGTCTTTTTATTAGTAAGACATGTTTTAAAATGCTCTTGTGAGACTCTTAACTGTCACTTAACTTTAAATAACTCATATGAATATGGCGGTTAATGTACCGTTTCTGCAAGCAGCTGCAGGCCGAGTACGATAGTGACAGCGCCGCGACAACACTGCGGTTCTATGTTAAAATGTCAAGATTGACAACGCCATAGAGCGAACAAGCCTTTGCGCGGGACCCTCGCGCAATCAAAGTGGAGTTTCAGTGTGAGCCGAGCGCGACTTTGTCGTTATCATGCTAGAGCTGCTGGTAAAAGAGACCACTCTGAGGGTAGTCGTTAAGAGTGATAAATGTACTTAGTAAATGTTAGTCGCTCTTATTGACTACCTCTAGGTAAAAGGCACCTTTACCAGTCATAGTTACAAATATATAACTAGTATATTAAATGACGAACAAATAGGAAAGTGATCAGCCCACTCAGTTGAATCACTTTTCACAAGGAACATAGGTACTAAAAGTTATGCAATCAACTAATTTCATGTAAAATTGAAAAAAAAAAGTTTTTCTCGGGGAACTACGTGAATTTTAATGAGAAGATTCATGACTAGTATCGATAATTAATTTAAAAGTGAGAGCTATGAGAATGAAGTATATGGAAACAAGAAAGATGTGACCAAAAGAAGTTATATTTTTTACATGCAACAAAAGTCCCGCAGGATTTTTCATTTCATAACATAATATAAAGGAGCAAGCCCAAATTTTTTTTGATAGCAACGATATTGTTTGGTCACTTTTCTAATAAAAAACTTTACGAAAAGGAATGGAAGAGAGTATGTCAACAAAAAGAATATTAATATCCCACAGAATTAGAAAGATATTAACTTGTTTTATATTTGTTCCGATTATTATATTTTGTGCGCACAAAGGAGATTACTAATAAAATATTTTTAACATAAAATTGACCCGCCTTCAAAAAACGTGAAATATTTTTTTAAAGCTATGTTCACTCGTCAGTAGTGGTTACGGATAAAACAGTACATAGGTGAATTCATAGCGGAACATGGTAAATAGAGAGAAATTTTTTTTTGACGTCTGCGCTGAACAACAGGTTTGAACAGGACCTAGTTAAATGAAATAAGTATTCGCACAAGCTTTTTTTGGCAGTATAAAAACTAAGATAGTTACTCGGCGCTGACGTCAAAAAACAAATTCCTGTCTTTTTACCATATTCCGCTATGAATTCACCTATTTACTGTTTTACCTGTGTTTTACCTGTACTTACTTGTGAACATAGCTTTAAAAATTATTGCACTCTTTTTGAACGTGGGAAAATTTTTTGTAAATTTTTTTTTTAAGGTTTTCATTTATCATTCATATAACTCCCTCGTAGATTTATTATAAAGCACTAAATCACTCGAGATTAAAGAGCGATATAGCGATCAATTATTTTCACCCCACGGAAAAATATCAGGTGGTGATATTCATAACTAGTAGCGAGGTGGCAAGAAAGTTACGGGGTAGTACAATTCTCAAACCGATCGCCAGATGGCATGAAACATATGGGGTGGTGGGTGATATTATCAACCGATCTACCGGTCACTAAATGATAGAGCCCCAGGACACAAAGGAGCCCCAAAAAACAACTTAAAAGTCTCAGGGAACAACTTCGTTTTTGCTTCGTTTACATTGATGACCTATATTATCATTAACATATTATGACCGAAAATTTCAGTTTATTTTTTATTTTTGACTTAAACTACTGAAGCATTTCGATAAAAAATGTATGGGACCAATCTGGAAGTAAATGCTTCCGAACTAATAAAAATTTTTGAAATCTGTCTACAAATGACGGAGTTTATGGTAATATACATTTTAAAAAAAATCACCCGAATTGAGAACCTCCTCCTTTTTTTGAAGTCGGTTAAAAAACAAAAGAAATAAGTTCAACCTTTTTTGTAGTAATAGATCCGTACATCTATTACCACAAAAAACACTGAAATATGACAATGATATTTTTATAAAATGTGACGAGTCTAAATAAAAAAATAGAAAAAAGAAGAGTAAGTGGCTATTAATAAATTACTGATACAATTTAGGAACTTCAGGATTTAAATTTAAAAAATTAATGATTATAATTGCATGCACAAAGGAAACATAAATCCATTTTGCAATATTATCTTAAATAATCTATCTAGGTATCATGAAATAGCTAGATATCATCTCGAAAAAAAATAATGATAAATAAATAATAAATGAACTAAACACTGATGAACTTTGATTTACAAAAATTCCCGTAGCTCGAAGTAACAGAAGACAAAAAATTAGAGACAAACTTAATAAAGACGAAGATAATGAGGTCCTAAGGGCCTGAAGTCCAGCTTTATTAGAATTTAAGGGCCCATCCAATCTAATTGTGGAATGAGATCGGATCTTCCTCAAATGAATTTGTTACGTCAGGCGGATATAATGTATTTCAATAAGACATAATTAAAAACCGTACTGAGTTGAGTATGTTTGGTACAACATTTTATTTTAAAAAGAAAACTATAAGAATAGGATGGATGACTGATATTGAAAATTTTATATATATTAAGATAATGTAATACATCAACACGGTCTAAGGATATTAAACGATTTGTCATACAATAGAGGTCTGTTTGAGAAGCTACAAAAGCATACTCGAGATACACGGAGCGCTATAATTTTTAGACGAGCAAGTGCTACACCTTAATTTTCAATTCTAATCAATAAATTTTGATTTACTTAAAATTTGTGAAAACGTGACGTAATGAAAAAAAATGCGTAAATTCTGCTATTTTCTACAAAAAGCAGTTTAAATGTGCATTTACGTTTTCGTCACGTTTTCACAAATTTCAAGTAAAACAAAATTTATTTACTAAAATTGAAAATTCAAATTTAGCACTTGCTTGTCTGAAAATTATAACCCTCCATGTATTTCGGGTATGCTTTTATAGCTTCTCAAGCATACCTCTTTGCAATATCCCTAGAGAGTGTTGATGTGTGTATATATAAACATAATATAATAACAGAATTCAAAATCCATATTTGAAAATTTCCTATCAAACATTATCGTCTAATATTGTGTAGATTTATTCAATAGTTACATTTTATTTTTTGTACTATAAATTAATTTTCTTTGCTTAGCTAGTATGAGAGTTTGAGATTGATGTGGTGAAATGGTCTGGTTGAATGTATTAATTTAGATAAATGATTAATTAATCAATATTTATTATTAATCATGTAGTGCAATATCAGACGCGACACATATTAAATCAGATAGAGTTTCGGTGTCGTATTAAGGCGACTACAGCACCTAAATTACTGTTTTATGATGCGTAGAGATAAGCATGACGCACTGATTGAATCAAAGAAAAAATACTACGGTAATATTCAGGACATAAACTAGATAAATAGTTTTCTGAAAACATGATTCAGCACTTTTGGTTCGATAGAAAAAGCTCACAAAGTCACCTCTAAATACCAATATTGTATATCTTTTAAGCTGTAAAAACGATAGTAAAATGCACACAGGAACTTGAATTTGCTATCAAAATGTTCGTGATTGAACACTCTCGATAATTATTAACGCATTTTTCGATTTAAGCTGTTATCTTTCCATAAATCTCATTTTTCTAACTTTCGAACAATTTTTTACGCACGCACGGTTTCGTAGTCCATAAACTTCGTGTATCGACACTGTTCGCACTGCCGGCCCAGGCCTGTTGAGAGACGGAGATGGCACTATTCCTATGTGTGCTGCCTTTATCGGGTGCTGTAGTCGCCTTAAATAGTTGTATCATATCGTTAAAATGCTTTTGAGACATAAAAAATAAATTTAAAAAATGTTTTCTTTTTCATAATTTTAAATATTTTTTTTCATGTGCATGTTCCCTGCACGCGAAGAATCTACAAAATAGGATACAGAACTTCCAGTTAAGATTTACTTACGGTTTGCGAATCAATTTCACCCATACACATATTAATATATAATAAAATACACACAATAACATGTAAAAACACGTTACAAGGGTCAGACATTTTTTTTCTTTTATAGTAAGTAGGTATACATCTATTAGGCAGCACGCTCAAAACTAAATAATGGAGGCAGTGCGCACGCAAACTATAATATTCATTTATTTGTTAGGAAAAAAAACTAATCGTTTCATATTTCAAACAATAGCAATGTTTTCAGTTATAAAAATAATTATAATATTTTAAAAGAAAATAAACAAATCGGAGTCTACGCGCACCTATTATAAATATGTGCGATAAGATTACTTCTTGTAGCCGATCCTAATAATAATAAGTAGATTCCGCATTTTAAATATTTGCCAAACTGTTCTTTATACCGTGTTATTTTTTTTTGCGAGTCCTATATTGACACGGTGACAAAACTGCGGCCTCTTAAAAATAAGAAGTGTCTGCTGAAGCTAGAAAATGTTAGAAAATTTATCAAACGAGGCAGTAAAAAATCATAAATAGGCTGCTGAAAATACTAAACGGGTTGCTAAAAATGACTTTTCTGTTAAAAATAAAAACTTGTCGACTAATATTAGCAAAAACTAGAATTCTGAGTTCTAAAAGTAAGAGAAGGAAAAACAAAAATGGATG
Organism: Aproaerema taeniolella; assembly: GCA_949987775.1. NCBI lineage: Eukaryota > Metazoa > Arthropoda > Insecta > Lepidoptera > Gelechiidae > Aproaerema > Aproaerema taeniolella. Next base: position 7,534,766 of record OX465267.1, read on the forward strand.
ACCACCATCTTGGATTCAAAAAAGCCTTAGTAAACGACTCAGGTATTCTTAAAAAAAAAGTTAATTTAAGTACGATTTCTGTATGCTCAACCTATTAAAACTGTATATCATTTTTACACATCACAATTTTTAAAAGCCAAAACTTTATTTTTTTGCTGCCATCATTTTGTCGCCAAAAAATGATCTCACAGACAGTTTAAAATTAATTTTACCTAAAACCATTTTAATAGATCCTAAAACTGTATAAAAAAATAAAAAAATAAAAATTTTTTGACTCTTGACTTTAGTAACTAGGCAATTTTGAAAACTAATTTGAGGAACCAAAAAAACACAATATTTCTCGCTCGATAAAATACGATTCATATATTTATTTTGCTATTAAAACAAATTGATTTAATTAGATAGTTTACATTATGGACTTCATAAACTCAGAAACTAGATTAAACTAGCATCTTCTAGGTTATTTCCTGGGAAGTACTCGCCCGTATTGATAGGTTAATCAGCCGCTTCTTTTGTTCCAAGATGATTCATCGGTTCATAAACAAAACGGTAACAGGAAAACGATTTTATTCTATAACAGTATTGTTATTAATTACTCTAAAAGTAAACATTTTGTTTAATCCCCGACATGGCCTTACAACAAAAATAAAAATAAAACTTAGACAATGCTTAAAAATGGCTGTATGTACAGACAGCAGCACGTCAGGTCACTCATTTGCACTACAAAAATCTACGCTTTTACGAAGGAATTTAGGGTAACGTCAAGGTCAGAATGTATAGGCTGATGTGCTTCCGTGATGAACTCATAAATTTATTTGTCTTTCCCGGAAGGCATAAATGAAACAAAAAAATCACATAAGACTTTGCCTACGTGGTGGTGGTGTTTTGATGTTAAGTAATAAAGCAGTTATTGTATATAACTCTTAAATGGCTAAACCAATTTGGATCAAATATAGAGAATCATCTCGATATGTCAAACTTGTAACACCCCTCTTTTTTGTCTGGGGTTAAAAATATGGGTGTATAATTTATAATGAATGCGGTATTATGATGATCTAATTTACCTAAGTTCCCCATTAACAAGATTATGAAAGCTCCGCTTCAGTAACTATACAATTAAAAAAAGTAAAGCCCCCTACATTAGAAGCTCATAGTAACTGTTAAACGGCTGAACCAAATTTGTAAAACTTTTTAAGAAAAAAATTTAAATCGACTTCAAAAAACCGACAAATAAAGACAAAATCATTTAATGTCCTACGTAGTACCTACTGATCTGTTTGAAGTCGGTGCCAAGAAAAATAAGCTTGATATACCGCCTTCGCATCGACTTCAAACAGATCAGTTGGTACTACGTAGGAAATGAAGTCGGTTTAAATTTTTTTCTTAAAAAGTTTATTTATTTTTCCAGTTTTAGTGCAAATAATACAAAGAAAATGAGAAACTCTGTAAGTGCCTATTTAATTCAAGGATTTCCCACGATTATCATGGGATTCCATCATCAAATCCCGACATGGTGACAATGGGACAACCTCTGGGAGTATACTCTTTCGAACAAAAAAAGAATTTTGAAAATCGGTCCACAAATGGCGGAAATATCGGTGAACATTATATAAAAGAAAAGATACATACAGTCGAACATAGAACTTCATCCTTTTTGGAAGTTGGTTAAAAATATAGTGAAGAACCATAACGATCGCGTCAGCTTTGAAGCAACAGAAAAACCGCATCAAAACTACGATATGGAGCTACGATGCCACAAACCGACACAGGAATATAGATGAATGTATGAATACACACGTCAAACGTATGAAACCCCTCTTTTTAGGGTTCCGTAGTAATCTACGAACCCTTACAGTTTCGCCATGTCCGTCTGTCCGTCTGTCCGTCTGTCCGTCTGTCCGTCTGTCCGCGGGTTTCCTAAGAAACCCTTGGTACTACAGAGCTGAAACTTGGCATGATTATACATATGAATTACGCCGACAGAACTGTAGAGTAAAATCTTAGAAAAAAAAAATTTTCGGGTGTCTCCCATAGACGTGAAAGGGCGATTAATTTTTTTTTCCTCGCCAATATTTTTGAATGGGGTGTCATAGGATAGCACATTAAAAGATAGAAGGGGTTTACTAAGAACGTATAGCACTCCGTTTGCGAAATATAAATTTTTAAAGTGAAAATGTTTGTCAAACACAAGTGTCCCCCCCCTCTACCTGCTAAACGGTTGTTTCTAAAAATGTGGAAAAATTCACGTTGGTAGAATATATAACGAAATTAAAAGGAAGACTATCACACATAACTTGGTCCTTCAAGTTTGCGAGTAATAGTCGACCAAGTGCCAAACACTGTTGGGATTAATAAGAATATATTTACTAAGACCCTTGGTACTACAGAGCTGAAATTTGGCATGGTCATAGATATTGATTGCGCCGACAGATCTAAAATAAAAATTTTTGGAAAAAACATTTTTTCGGGTGTTTCCCATACACGTGAAAGGGCGATGGATAGCTAGGGTCCTATTGGGAAAAGTGTGCCAAAATTGCGTCGCGCAATGCCACTTGGCATGACTACTCTACAGGTCAAACTGAGCTGAAAAAGCCCGTTAGCCAACCTTGACTCCGCGACAGGGGGGAGGGGGAGGGGGTTAAAGTACCGAACTCCCGGCGTTTAGAAGAAAAAATCTAGTGGATGTAATTGAGGTACAAAGTCAAGTTTGGTGTCGTTTTCAGATAAATCGAAGATGGCCAATTCATTGGCCATCTCATTTTTGTATGTTTTCATAGAAAAAAAATAAAAAATTCATAAAACTCTGCATTCCAAGTGTTAAAAAAATATAAACAAACCCCAATATTTTCAGATTTTTATATGGAAGATGGTGAACAAAAAATACTCACTAATGGCTCTTTAAATGTAGATTACAAAAACATTAACATCAAATAACTTATTACCTAATGGTAATGTAAAAAAAATAGAAAACTTATTGCGGTATTCAAATATCTCAATCCCGGCGCTCGGGAAAAAATATATCTAGTGGATGTTATTGAGGTAGAAAGTCAAATTTGGTGTCGTTTTCGGATAAATCGAAGACGGCAAATTTATTGGCCATCTCATTTTTGTATGCTTCTATAGAAAAAAATAAAAATAGCTACAATTGTGCATTCCAAGTAAAAAAAAAAATATAAAAAATCCCTTTATTATCAGATTTTTATATGGAAGATAGGAAAAAAAACTCAGTTAAAGCTCTTTAAATATAATTACAAAAACAAACCACACAATTATCTTTTTACCTATTATTAATGTAACAAAAATATATTATACTTATGTACGACCATGTTCAGCGCCATAGTACGAAAAAAGCTAAAAATGCAATTAATCATTTGAATGTGTCGATTTACATATAATATAGGGTGAAATAGAAATAATTGCGACTCTTGAAAGGAAAAACTGACTAAGCGCCACAGGGCTAAATTTACAGGAAAACAATTTAACTTTTGCTTAAAAAAATAGGTACATAAATTATTTATTCTTTCAAGTAATGTTTTTCCTTTCAATCGTCAATCTCCATCCTTCGAACCATGAACGTACTCATGAAAACAAATAAATTTCTTCAAAAATCAAAGCTGTGACGAATTTCCATTACCTGTTACATTGATAACACAGCAAAAATACCTACCACTAAAGCAGAAAAAAAAGAAATATTAAGGCTTGTGTAAAACGGTGAGGATTTGAATGAAAAAGAAATATTTGCAGCTACCACCACACTTGCACAATTGAAATTCCTTTATGAAGGAGATTATGAAAGAGCAGACCCTGAAATTCAAAAATTCATCATCACTATGTATGATAGGTAAGGAATACAACAAATATTTCATGACAAAAAAAGTGAAATTTATATAAATTAATATTACTTTTGACAGGTCGTGCCCATCAGAGACGGTGAATGAATGTCGAAAGTATTTGTTCACAAAAAAGGACAGGCTAATTGAAAAACCTCCCACAGAAGCTGCTCTCAAAGAACATATATTAAGGGCAGTTTTTTAGGGCGTGCACGTTTGGGGGCAATGCCTTATAAAACAGCAAACCATACCTTGCCCTTCTGAATTTGGCTGGCAAAAAGAACCTGACAACGAAACTTGATTGCCACCTTGGACCCAAAACGCCATAGCTGCTCAGGCGTGCCTAGAACTTATAAGATGTAGGTGCGTTAAATCTTGCGGCACAAGATGTAACTGTTTTAAACGGCAGTTGAAATGTACGGAATTGTGCAAATGTGGTGGTGGCTTCAAATATTTTTTTTTGTTCAAATCCTCACCGTTTTACACAGGTCAAAAAATTTCTTTTTTTTATTGCTTTGTCTAAGAATCTGCTTTAGTGGTATTTTTTCTGTGTTATCATTGTAACAGGTAATGGAAATTTGTCACAGCTATGATTTTTGAAGAAAATATTTGTTTTCATGAGTACGTTCATGGTTCGAAGGATGGAGATTGACGCTTGAAAGGAAAAAATGACTTGAAAGAATAAATAAATTATGTACCTATTTTTTTAAGCAAAAGTTAAACTGTTTTCCTGTAAATTTAGCCCTGTGGCGCTTAGTCAGTTTTTCCTTTCAAGAGTCGCAATTACAGTATAAACTCTATATAACGACACTGAAGGGACTGCGCGTTTTATGACGTTATTGAGAGTTGTCGTTAAATGGAGAGAAGAAAAATCTGTGTTAGAAAAAAAATATTATTTTAGACTAGTGTTTCGTCAATACATAGTGATTTTCTCTTACTTGCCATGTTTACAGTTTAAAAGTTTGTGAGCAACTAAGAATATGATAATAGATAAGAATAGATAACCTATGACTCTTACTAACAACAGTCTACACGTGCTGGCAATCCCAATTTGTGAACAAAAGAACGGATTTCTTAGAAAGTTCGGTATTTAAGATGCCGACAGTCGAGTTTATTACAGGCTAGGATAGTAAAGCGACAAAAAAACGTTCTTTTGTCGCTTTATTATCCTAGCCCGTACAACAATAACGTACTGTGTACGTACGCAGCTATTTAATTGTTGTCGTTAGTGAGAGTGGATGTAATGCTATACATATAGAGTGTATCATTGTATGTAAAACAAGCTAAACCAACCAAAGCCGAGTGGTTTCGATGCTTTAGGGAGTTTGTCGTTAAATCGAGTGACGTTACATGGAGTTTACACTGTATTTCTATTTCACCCTATATGATATGTAAATCGACACTTTCAAATGATTAATTGCATTTTTAGCTCTTTTCGTACTATGGCGCTGAACATGGTCGTACATAAGTATAATATATTTTTGTTACATTAATAATAGGTAAAAAGATAATTGTGTTGTTTGTTTTTGTAATTAAGTTTAAAGAGCTTTAACTGAGTTTTTTTCCTATCTTCCATATAAAAATCTGATATTAAAGGGATTTTTTTATAGTTTTTTAAACTTGGAATGCACAATTGTAGCTATTTTTATTTTTTTCTATAGAAGCATACAAAAATGAGATGGCCAATAAATTTGTCGTCTTCGATTTATCCGAAAACGACACCAAATTTGACTTTCTCCCTCAATAACATCCACTAGATTTATTTTTTCCCGAGCGCCGGGATTGAGATATTTGAATACCGCAATAAGTTTTCTATTTTTTTTACATTACTATTAGGTAATAAGTTATTTGATGTTAATGGTTTTGTAATCTACATTTAAAGAGCCATTAGTGAGTATTTTTTGTTCACCATCTTCCATATAAAAATCTGAAAATGTTGGGGTTTGTTTATATTTTTTTAACACTTGGAATGCAGAGTTTTATGCATTGTTTATTTTTTTTCTATGAAAACATACAAAAATGAGATGGCCAATGAATTGGCCATCTTCGATTTATCCGAAAACGACACCAAACTTGACTTTGTACCTCAATTACATCCACTAGATTTTTTCTTCTAAACGCCGGGAGTTCGGTACTTTAACCCCCTCCCCCTCCCCCCTGTCGCGGAGTCAAGGTTGGCTAACGGGCTTTTTCAGCTCAGTTTGACCTGTAGAATAGCCATGCCAAGTGGCATTGCTCGACGCAAAATTGGCCAGGTCTCCATACAACGATGCCCAATAGGACCCTAGCTAGGATTTTTTTTCTCGCCGATACCATCGAATTGAATGTCATAGGATAGATTTTTAAAATATAGAAGGGGTTTACTAAGAACGTTTTTCGATTCAGCACTCCGTTTGAGAAAAAATATTTTTAAAGTGAATTTTTTTGTTAAGAACAAGTTTCCGGGGGGGACACTACCAGCTAAACAGTTGTTTCTAAAAATTTGAAAAAATTCACGGTTATAGAATATACAACGAAATTAAAAGAAAAACTATCACACATAAGTTGGCCCTTCAAGTTTGCGAGTAATAGTCGACCAAACGTTTTTGGGATTAATAAGAATATGTTTACAAGGTTCCACGCTAAAAGTGAGGGGAGGTCGAAAGCCAAACTGTAACATAATGACATTTTAGGTGTCGTTAAATAGTTTTTTGGGGGTGTTAATTACGAAAATGACATCAAAATTATTTTAACAGCAGGTTGATATTATTTCTAACAGTAATATTGCCGTAAAAAAAAAAATTCGCGCTCGCTTCGCTCGCGAATTTTATACTTACATTCGGTTGTATTTAGACCAAAACAAAAATTATTTCCCAAATTACAAACTCTTTAATAATACATTTGTTTTTAGGGTTCCGTAGTAGTCTACGAACCCTTATAGTTTCGCTATGTCTGTCTGTCCGCAGGTTTCCTAAGAAACCCTTGGTAGCACAGAGCTGAAATTTGGCATGGTCATACATACCTATTGATTGTGGTGACAAATCTAAAAAATAAAATGCTGGAAAGAAAATTTTTTCGTGTGTTTCCCATTAACGTGAATGGGCGATGTTTTTTTTTCTAGCCGATATCATCGAGTGCGTTATCATAGGATAGCTTTTAAAAAGATAGAAGGGGTTTACTACAAACGTTTTTCGATTCAGCAATCCGTTTAGGAAACATTAATTTTGATAATGAAAAAAAATGTGGAATAATTCACGAGGGTAGCATTTACGACGAAGTGTACCCTAATCCAAAATGGTTGACATACAAGGTTCCACGCTAAAAGTGAGGCGAGCCGAAAGCCAAGCTGTAACATATTGACATTTCAGGTGTCGTTTAATAGATTTTTGTAGGTGCTAATTACGAAAACGACATTAAAAATATACACCTGCTTAGCTTGATATTATTATATTATTCCTTACAATAAAATTGTCGCAAAAAAAAAAAATTCGCGCTCGCTTCGCTCGCGCATTAAACATTTCCATTCTGTTATATTTTGACCAAACTTTTTAATACATTTGTTTATGATACTAAGTATAGTATTTGGGGATTTTAACATCAACTATGACAATATGCTTGTAGAATTAAGAAGCCAGCTGCATATTTGAACCATGCTGCTACGGAACCCTACAATGCGCGTGGCCCGACACACTCTTGGCCGGTTTTTTCATCTGGGTTTTGACAAAGATGGCAGTCTGCGAAGTAGGCTGATTTCAAAAACAGTCACTGCGAGAAGTAGATAGAATGAGGAATAAGTTAGGTATCTGTTAAACGAAAATAAATCTCTTGATCTAGAAAATCCTGGATCATGGTCAAGAGTAACCCGTAATTAAAAACGCGACTAACTATTTCAGGAAAAGGCTGGAAAATGTGTAGCAGCAGCATTGATGCATTGTTTCACCAATCATTGCGAGGCTCCTACCGATTTTCCGCTTTTGTAGCTCAGTGGTGTTCGCTGAGCTCAACCGATCAGTGAGGTTAAGCAATGTACACAGAGGCAGGAAAGCTTATGGGTGACCAAAGCTGCAATTTATCACGTTTCCGTGCTCGGAGGGCATGTTAAGCTGTCGGTCTCGGCTGCTGTAGATTGACTCAGTCGTAAAGCCAAAGAAATATTCATTAAAGTTAAAGCTTCTTTAAAGTTCGCCACATACATACTTACTTATTTAAGGACGAAAGGATAAATTATCTTGTACCAGCTTTCCGCCCGCGGCTCCGCCCGCGTGGACTACAGATTATATCGTGCCTAGCTATGGCATAAAATGAAAACTATGTCCTTTCTTAAGGTCTAATCTATCTCTGTACCAAATTTCATCAAAATTGGTTCTGTAGTTTAGGCGTGAAAGTGTAACAGACAGAAAGAGTTACTTTCGCGTTTATAAGATTTTATTGTACCCATAACACATCCCTATAATATAGATTGTATTATTTAAAGGGACATCTTAGAAACGCTCTCTGAAATACGACTCTATTAATTATTCTAATTACATTCTACATTATCGTTTTATCAAAGTGTAAACAGTCTGAGTTATACCTAGTTTGTTTAATTATTTTAGTTCCGAGTAATTGACATAATACCAAAATCACTTATGTTATACAACTCCCCTAGAGAGCTAAAACAAAATAGTTCCTCTTTTCATGTTGATACTTAGAGGAAGTCAAGGTTTTTGTCATGTTTTTGTCTATATTTTGGTCTCTACTTTTAATTTAGTTTATCTCTAATTTAGTTATTTTTATGATTTATAACAGACTTCGTTCCCGTGTTTTTTTTTTGCAGCTTACTAGGTAAAAGGCTGGGCTTTCTAGCTAAAGGTTTTTGGCTGGGCGTTGATGGATCAGTGGGGCAGTATCTTCAAATTCCTATTTAAAATCTACATTAGTATTTTAAATAGGAAAGATTCGTATTGTAACGAATAAACTCAAAAACTACTAGATCGATTTCGAATATTCTTTTATCATTAGAATGCTACGTTATTCCTGAGTAACATAGGCTACATAATTTTCCAGAACTCCCACGGGAACAAAGTCCCAGGCGGAAAGTATATTTGTATTAGTCTTCTAATGAAACTGATATGGCCACCAGGGGTGATCTAAAGCTTTATGGTATACATATTTAAGATTCAAAAATAAATTTAAAAGTGGTTACTGATAAAAGTGTCTATGTGTGAGTCATGCTTGATCGTGCGTATTTAGTAGAGATACTTGTCAAACATTTAGTTTGCCTCTGTTTGGCCAGGGACTTCCCTCATTCTTTAATGATAACCTCATCAACCACACCTAATAGACGCCTAAAGTAAGGCGAACACTGTGTGCTCGATGGATAACCTTTATGAACTATTACCGATAACTTGATATAATTGCCCATATTAATAAGTTCGTAGTTGCGTCGATGCTAATAGGATTCTTGTTTTCTTTGAAATAGAGTTTTAATATAAAATAAATAAAGCTATTTCGTTCATCTGAATTTGAAACGTTTGCATTGTGGCCCGATTTCATTTAGCAAGTTTTAATATAGCCTTCGCGCGCCAAGTGCACACATGGTGTGCGAGATTACTATCGTAAGCGGCGTAAACAGTCGCGCGACGGCTTAAACAACAGGTTTTAGCTTTAAAACCGTTTGGTCGAGTGGTAGTGACACTGCCTCTTGATCGGCGGGTCCTGGGTTTGATCCCCAGTCGGGGCAAACATTTGTGTAAAAAGCAAATGTTTGTTCTCGGGTCATGGGTGTTTGTGTTTGTCTTTATGTGTGTTTCAAAGGGACCCACGACACAAGGGAAAACCTTAGTGTGGGCCTTTGAGTGTGTAGCGTTTATTTTTTATTTTTTTATTTTTTTAAACTACTCAGTACTTACTCGAGTTTTAAATGCCACATTACAGTAAAACTCTCCAACAGCCCTAGCATATGCAATGAGACTTGCATTCTATCGACGTTGATTATCAAATGATCTTGAATTGCTAAAAGGACGCATGTCCAAATTCCGACGTAAGGAAAATTGAAAATTGTTTTGATACACACAGTTCCATTTTATTTTTGTGCATGTACTAGGGTAGTTGAACTAATTTTGAGGACAGTGCTATTGTGGAACTCAACAGCGCTGACTATGTGCGACGTGCGTGGCATAGCAGCAATATGCTGAATTAGCGCCTTTATAACCCCCGACAAAAAAGAGGTTTAACGTATGAATCTGTGTATCTTTGCGTCTAGGTGTCTGTGGCGTCGTAGCTCCTAAACGAATAGACCTATTTCGATGGTGTTTTTTTTATGATTATATTTTATTGTGTTAGGTAATTTTGTCTTAAATCTGACGTAATTGAAATTTTTCTTAGCTATATTGAATCAAAATTGGTTCAGCCGTTTAAAAGGCATAAGAAACCGATTTTTTTCTTAAATTTTAGAGTCATTTTATGTTTAACTATATTATTGTGGCCTTTTAGTCGTGTTTCAAAGGGAAGCCTGCATCCCTAGGTGGGGATATATAAATTTATTTTATTGTGTTGGGTAATTGAACCACCCGATCCAGATTTCAACATTTCATAATGAATAGAATTTTAGGGAATAAAAAATATTCGGCGCCCCGAGATTAGATTTCCTGGTGCAATAACCAAATCAGCTATCGTGCTCTCAAAATTAAATAGTTATTTTGAATAGTTCATATATTTAGAGGTAAATATTCATGTAAATAACAAGAAAATAACCATGTTTCTTGCAGACCGCATCAAATTACCATGCTTTTGTACTCACCTATATTAGTTTCCCTATCAATAGAATTGACAATTATAATAAGTTCAACCTAGACTATAAGGCTATTATAAGTAACCACACTCTGATATTGCTTTTTGTGTGAAATGTCTAGTGATGCCAAAGAGAATTTTTTTTTAAAGGTTCTTGCGAAGAATATTTTTTAGGTAGGTACTTTTATGTGACTGCTTAGGAAAAAACAAGATTTCATTTCCTAAGCAGTCAAATGTACACTCAATTTATGTACGTTTATTAAAGTTAAAGCTCTTTTAAATGTAATGCCGTCCTTGTTCACGTCAATAAGACAAAAGAGTGACAGTATGATATTTACAACATTAAACAAAAACTTTGTAAAAAGGGTTTTTTAGAAATTCTGATTATCTATTAGATAAGCAACCATGGGAATAAATTGCTGACCTCCAGAGTTATTCAGATATTAAGACAATTAAAATAAGAAAATAAGGAAATTTTATGATTGAGTTAAAAAGAGCAACCCTTGGAATTTTTTGCCTATTCTTCTCTGGGAAAGAATGCAGAAGACTGAAGACTCCGAATAGGCGCTGATTTAAAAATGCTAATAAAATTGACTACTTTCACTTATTTTAAGTACTGGCGTATTGGTGGTTGTATATAATTAATACTAGCTGATGCCCGTAACTTCGTTTGCGTGTTAATTTTTTTTGTACAGAGTACACAGATTGAAAACATCTATCTTACGTGATTTAGATTTTTACATACAAAAGTTTTTTTCCCGCTAACTTCCGTTCCCGTGGGAATTTTGCAATATCCTGCTGCAACTAAGCTTTAAGTTAACTAAGGTACCTGCATGCCAAATTTCAAGCGTCTAACTAAAGCGGTTTAGATTTTTCATACAAAAGGATTTTCCCGCTAAGTCAGTCAGTCAGTCAGTCAGTTTCTCCTTTTTTATATTTAGATTAAGTATTGGGTGACTTAAAAGGACCAACTGTATTGAAGGAACCCATTTAAAAAAAAACAACGGGTTGCACTCCGGGAGGCCGGCAGAAGTGAAAACTTGAACTTATATTACTTCCTTGCGGTCTAAGAAGTTTTCATTTCACCCTCCGTCTTACGAATTCTCGATCAGGGTCACGTGACGCTGAAGCGAGTTTAAAATTTTTCACCCATCCAAAAAGTGCACAAAATAGTGCCGCTAAAGATATTTTCACTTCAAAAATCAACATCCGTATTGATCAGCTGATTTGCTTTTCTATGGGAAGTCAATTTTTTTTTAGTATTTCATATAGGTTGCTTGGAGAAAACTTTTTAGTTTTTTGCGGAAAATCACCCTCTAAAGTGTCGCTAATTAATTTAAAGTCACAATATTAAAGTAGTCAATATTTTGACGGTGACAAAAATTATATATCATTCAAAGAAGACAAGTACATCACTAACGTTTCTTTGCGAATATAAAATACGAGTTTTGCATATTTCTTTCATTTCCTTCGTGACAATTTTACTTCAGAACACTTTTTCAAGTCTCAAGATGAGTTTTATCAAAATTATTTTCTTCTTCACTTGTCTCGTTGTCTTGAATTTGGTGACTGCATCTCCGGTGTACAGTACTGCCATTGACTTGGTTTCTATCTTTACTCCGATCGTAAGTATTATTCATTTATTTCGTAACTATAATTTTGTAATTTTATAATCTTGTAACTTCTTCTTCTTCCTAGCGCTTAGTCCCGATTCTCATTTGGGGTACGTTTGACCAAGATCCATGATTTGGTAAGTCAAGTAATAACACAGGTGCGATTGCGATCTTACCTCTGTGACCCGGTTAACAGGAGAAACTGACTGGATTAGATAGTGGTTACAAATTCAGTCCCCTAAATGCCTGTAGATTTTCTCAAAATGTTTTTCCCTCACCGTAAAAGCAACAATTAGTGTGCAATAAATGTACATCACTCATAAAACGAGAAAATGGGGTTCGAACTCGGTACCTCTCCCTTACAAGTCTGACCCGCTAGCCGTTAGACCACCAACGCTCAATATTAAGCTGAATAATTACAGTGGTAAGTCTTAATATTAATAAAGTCAGTCTTAACTACTTCAGTCTAGACATTAAATAATCCCTGAGCTGTACCAGACGCAAAGGTGCCATGAATAGCAATCGATAATCTTTGTGTCAGGTAGGACCCAGTACGCGCGTCGTACCCACCCTCCCTGAATCGACGGCCGATCTCCTTAATGAACCCCAGCAACCTGCAGTCTCGAACGCCCGCAGGACAAAGTTATAGATTTCCTCTGAGAGTACTTGTCCGCCTTTTATTTTATTTTTAAATGGTTTTCCGTTTTTGGCAAATTTGCACCGCTTCTTTTTTTCACCGATTAATAATAATAAATTTGTCACTTTTTAACCGACTTCAAAAAAAGGAGGAGGTTCTCAATTCGGGTGATTTTTTAATTTTTTTAATTATTTTATGTTTGTTACCACAAAAATCCGTCATTTGTAAACCGATTAAAAATATTTTTTTTTATTTCGGAAGCATCTCCTTCCAGATTTTATCTGTATAGGCGGTGAAATTGAGAACTATTTAATTTTCATATACTTGCTGACAACCACCCTAACCCTCAGCGCTACCGCCAACCGAATGTAAAGTTGCAAACTACCTAGCAACTGAAAATTCAGTTGGCGGTGGCGCCACCAGTCAAAGCAGCCGTTATTAGATGTATGAATTTGGTTTTATTGAAAATGAAGTGTACTAGACTAAAAGCTAAAAAATAATTCGGTAAGTCCTAGGTACCAGTTATGACACCACTCTTCTCATCAATCTAGGGCATTTATCAGACAAAAAAATAAAATCGTTAGGCGCGTGAAATCCCTATCAAGTCAATCGATGAGGAGAGTGGTGTGATAACTGGTACCTAGGACCTACCGAATTATTTTTTAGCTTTTAGTCTAGTTCACTTTATTTTCAATAAAACAGTTTAACTTAAAAATGATTTTTACTTGTTTTTTATTTTCAAGAAAACTAAAACTAATTTGTCAAAGCATATTACATGACAGTATTCTATTAAACCCTTTCATTTGATACCCATATTGAAGGGTTAGTGAAAAAAAATTTACCTGCCATTTTATCGGTGGCCATATTGAATTTAAATTTTATTTCATAGTGCAATCTATTCTACTAATCAAGACCTTTTATTTGATACCCATATTTAAGGGTTTGTGAAAAGAAAAATGAACCTGCCATTTTGTTGGCTGCCATATTGGATTTTAGTTTTATTTTCATAAAGAACTCTATTCTACTAATCAAGTCCTTTCATTTGATACCCATATTGAGGAAGTAGTGATAAAAAATATAATCCGCCATATTGTAGCGGCGGCCATCTTAGATTTACAATAACACCGAATGTATTAAATTGTATTGTCATCAGAACTAAAGGTGTATACCAAATTTCAGATCAATCTGTCAACAGAAAGGGGGTAACATTTCAATTACTAGATTTGACCCAAATAACAGCTAATAAAACTGTTAAAAAAATGGCGACCATTTCATCGATACACAACTTAAGTTACAGAATCGGGGCACTGTATTGATACTTACGCCTTGCTGAGCGCATTTGCCAGTGTAGTTTTTTACGTGTCTTTTCTTTCTTTTCAGGATATTGCAATACGCATACTTCGAGAGGCACTTACCAACACTATAGGAGCCCTAAATGCCCTTACTAATTTGACTAGGAAAATCGTTGGGTAATTCATCATGTTAGTAAATTCAAGTAAGCTTAGTGCTCAAATTTTAACAAAGGTCGTCAAGATTAGCAACGATACCTAGCTCTTTTAAAAAATGCGGCCATTTTTTTTCTGGTTGAAATGTTTATTTGTGTCGATACCTAAATAAATAATTTAGCTTAATTGTATTGTGTTTCATTTCCGTCTTCTTTTATCTTTACAAAAAAATCGAATATTACATCAAATACAGTCGATTAACATATTGTAACAGTAAAGATTTTACAGTTTGCTTACGGTAAACATTATTAGAAACTCAAGCTCGGGGAGTAACAAGTATCAGTACGAAAGGGGATTCCCTTGGTTGCCGAGTCTGCAGTTGCGGATCATTGATAACTAACTTTACCAACTTACTTCTACTGCTCGTCTTTAATCTATTTTATTAATTTCATCCTTACAACTTTGCAATTGAGCTCTTCTTCTTGAGTTGTAATTAACGTAACAGCAAAATTTTCCCTGTTTGTAAGTAATTGCAAAACAACTTTCATTTGCGCCCTTACTCGATGTTAAGAACATTGTTTTGACTCTTATGTTAGTGTTCTGAAAGTTTATATTTTAAATAGCAATTTAGTATGGACGGTTGGGTTAATTTTGTATTAGTTTCAATATTTAAACGGGAGTCGGGATATGCAAAACGAGAATCATTCGCAAGCAACACATTGACAAAGTTCAGTGGCTAAAAATATTATTTGAAAATTAAATTTGAAAATGAACTTCGCCAAGGTTTTCTTCTTTTTCTTCTCCTGCATTGTGGCTTTGTGTTTGGTCTCTTCAGCTCCGAACCCAGGATGGAAACAAATAGTAAGAATTGTTTAAATTTTATTATGATGACTGACTTGTTTCTGTAATTAGTAATGTAGCATCAGAATAGGCAGTCCTTGGATTTGAGTCGGGGCAATGATTAGTGTTTGTAAAAAGCAGATGTTTTTTGTCCTTATGTTTGGGTGTTTCTGCTCTAAAGAACCAAACCATACCGATACTAGGGATACTAAAAAGAAGTGTAGGCTTTTGAGCGTGTGACAATTTTACAAAATTTTCCATACATTCTGCTCTAGTCACGTCGTTGAGTGTCCAATTTCAACACGACTGTTCGTTCAGAAATTAAATTGGAACAAATAGCCCATAGCTATGCAAAATATGCAATAATGCATTGTAGATACCCACTATACATAGCTCATGCCTATGTTCTGTTGGGATAGGTAGAGACCACAGATTGGTCAACAATAGTACAGAGGTCAGCGCATCAGCAGTTTAATTCTACTAAAACACTGCAACTGTATAGTATCATTTGTCATTTCCAACACTGGCTGTCATTCACGGCACGATATTGACTTTTTTCTTAAACTTGGAGTGACGTTGTTTAATCATTTATTCCATAGTTAACCACGTTATCCCGAGCCCTAAAAATAAAAGTCAATGAGTTTCTCAATTTCGCACGGGTAATGCAGCAGTGCAATTGCAGTTTTTTATTGAAGTTAGCCTGCAGCAGGTTTTCTCTATTATGGTGACATAATCGTTCTTATCTTAATGGCATGGAAAACGGGATACATGAAGCATTTATTTATACGGTAGACGCATATTGTCTCCTTCTTATCGTGTAGGTATAGTCAAGTGTGTGGCGAACTTGGCTAACCCTGGTGTCAGAGTTTTCAAACCGCACAAAGGCCTCTGACTTGGTTATTATTATTGATTGACAGAGCGCGAAGCGCAACGGATCGTCTTCGTTTCAGCGTGCCCGAAAATGCTTTCGTATGAAGAACAATCCGACATTGTTCTTCTCTACCATCTACGAATCTAATTTCTCAAAAAACTCTCAAAAATTTTTGAAAGCAGGTTCGCTATACTCGATGGTCATTTGTATGGAATTTATTTGTCGATTCAGTTTTTAGAAAAATTTCAAAATGGCCGAGCCATTTCGAAAAATATTAACTAGCAAGGTCTACGTAAAATGGTTAGGTACTAAATCACCTAACAAACGCATCTAATGTCATATAATTTTCATGAACCAGCCCACCAACTCCTCGACGTTTGCGAATATACAGGATGTTTTTCATTCTCTATTTGTTTTTTTTTCAGGAAAGGGTCTTTCAGAACATAAGGGATGGAATCATTAAAGCGGGACCAGCTGTTGCCGTTGTGGGGCAAGCGTCCAGCATCTTAAAACAAGGATAAAAGAAAATACGCGAGAAGATAACGCTGCTTTAGAAATAAGATGCGCTCCACTTTAGAAATAACGTATCGACAGCATCATAAAGGATTCAATATCAAGTTGAAATACAGCTTTCACATACAGCTTTCATGTAGACAATGAAAACAAGTATCTCAAATCTTTTTCCTTTGTAGTTATTTCGATTACATCTATGGTATTATAATTTTCAGTAGCTATAAATGTTTAAAAACTATGAGAATTCTCTGCCGGCGTCTGTATTTCCGAGCTCATACAACCCGAATATCTTTAAAGTACGAGTGAATAGGCTTCTTCTAGGTGAGCTATCTACATCCTCGACCGCATCTTTGCCCTGAGCTAGATTGTGGTCAAGAGCGAACCCATTCTTAATAAAAAAAAAAGAAAAAAAAAAAAGAAAATGCATACTTAGTTTAGGTTCGAAACGCTAGTGTGTAATGCTTTATAAGTGATTTGTACACACGGCAGCACATCAGGTTACCCATTTGCACTACGAAAACTGAGGCTATTACGAGCGAGATAAGGGCGACGTCAAGGTTAACATGTATAGCCTGATGTGCTGCCGTGTGTACTTTATAAGCACCATGAAGTAAACGATTCTATTACGTAAAAGCTGCAGAGACTAAAATAGTTATTACTTACTTTAAGGTACCTACAGTTTTTTTGTGTACATAGTTTAAGTTGAAAGCTCAATAAAATATTTATAACTCCCTTCAGATATTGTCAGGAGGCAAAAAGTATAGAATCACGTTTGTTGTATGCGAGCCCCTTTAAATATTTTTTTTTATATTTGTTGTTAAAGCGGCAACAGATATACATCATTTGTGAAAATTTCAACCGTCTAACTATCACGGTTCATGAGATACAGCCTGGTGACAGACGGACGGACGGACAGCGGAGTCTTAGTAATCGGAGTCTTAGTAAGTCTTAGTTAATCGATAGCATTGATTCCCAAAGTGGTCCAGGTGGACCCTCAGGGGTCCACAGAAGACACGACAAGGGTCTACATTGGTTTGACGAAGACATGGGGGGTTCACAATTCGTAAATTTTCCACAAAATTTATTTGTTCGATAGTGAAGAACTAAAATGTTAACTTGACTTCACCATGAAGTCACGCCTACTTATGATTTTTTTGATTGGCCAACTTTACTTTTTCGATATCCACTTCTACTCACAGCACAAACAATATATTATCATTTTTTTTCGACTGTTAATTCGTAGTTGGAACTCAGCCGCAAGCCGCCACGCAAATTTCCATAGTTAAATCTAATCTTCACATTTTTTGTCGAGTTATGGAAATGTGGTAGAAATGTAGCTGCAGGGGGTCCAGCGGAACCAGCAAAATTTTGAAAGTAGTCGATGAGAAAAAAAAGTTTGGGAACCTCGGATCTATAGAGTCTCATATTTACCCTTTGGGCAGGGAATCCTAAAACAGATAGGTACATACAGTCGAACATAGAACCTCCTACTTTTTTGAAATCGGTTGAAAAAAAAACATGTTAACGACATGCTCAATTTGACACTCGGCGCGCTGGAGTGCAAGAGCAGTTTCCTAATAGAATTGTCCTGTAGAATAGATTCCCAATTCTAACAAACGCCTCTCGACACAATGTTTGCTGTTCCACCCTCTCCGTCGCATAGTGTCATAAGATTGGTGGACGTGACAGTATAGTACATTATAGATAGATAGATAGATAGATAGATGAACTTTATTGCTTCTTAACAATTTATAACATTGTACAATGTTCTTATACAATTTAAAAAAAGTTAGCGAAATGTGTGTCGAGGCGATATAAGCGAGGGCTACAAGAAAGCAGAGGCTGTAATTATCAAAGCGCACGTATGTCATACGACGTTTTATAACATAATAGCTTTTCGCCCGCGGCTCCGCCCGCGTGGACTACAGGCAATATCGTGTCCAACTGTGAGATAAAATGTGGTCTATGTCCTTTCTCAGGCTCTAATCTATCTCTGTACCAAATTTCATTAAAATCAGTTCAGTAGTTTAGGCGTCAAAGACGGACAGAAAAGACAGAGTTACTTTCGCATTTATAATATTAGTAAGGATTAAGGAAGTGAGGATTTGCGAGGAAATAAATAAAACTCAGACTTTCCATTGATTGATAGACTTTATCAATAATTTTCCACGTTAAAAACGTATGAATCACCGACTTCAATCCCAACGACAGTTGGCACAAAGTGGATAACTAGTATGACTACAATGCCTATTAGATGATGCAATGTTCTGGTTTGTAGTATTTTTTTGTTTTTGTAGATCTTTTTAAAAGCGCTGAATCATTTTCGATAAAATTTATATGAGACCACCTCTGGAGTATACTCTTTCGAACAAAAGAAGAACTTTGAAAATCGGTCCAAAATTGGCGGAGAAATCGGTGAACACACTTACATTAAAAAAATCATAGAGTCGAACATAGAACCTCCTCCTTTTTTGCAGTCGGTAATAAATGAGATAAAGCCTCAGAATCTTTGCTGCTTTTCAGTCCCCTCCCATGCATTAAATTCGCTGAAAATAAAAATGAGACTTATAACTAAAAATATTTTTAAATTGATTGGTTAGATCAATCAATATTATTTGGGTCACTCTGTGGCGTGGGCGCTTTAACATTTGATCCATTTTCGACTTGATTCTGACAAGTTGCGGTTGCTCCCTGCTGAAAATTCTATCCGTAAGCAATAGTGATATAAGGTCCATGTCTTGA
Source organism: Aproaerema taeniolella (assembly GCA_949987775.1). Taxonomy (NCBI): domain Eukaryota; kingdom Metazoa; phylum Arthropoda; class Insecta; order Lepidoptera; family Gelechiidae; genus Aproaerema; species Aproaerema taeniolella. The sequence goes on from OX465267.1 coordinate 7,554,007, forward strand.
AGGGTACCACCGACATTTGACCGATACTTGTCCTTTATTTTATGACTTTTCAACCGACTTCAAAAAAGGAGGAGGTTCTCAATTCGACTGTATTTTTTTTTGTATATTTGTTACGCGATTACTCCGGCAACTGTTGTGTGATTTTCAAAATTCTTTATTTGTTCGAAAGAGTATACTCCCAAAGAGGTCCTATATAAATTTTATCGAAAATGATTCAGCGCTTTTAAAAAAAATCAACAAAAACAAAATATACTACAAACTAGAATATCATCTAAATAAATGAATGACATTTCTGTTTGTAGTTATTTGCTAATAGGCATTGTAGTCCGCAAAAAACTAGATATCTGCTTTGTGCGAACTGTTGTTGGGATTGAAGTCGGTGACTCATACGTTTTTAACGTGGAAAATTATTTCTTACAAAGATGTGTGGTCCTTTATTTTATGACCGCTTGTTGGTAGCGGTGCACCCTGTTGATCAACAAACGAGGCTCTGACATATTACAACCCTTAAAGGGTTTTTTATTTGTTATTGGCGATTTTGCCATTCTAAAACAGCTGATTGTTTTAGTACGAGATAAAAGCAATTTGAGCTGTTTGCTCAAATTGTATTAGACAGTTGATTTTTTATATATATTTGACCTATCCTGATTTGATAGAGCTTTTTTAAATAAACGTTACATACTCAAAGGATTTTTTTTCATTTGTTCGCAGCATTGCCTAACGGGCTTGGTAATGCGAACAAATGCAACCTACGAATGTAAATCTGTTGACTACTCTGTGCAAAGAACCAATGATACGGAAACAGAATGTTGAATGTTTTTTGAAGAAAATTTCGCTAAAATTTACTTAAGCCCAAAGATTACAATTATGTATAAACATAACAGGCATCGGCAAACTGAGTAATTAATTCGAAATCTTAAAAATTTACTATATAGATGTACTCCGTGGAGTGAGCTCAGAGCTGCATAAGCTCATTTTGCTTGCCTCTTTCTAACCGACTTCAAAAAAAGGAGGAGGTTCTCAATTCGGGTGAATGTTTTTCTTATTTTTATTTTTTATGTTTGTTACCTCAAAACTCCGTCATTTGTGAACCGATTTCAAAATTTTTTTTTGTTCTGAAGCATCTACTTCCAGATTGGTCCCATACAGATTTTATCGAAATCGCTTCAGTAGTTTAGGTCATAAATAAAAAAAACTGAAATTTACGGTCATATAATGTGGATGATAATAGGTCATCAATGTAAACGAAGCAAAAACGAAGTAATTCCCTGAGACTTTTAAGTTGTTTTTTGGGGCTTCTTTGGGGGGGTCTACCGTTTAGTTATCGGTAGCGTATATTACCACCACACATTTTCCCTGCTGTCTGGAAATCAGTTGATAATATCACCCACCACCCCATATCTTGCATGCCATCTGGCGATCGGTTTGAGAATTGTACTACCCCGTATCTTTCTTGCCTTTCCGTGGGGTGAAAGTAATTGATCTCTATATCGCTCTTTAATCTCGAATGATTTAGTGCATTATAATAAACTAGCTTTCCACCCGCGGCTCCGCCTGCGTGGACTACAGGTTATATCGTGCCCAACTGTGGGATAAAATGTAGCCTATGTCCTTACCCAGGCTCTAATCTATCTCTGTACCAAATTCCATCAAAATCGGTTCAGTAATTTAGGCGTGAAAGACGGACAGACAGACAGACAGAGTTACTTTCGCATTTATAATATTAGTATGGATCTACGAGTGAGTTATCTTATGTAGCCATTATGTTTCCCACTGCTGGGCAAAGGCCTCTCTCCATTCCCTCCATGACTCCCTATCTTGTGCTTCCTGCGGCCATGCCTTACAAATGGCGTCCAGCTCGTCTCGCCATCGTCGTCTCGGTCTGCCACGTAGTCTTCTATCGGTCGGTGGCTTCCACTGTGTGGTGGTCTTTGCCCACAATTCATCCGGCATGCGCCAGACGTGGCCTGCCCAATCCAACTTTAGCTTAGCCGCAGTATGTGTCACATCAGCAATTTGGGTTTTAGAGCGCAGTACGGTGTTTCGGACCCTGTCGATCCGTTTTAGACCCAACATGCTGCGCTCCATGGCTCTCTGGCAAACCGCGAGTCTGGACCTTTGAGCTTCCGTCAAAGACCAAGTCTGAGCTCCGTAGGTGAGTACTGGGAGAATGCATACGTCCACGAGTCTACGTTTTAGAGACATAGGTAAGTCACCTTTCATATGCTCTTTCATCGACCAATAGCTCTTCCAGGCATTTTCGGTGCGTCGAGCAACTTCTTTGTCTTGTCGTGCCTGGAAAGAGACTATTTGGCCGAGATAAATATACTCGTGGACATATTCCATTCTCCCGCCGTCTACCGTCACCACCCTCTTCGAGCTGTTAGTCATAAGCTTGGTCTTTGACATGTTCATCATTAGTCCAGCTTCGCGGCTTGCTGTGCTGAGATCTTGCAGCATTGCCCCTAGTTCAGTTGCTGAGGACGAAAATAAGACGATATCGTCAGCAAAACGGAGGTTCGTTAGCCTTCTTCCACCAATGTCTACGCCTTTACCATCCCATGCGGGCTCTATCCTCTTGAAGACTTCCTCCAGGGCGCAGGTAAATAATTTTGGGGACAGCGGGTCTCCTTGTTTGACGCCTCTTTCAATTTTGAATGATGGACCTGTAGAATCTAGTTTTATTGCGGCTGTACTATTTTTATTTTATATATGAGTTTTAGGAGGTTAATGTAAACGGGGTCTATTTCTTGGCTGTGTAAGGCGTCAAACAGGCGTGGTTCTTCTTATCTGAGTGAGTTATATGAATGATAAATGATAACCTTTAAAAATAATAAAATAAAATATTTTAACAAAAATTGACCCGCCTTCAAAAAGCGTGAAATAGTTTTTTAAAGCTATGTTCACGAGTAAGTAGTGGTTACGGGTAAAACAGTAAATAGGTGAATTCATAGCGGAATATGATAAACAGAGAGGAATTTTTTTTTGACGTCGGCGCCGGTTTATCAGGACCTTGTTTTATGAAATAAGTATTTGCACAAGCTTTGTGGCAGTATTAAAACTAAGATAGTTATGCCATGCGAGTAATTGTTCGGCGCCGACGTCAAAAAAAAATTCCTGTCTATTTACCATATTCCGCTATGAATTCACCTATTTACTGTTTTACCCGTAACCACTACTTACTCGGAGTCTCACGATAGCTTTAAAAAAATATTTCACCCTTTTTGAAGGCGGGTAAATTTTTTGTTAAAAATATGTTTGTTTGTCAGACATCCAGACGGAACTTTGGGTACCATTCTTGCCTCGGCATGATCATATATTTTTGGACTGAGGCGTGGTTCTTCTTATCTTTCTAAACAAGAAATACAATTTTTTACATAAGTATTATTGGTATGTTACCAGCTATATACTATTATTGACATCATATTAATATTGACCTGGCTTGGCTGTGTTGGTTCTTAATAAAACAGTGGTTGGAAGGGTGCCATTATCTATCATCTTTCTCTGGAACCAACCCTTGTATACAATCAAGGCCACATCGAGATAGTATATTGGCTAACTTAAAATTAGCGAAAATTGAGGATGATATTCAGCCCATGAAATTGAACATCTTTCCCCTAGGAACATAGGTATAAATATGAAAAAAAAAATCTTTAATACAATATTTGTGATCAGTTGATTTAGCCTTTGTATAGGAAAAAATATAGGTATTTCAAAAGTTTTAATAGGAAATTCATGGGGAGAATCACCTCCTAAAGTTTCTAATTTCAAGTCACCCCATACTGGGAAACTTTAATCTAGTTCATCAATAGCACCGCCGTATTGTACATGATAATAATTTTCCACGTTATAAAAACGTATGAGTCACCGACTTCAATCCCAACAACAGTTCGCAAATGTCACTCATTTATTTTGATGATGTTCTGGTTTGTAGTATCTTTTTGTTTTTGTTGATTTTTTTAAAAGCACGAATCATTTTCGATAAAATTTATATGGGACAACCTCTTTCGAACAAAAAAATAATTTTGAAAATACAGTCGAATTGAGAACCTCCTCCTTTTTTTGAAGTCGGTTAAAAATCGACTAACATGAAGCTCCTAGTCGAGACGAATCAAATGAGCACAAACACGGCGGAATTGCTTTATTTTATTACAGAGTTCCCATGGCTATTTACCGTCTCCATCATCAGACCCTGAATATCACATAGGATCGGAGTCCTTATTAATTAGACTCAAACACATTCAAATTCGATGGTATTACATAATTTTGTTACAGAGATCCCATACTCCTAAACCATTCATCATCAGCTTCATCATCAGCTCAGCAACATCAGATGGTGACCATTAGATGCAAAAATCTACATAGATTAAGATAATTTCTGATAAACAGTGTATATGCCTACAAAATTTGAGAGTTTCCCTCGATTTCCCCAGAATCCCATCATCAGATCCTGACCTGGTGACAATGGGACCACCTCTGACGTATGACCTACCAAATAAAAAAAAGAATTATTCAAATCGGTTTATAATTGTCGGAGTAATCGCGTAACAAATATACAAAAAAAAATACAGTCGAATTGAGAACCTCCTCCTTTTTTGAAGTCGGTTAAAGAAGGAATTCTTTTGTTTTTAAGTTTTTGGTGTGCCAAATAGAGTGCTGTACCTATATGATAAAATAGTAAGTTGATGGATGTGCGTGGCGAAGGACCAATCAATGTAGGACTTTGTAGAAGAAGGCCTATGCCGAGCAACAGATATCATCATGATGATGAATTAGCAAAAAAAATATGACGTAAATTAGCTCACTAAACTGAACAACTGTTCAAACAGAATTGGTTCCTTGGCAATCACCCTAAAAAAATTCGCTTTCTTATTTATTTTGCTCTTGTTCACTCCTATCAAACAAAATACTTGATTAATTAAAGTTAATTAGAGAATTTAAATAAATAAATATAATTTTTATTTCCTCTACAATGGGTTCTTAAAAACTAGTAACAGGTGCCACCCATTAACCTCATCGCCTGTGCCGGGTAACACCACTCTTCTTATAATTAAATTACATACATTGTAGGTAGGTAGTGTAGAACCTGCATCAATCCAAAGGAAACACCAGTCCTCTTTAAACGTATATTTCCTCTTCATGGTAATGTACAATTTAATTATATTTTAGATCTCACTATTTTAACGGACACTTCCGTAAACTACACTTTCTAAGGACACGACTACTCTCCTCAACTGCCAGGCAACGAATGTCCCCGTCAGCCAAACTCCCCTTCCCTTTTTGAATTTCGCATGAAGTTAGCCACTAAACTTTGCTACTGTTTTGTCTATGTTTGTTGTACCGGAAAAAGTCATTCACCGAACTATTCAATTTAAGTTAAACACTCAAAAATATTTTTAAAAAGTGCAAAAATTGCTAAAATATGTAACGAAACCTTACACTAGTTAAAACAAAGGTAAGTAAAATAAAAATAAAATGTTTTAACGTTCTTAATTAAATTAAAGAAATAACAAAGTGCAACTACATTTTACAATACATTACCAGGAATAACATAAGTTGTTTATTTAGTTATAGGTACTTTAAGCGTAGCCGAAAATTTTACCTTTTTTTTTCAAGTTCACGCTTTAAAGTAATCACAGACGAAAATGTTAAGAATAAAACCGGCTAAGTGCGTGTCAGACTCTATAAAAGCGGCAGAAAAATCACGTTTGTTGTATGGGAGCCCCCTTAAATATTTGATTTATTCTACTTTTTAGTATTTGTTGTTGTAGCAGCAACCAAAATACATCATCTGTGAAAATTTCAACTGTCTAACTATCACGGTTCATGAGATACAGCTTCGGACAGACTTTCTATAAAAACGAGCAGAAAAATCACTTTTTTTGTATGGGAGCCCCCTTAAATATTTATTTTATTCTGGTTTTTAGTATTTGTTGTTATAGTGCACATAGAAATATATCATTTGCAAAAATTTCAACCGTCTAACTATCACGGTTCATGAGATACAGCCTGGTGACAGACGGACGGATGGACGGACGGATGGACAGCGGAGCCTTAGTAATAGGGTCCCGTTTTTCCTTTGGGTACGGACCCCTAAAAGTCAGATTCAAAACGTTTAAAAAACTTAGTTACTTACATTCGCTCGTATAATTAACTTTTGCAAAAACAGATCAGTAGGTACGTTGAACACGAAATGCAACGTTTTTATTTTACGCTTTTTGAAGTCGGTTTTCTTTTTTTGTAAAAGTTAATTATTTTTAAGTAGGTGAGAAACAAGTGCATATTTAATTTGAGGGTTTCCGTCGATTTCCCTGCGATTTCATCTTGAGATCCTGACCTGGTTACAACGGGACCACTTCTGGAGTATACTCTTTCGAACAAAGAAATAATTTTAAAAATCGGTATGAACCGATTTATAGAAATGGCAGAGAAATCGGTGAACATCCATAAAAAAATACAGTCGCATATTGAACCTCCTCCTTTTTGGAAGTCGGTTAAAAATATTTTTCGCAACCCTTCTTAGAACTTTACGTAAATTTTAAAAGCCCGGGGAGTTACTACTATCACTCAGTAGGGGATTCCTTTGGTTAACATATTCGTTTTCTGCTACATCTTCCAACATTTTATTAATTTCGCCGTTATGTCGTTGCCACAACGCACTGGTCTCACGAGACTCATTATCTGTAACTACAAGGTTATCTTTGTTTGTAGTTGAGGAAAAACCACTTCATTTGCACTTTATCTCAATGTTACAAACATTGTTGTGACTCTTGTGTCTAGAGGCGTTAAATCGAATTCTAATGAGTTAATTTTGTTGAGCTGTATTACTAATGTTATCACAGTTTCAATATATAAACGGAAGATTTTGAAAACGTATATCATTCACCAGCAAAGCATTTGCAGTGTAACTGAAAAATAATTCAAAACATTAAATTAAAAATTAATTTTTCAAAATGAACTTCGCTAAGATTTTCTTCTTCCTCTTCTCCTGCCTGGTTGCTTTAAGTCTGGTATCAGCAGCTCCTAGCCCGAGATGGAATCCGTTCAAAAAAGCGGTAAGTTTTACTTTTGCTCCCAATATTTGTAACCCAACGGAAGTTATGCAATTAACTTTAATGGGTGGCGTATTGGCAATTTGTAGAATGTTCCTGTGCTTCAAAGGGCACGTTAAACTATCGGTCACCGGGAGGCCATTCAGCGTTTTCATATTTTGATCTATTTTTCGTTAACCTAATTAAAGTTACTCAATATCAGACGCGTGAAATAATTTTATTATGTCTATGTCATTTTGCTTGCTTCCTTGACGCTATGCGATAAAACGAGAGGGCGGAAGAAGATATTTCTTCCATACAACAAAAAAAAATTGTAATTTTAATTAGGTTTCATTTTTTGTAACGTAAGTTCAATTGTAATTTATACAACTACTATAGAGTAATAAGTAGGCTAACGGGTAATATACACATCAACACGGTCTAGGGATGTTGCACGATTTTTCATACCAAAGAGGCCTGTTTGAGAAGCTATAAAAGCACACTAGAGATACATAGAAAGCTACAATTTTCAGACAAACAAGTGCTGAACTTGAATTTTTAATTCTATTCAATTAATTTTGTATAACTTGAAATTTACGAAAACGTGACGGAAACGAATACAAAAATGCACTTTTTGCCTGCTTTTTGTATGAAAATGGTCGAATTTCGTAGTTTTTTTTTTTATTTTCGTCACGTTTTCACTAATTTTAAGTAAGAAAAGAAAATATTGACTAAAATTGAAAAATCTGATTTAGCACTAGCTCATCTGAAAATTATAGCCCTCCATGTATCTCGAGAATGCTATTATAGCTTCTCAAACAGACCTCTATTGTATGAAAAAACAGGCAATATCCCTAGACCGTGTTGATGTGTGTGTATATAGATTTCATGTCATATTTTAAAAAAACTGTCAACTTTTACTTAATAATTAACATAATTGGATTACTAAATTAAATTAGAAAAACTAGTCTAACTGTTTTTGTAACCTGGATTGTTCTTTAACCTTTAACTACAATGGTTTTAATCCCAAATTCCTTGTCATTTTGGCCAGTTTGGTAATCAATCAATACCTAACGTTCTTAGATTTAAAAAAAATTATGTTATGTTTCCTGGGTATCTTAAAAAATTGACAAATTTTAATTCCTACTTTTTTTTTCAGGAAAAAGCGGTACGTAGAGTGAGGGATGGCATCATTAAAGCGGGACCAGCTGTTCAAGTCGTAGGACAGGCTTCCACCATCTACAAACAAGGATAGATTTTAACGAACTTAAATGAGAACACTTTAAATTAAGTAGCAAATATTACCAACAACTTTTTTACCATCATGAAAAGTGAAATTGTACAGTCGAGTTTAAAACTGAAATTAATTTTTGACTTCTGAATGAGCGATGATCAACATTTTTTAACCGCTTCTAACTTTAATAATTATCAAATCGCTTGTAAAATGGAAGTTAATCTAAGAATTATTTGTTTTCGAGTAAGGTTAGTCTGCTATCCTTAATTTAATTTTCCATTTTCCTCATTTCAGATCATTTTCTTAAATGTTTCCAGTAAATCTGCAAATTTATAGGATTGTAAATATTTCTGTGATAATATAATTATTTAAATGTAAATTATTAATAAATATACATAATTTTACGTAAAACTTGACGTTATTTTATTGGAATATAATACCTGATTACTAAATTAAAATGTGAGGACAAGGGAAAATATTCCAATGCGAGTCTCTCTAGGTCACCAGTAATTAGATCAAGATGTTCTTAAAGTAATTTTAGTTTCAACATGGTTTCAACTGCATCGTACGTATTTGAAAACTATAGTCCTTGTCTACACACACTTCAAACCAGCAAGTCTCGTTTTTATTTGCAGTTTTATGATTACCATATTCAAAGGTTCTTTAAGACACTTTCAATTCACAAAACTATTCATTATTTAATTTAGTGACACCCTTTTTTTAATAAGTTGAAAAATTAGATTTACAAAGCATAAATCTACACATCGATTTCCAATGTGTCTGCCGTTTTGCTGAATACAAGTAGCGTATCTCCTGATGTTCTGGTATTATTTTTCTTATCGTGTAGGTATAGACGAGTGTGTGGCGAGCAAAGGATCATGTTTAGTTGTGTGAAATCCACCAGTCTATAATATTCTGTGTTTTTAGGTTTAAAAAGTGTCGTCATCCACTGTTCATAATTGCTCCCCTTAAAAATAAATCAAGAGAAGTAAAGACTTGGGAGTCATAGGCGAAGCTCACGTACCTTGTTTAGGGATAAACATCAGAAGTAAAAAAGTAAAAAGCTTGTCCTGAGTTTAACGGTCGAATTTGTATATTAAATTATAATGTAATGTTTGAACAAGAAATCTTCGATCCTGTTTAAACCTTCATAGCAATTGCATAGGTCGTTGTGAGCTCCAACATACCCGTTAAACTGCATTTGTGATCACGCGTGCATTTGTCAAGTGCCGTCTGTTAGTCTGTAAACAATGGCCACAAGCCCGCGTTAAAGATGTAATGAGATGGGATAACAATCAATCCAGCATCTTCAATAAGTTTAACAATAATTCTCAAGCTTAGGTAAATTGATTGATAGACTTTACTCGTGAATGAAAGAGATGTAGACTTTGTTGCTTTTGCTGCGTACAAGATTCGCTAAATATGTTAACGAGACTTTTAAAGAAAAATATTTTTAAATTGGTTTGTTAGGTTAGGTTAATTAAAATTATTTTTAATTTGGGTCACTTTATGGCATTAGCGCTTTGATATTTGATCCTTTATCCTGACACGTTGCGGTTGTAATCCTGCCTGCTGGAAATTTGATCTCTAAAGGTACGACCGATATTAGACCGACACTTTTCTCTACCTGTCACTGTTATTTGTATGGTGTAGGAGAGAGATCCGAGGTGAGGTGTGTGTGGTCATAAATCTCAGTGCTCCAAAATAACCTCACCTGCTTGCGGTCCACCCTACTGATCAAAGGATGAGATTATGACGTGTTACAATCCTTGAAAGGTTTCCTTACTTGATATTGGCGACTTTGCTATTCTTTAATTAATTAAATTCTTAATAAAATGGTGTCGAAAATTTTCGTAATTTTGCCAATATCAGATTATTTTAATCAGTCTTAAGTAAAGTAGAGAATGGAGAAGTCGTTAACATCAAATAATGAAACTCTTTACCGCTTAACCCTCCGCATACCAGGTGGGGTGTAATAAACCCCAGGCGGTGAAAAATCGATATATTTTCAAAAATTTTCGTGCGCGGAATCTGAAGCTCTCAGTAGCTGGAGTTGCGACGTTCTTACACTGGCAAGTACCATTAGTTTAGTGGTGCGTGCGTTTTTTAGGGCTCTAGATGCGTTTTTGTTTAGAGTTGTTGTTATTTGAGCATATACAAAATGCAATTATGGCAACCTCGAGATTGAAATAAAAATTTAAAGATGTATCATCGTTTTTTAATTTTTTTTAATTTAGTCAGTTTAATTACAAACATTGGTAATTATCGTAATTCATTAGGGTAATTTCAAGTCTAAATTAGTAGTCAGAGGATGGCATTTTCGCTACCCTTTTTCAACAAACCATTTAATCTATTTAATTTTTTTTTATAAAGTGCTACTCAGGTTATGTTCATTTTCAAAAATATGCAATAATAATTCAGTACCCCTATTCCTATCTGATTACAGTGACCATTTTGTTAGGGTATGTCACACCTCACCTTGTATGGCATGTTACAAATTTTCACCAGGTATGCCGAGGGTTAATCAGCAGGGTGCACTGCTAGCAGGTGAGGATGACGATTTTGGAGCATTAAGATGTTATGTTATGACCCGTTACACCCCTGCCATTCTTCATTTTAATATTCGTCAAAATATTCTGACATTGGAATCACATAATATTTTTTTCCAAAAATCAAATTAAATTGAAGCCCGATGCACTGTAATGTTGGTCGCCCAGTACCGTGTCGTAATTATTTAAAAAACTTAGTGAAACTATCTGACACGATTCGTTGTCACTGTCGCGAATTAGCGGATGGTTTTAAATTAGCTAATGGAGCTTTTGGGGATGATATTCCCCATAACATTGAACAACTTTCCTAAAGGAAACAATTTTAAATTCTAAAAATAATACTGAAATTGCTGGTGATCAGCAAATCAGCTGTTTGCTAAAGTTATATGGATAGGTATAATTACTGTTTTTTATCTTTGGCCTATGTTCCTGGGATACAGATTCACTGCCTCAATTCCGGTGGCTTAAAATTTACCCACTAAAATGTATAGACATCAGCAAGTCAGGTTACCCATTTTCACTACGAAAACAAACGCTATTACGAACGAGAGGGGCCCCTCGGACTCTGACTTACAAACTATAAATTGAACTATTAAACATTTCTCCCACATTCGGAAATAAATAAAGCAGATTCCAGGAACGCGACTTTAATAATGGCAACTTATTTGAAAAAATACAGGGGGATTCCCAACAAGTCTCGAACATCTGTGTCTGAAACTTGCGAAGTACTCCCCTGTATTTTTAGGCTAGTTTCACAGTAGGTAGTACGACAAATCTGGATTACGACAAATCTGGAGTACGTCAAATTCGGAACACAACTTATACGGAACAATTAATTTTAAATAGTTTAGTTGGCTCTAGTTTATTTTTTGCCCCAGGGCCTTTGGTTTCTTAGCTATGCCACTGTGTCAAGGTTAACAGGTATAGCCTGATGTGCTGCCGTGTGTACCTAGATGTAACGACGCTTAAATAGACGTACCGTCTTATCAATCTTAGTCTAGTTTCATTGGAAGATAATGTAAACGAATGCAAAACTCCTAAGAATGTAAATCTGTCCATAACATTTTGTTACACTGCGCAAAATAACTAACAGCTCAGCTAGAGGCATTTTTTATATAATTCTTCAATCTAAATAGCATGTTCTTTGGAGAAAATTTTATTCACATACATAATTTTAGTTAAAATTGTTGGCACCCCAAAGTTTACATTGGCAACATATAGAGTTTGTATAGCCGGAATGTCCATTGATGACAAAAAGTTAAAAAAAATATTAGAAATATTTACGTTTTTTACAAGATGTACACACGGCAGCACATCAGGCTATACATGTTGACCTTGACGTCGCTCTTATCTCGCTTTTTATAGTGACGGTTTTCTCGGTGCAAATAACCATGTGCTGCTGTCTGTACTTTAGAGAAAATGCTCAGAAGCTACATGAGTTCATTCCACCTGCCCCTTTTATGTGTTAGACATCCATGCAGAACTTCGGGTACCATCTTGCCTTGGCGTGATATTATCTATTCGTGCAAAGGCATGCTTCTTATTTTTTAAGTAGGAACCAAATTTTGTCACGTTGGTGGTCTGGTGTGTAATTATCTATAATATTGACATCTCAGTTCATATTGATCTGACTCTGTTCTTAATGAAGCGGTGGTTGGAAAGCTTCGGTTATCTATCATACCAACCCTTGTACAGTCAAGGCCACATCAATTGGGTAAATTAGTTAGCAAAAAATAAGGATGAGATGCAGCCCACGAAACGGAACATCTTTCCATAAGGAACATAGGAAAAAAAATTCACTCTCCATACAATTTCTGCGATTAGTTGACTTGCTTTTAAAGGGGAAATTAAATATATTTTTTGTTTTCAATATTTTAATATTCTACGTAAAAATATGTTTTGTTCTTTGATCTTGGGAATATCAAGAATCACCCCAAAAAAAATTCGCTTTCTATTTGTTTTTCCCATATTTACTCCTTAAAACAAAATACCTAATTTAATTAGTGAAATTGGTGATACTTTAAAAGCATAGATGAATTTTTGAAGTGATAACTTCTTTAGCGGCTTTGTGCACTTTGAAGTATGGGTAAAAAATTTTAAACTCGCTTCAGGACACGTGACCTGATCGAAAAAAAAGGGTTAAATGTATTCATTAATACGTACAACTTTTAACCATCCATACACTCGCCTATAGTCCCTTTCGGGGTAGACAGAACGTCATGTAGTTCTTGAACCACTTGACGCCACTTTTGACATTAATTCTGAGAGTAATTAGATGGAACATGAGTATAGTACCCATAGTAATAGATTGTCAGACCTTCGCCCACAAAAGCAAAACCCTGGCGTCCCACTTACTGACTTTCACAGTATACCTGAGAAAAGTAGGCAGCTAGCACATTCTAAGTTTTTCTTTTACAGCGTGGAAGTGAAACGATAGAGATGATATTTACGTTGTTTATTATTAAATCAAAGTTTCATAGACACATAATTAATTTAAAAGTTACCAGGTAAATTAAAATCTAGTTATAAGCAAAATCGATGCCGTGCAAGACGTTTCATTCTTGTTTACTATAAAGCCGAGTTTAAATCTCTCTAACGCTCAGTTTTAGAAACGTCCATTAAAGTGAATGCTACTTTTAATATAATGATTTTAACCATTCATACACTCGCTTATAGTCCCTTTCGTGAAACTACTGGGACTCGGTAGTGTCACTGAAAATGCTATTTTACCCCTGGCACTACCAGTAAAGTGACAGGAAAATAAAATTTCCCATGACACTACTGGTTGTGCCAAGCAGTTGTGTCAAAACCACCTCACGGAAAATTCGTAAGACGGAGAGAGAGTAGACCGCAAGAAAGTAATATATGTTCAAGTTTTTACTTCTGCCGGAACTCCCGGAGTGCAACCCGTTGTTTTTTTTTTTTTTTTAATTGAAGGTTACAGCTATCGAGATAATAAAATCTAATTTAAAACGATTTTTTTGTTACGAGAGGAGTTAACACTTGACCAAGGTCATAAATGAGGTCGACGATAGAGCGAGTTAACCCAGAAAATGGCTATAAACATGCGTTACATGCGTTTTCCCTTTTAGGTGACTAGAAACTATTTTACGTAATGTCAGATTCAAAACATAAAAAAAACTCGCCCGTATAAAAATTACATACAATTTCCGCAACCCTTCTTAGAAATTTAAGTAAAATTTAAAAGCCCGGGGAGTTACTACTATCACTCAGTAGGGGATTCCTTTAGTCAACAATTTTGTTTTCTGTTACATCTTCCAACATTTTATTAATTTCGTCTTTATGTCGTTACCACAGAGCTCTGATCTCACGAGATTCAGTATCTGTAACTGCAAGGTTATTTTTGTTTGTAGTTGAGGAAAAACAACTTCATTTGCACTTTATCTCAATGTTACTAAGATTGTTGTGACTCTTGTGTCTAGAGGCGTTAAATCGAATTCAAATGAGTTAATTTTGTTGAGCTGTATTACTAATGTTGTCACAGTTTCAATATATAAACGGGAGATTTTGAAAACGAGTATCATTCACCAGCAAAGTATTTGCAGTGTAACTAAAAAATAATTAAAAAATTAAATTTTCAAAATGAACTTCGCTAAGATTTTCTTCCTCCTCTTCTCTTGCCTGGTTGCTTTAAGTCTGGTGTCAGCAGCTCCTAGCCCGAGATGGAATCCCTTTAAAAAAGCGGTAAGTTTCACATTATTTGTAACCCAACAACGCTTACCGTTGGGATCGCTCAGTGAAGTTAAGTAATTAATTTTGATAGGTGACTGTATTGACCATTTGTAGAATGTTCCCGTGCTTCAAGAGGCTCGTTAAGCCATCTGTCATTGAGAAGCCTTTTTGGTGGTTAAGAGAGACCAAATACTGTTACTAGCAGTTTGTCAAATTCGTCACATAACAAGATACTCGTACATACAACGACAATTTTTTTTTATTTTATAAATGTTAATTTAAATGTAATTTATAACTACTAATTTCGCATATGTTAAATAGGTAGTCTAACTATTTTTGTAATCTGCATTGCTCACTATGTCCTTTGAGCTCAAACCAGGATCAAAGATCCTCCCGCGATACAAGTTTGATTGGGTCCCTAGTGATTTATTGTTGCTGACCCGTACGCAGATTTTAAACTTTTTACTTTTCAACCATAAAATTTTTCAACCTCTTACTACAACGGTTTTACCACGCCTCTCCAATCCTTCATTGCTTGTCATTTTGGCCAGTTTGGTAATCAATCAATACCTAACGTTTTTAACCAACTTCAAAACCAGGAGGTTCTCAGTTTGACCTGTTTGTATGAATGTTTGTATTTATGTATGTATGTAAGTTTGTCCGCAATTATCTCGCGTTTGGCAGAACCGATTTTGATGCGGTTTTCAGAAAAGTATTTGTTACATTTAGGAGAAGGTTTTAGTGTTTTAACCGACTCCAAAAAAAGGGGGGTTCTCGGTTTAAACTGTATGTATGTAAAATAAAAATCAAAAATTCGCTTAAACTTTTCAAAGCTAACACTTCGTTTTATTAACCGACTTCAAAATATAACCAACTTCAAAAAATGAAGAGGTTATAATTTGCACTAAAATTGGTTTTTTTTTTTAAAATAGAACCAACTTCAAAAATGCGAAAAGTAAATACAATATAATTTGATGCGCTTTGTAGTACCTACCTACCGATCTGTTTGAAGTCGGTGCGAAGGCGGTCAATCAAACTTAATTTTCTCGGCACCGACTTCAAACAGCTCAGTATTTATTTTTCGCTTTTTTTAAGTTGGTTCTATGTAAAAAAAAAGTTTTTATTAGACCAAAAATTTTTTTATTATTTTTTATTAAATTAAAGTTTTAATTCCCATGTTTGTTTTTTTCAGGAAAAAGCGGTTCGTAGAGTGAGGGATGGCATCATTAAAGCGGGACCAGCTGTTCAAGTCGTAGGACAGGCTTCCAGCATCTACAAACAAGGATAGATTTTAACAAAATTAAATAAGAACACTTTAAATTAAGTAGCAAAAATTACTAACAACTTTTTTACCAATGAAAAGTGAAATATTAAAGATCATGAAAAGTGAAATTGTAAAGATCTAGTTTATAACTGACATTAATATTTGAGTAAGCATAAGCGATGATTTACATTTTTTAACCGCTAGGTACTAACTTTATTTATTAACAAATCACTTGTAAGATGGAAGTTAATCTAAGAATTATTTGTTTTCAAGTGATGATAGTCTGCTATCCATAATTTCATTTTCCATTTTCCTTATTTCAGATCATTTCAGTTTCCAATAAATTGTAAATATTTATGTGATAATAATTATTTAAATGTAAATAATAAATAAATATACATAATTTTATATAAAACTTGACGTTATTTTATTGGAATACAATACCTGATTACTAAAATAAAATGTGAGGAACGAAACAAGAGATAATATTCAAATGGGAGTCTCTCTAGGTATTCTTAAGAAATTTCAATCGGAATTTTAGTTTTCAATTTGTTTTTACAAACCTAATCTCAAATTCAATGTAAAGCAAATAATCCGTTTCACTCGACTCAGTGGAGCATTATCTCTGCATCGTACGTATTTGGAAACTCTTGTCTACACAAACTTCAAACAAACAAGTATAGTTTTGATTTGAAGATTTATAATAACCATAATCAAAAGTTCCTTAAACCACTTTCAAATCACAAAACTTTTAATTATTTAACTTAGTAAAACCCTTTTCTTAATAAGTTGGAAAATTAGATTTCCAAAGCATAAACCTATAAGTATATCGATTTTCAATATGTCTGCCGTTTTGCTGAATACACTCTCTTGGTATATGCTTCTTCTTCTCGTGTAGGTATAGTCAAGTGTGTGGGGAGTATGTTTCGTTGTGTAAAATCCAACAGTCTCTTCTATTCTGTGATTTTAGGTTTCAAAAGTAATCATCATTCACTGTTCTTTATTGCTCTCCTTAAAAATAAATCAAGAGAAGTAAAGACTTGGGAGTCATCGGCAAAGCTTTCGTCCCGGACGGTTGTCACGTACCCTGTTTAGGGATAAAAATCAGGAGTAAAAAAGTAAAAAGCTTGTCCTGGGGTTAAAGGTTGAATTTGTATATTAAATTACTAGCTTTTCCCCGCGGCTACGCTCGCGCAAAGAACTCTTTTAGTCACCTATTTCATTCTTGACCCTTTAGGGGATGATTTTTGAAAAATAGCGAAACACGTGTCCGTTTATTTGCTTCGAGGTATATCTTGACGAAGTTTTGAGTCAAAACGTGCAAAAAAATTGTTTTCTCCATACAAACTTTGAACCCCCATTTCACCCCCTTAGGGGTAGAATTTGGAAAAGTCCTTTCTTAGTGCTGTAAAGTTCTTCGCCATTTTGATGATTCCTAACTAAACAAATAAAAGTTGAGATCTTATACACTTGACATTGATAGGTATTACATAGAAAGCTGCAGAAAGGTATACATAGAATACAATGGTGCTGTAAAAATACAACTTTTTGATTTGAATTACTTACTTACTAAAGACGTAAGCTGAATAGAATAATCATGTTTGTTACATAGATAAAAACACCTTTAAACAGACGAATATTTGCTAATCCAGAGTAATCTGTATTCGGCTATGCTTATTACCAAAGATATTAAATCTTTCAATTATGTTATGAATAAATAAATGTTTGAAACCTAAAATAGCATATAGGTAGCCTTATTGATGTATTTATCATATACGAAGAGGGTATTCTAATTGCTTGAAATGCTCTGAGCACTTATGCAATGTGTATCTAAGGTCCGTATTATAGAACGCGACTCAGACCGATCTATACTGTCGTCTTTGTCATTTTGATAGTGAAATAAAGAGACAATCAATACTTAAGTATATATCAAGCTTGGTAATTTAGGTAATACGGACCTAAATTACCAGTAGAGGGAATGTCCACCGAGACTGGAAAAGCAGTCTGCATTGCTGTCATACAGCATACACAACTATAGATATTGATTGATTTTATAAAATATTATTAAACTTTCTGAAGTTTTTTTTTCATTTCTTGACATTGACTCCCCGCCCCCGTACAGCCCGTACCCCAGTGACGCCTACATCGCATAAGGTGCTGCCTAGCTAGCTAGCTGAGCAGGATGAGCGGCGACCACGAAACTTTTTTCTAATACTTAAATTTTTAAACTCGTGATATCTTTTGAATGGAATGTCCGAATTGCATAATTCAAAAAGTTGTATAAAGATATTGAAGCAATCATGAATATGAAGTAATTTATTTTGATAAGGATTAATACCAAGATACAAATAAAGAGCATTTAATAGCGGGCGGCATTTCAATTAAATTTTTAAAATAAAAGAACACATATTGTGGCATAACTACAATAGTTAGACATATGCTGTCGCGACACTTTTTGTAAATATTTATGTGTTCTGCAAAGTCGTGGCACATTATTTTATTCTATTATCAATAGTTAACGCAGCGCACGCAATGTAAAGAATATTTTAGGTAATTTTTTTACAGCTTGGGTTACATTATTTGAGTTTTAGTAAGGATTCCAAATTTTTTTGAAAATATAATATAGCCTATGTCCATCGGGGATAATGTAGCTTTCTAATGGTGAAAGAACTTTTCAAATCGGTCCAGTAGTTTCGGAGCCTATTCAATGCAAACAAACAAACAAACAAACAATCAAATCTTTCCTCTTTATAATATTAGTATAGATAATTTAAGGTAGGTTGAACAAGAAATCTTCGATCCTGTTTAAACCTTCATACCAGTCGGAACTTTACTCTAGTAGTTTTAGCAGGCGCATAGGACGTTGTGAGCTCCAACAAGCCCATTGTGCTGCATTTGTGATCACGTGTGCATTTGTTAAGTGCCGTCTGTTGTAAACAATGGCCACAAGCCCGCGTTAAAGATCCAATGAGATGGGGTAAAAATAGATCCAGCATCTTCTATAAGTTAAACAATAATTCTCAAACTTAGGTAAATTGATTGATAGAATTTACTTGTGAATAAAAGAGATGGAGCCTTTGCTGCTTTAATCCCCTCCTCATGCGCTTAAGATTCGCTAAATATGATTATTTTTAAATTGATTTGATAGGTTTTGTTTATAAAAATTATTTTAAATATAAGTAGGGATTTTATAATATTAGTAGGGATTTGGGTTCCTCTCTGGCTTTGACATTCGATCCATTTTCGACTTTATTCTGACACGTTTCGGTTGTAATCTCCCTGCTGAAAATCTGACCTCTAAGGGTACGACCGAAATGTGACCGATACTTGGCTCTACCTGCCACTGTCATTTGTATGGTGTAGGAGAGAGATCCGATGCGAGGTGTGCTCGCTTTTTATACTGACGGTTTTCTTGGTGCAAATAATGACGTGCTGCTGTCTGTACTTTGGAGAAAATGCTCAGAGGCTACATGAGTTCATTCCGCCTGCCTCTTTTATGTGTTAGATATCCAGGCGGAACTTCGGGTACCATCCTATGGGCTTGTATGACATTTTAAACATATTTTTAATTTAGTTCAATTTTTTATTTAACATTAAGGGATAAGGCCCCGTTTCTTTAAAAAAAAACTTAAATAATCTTACTTTTGAAATAAAAATATAATAACTAAAAGATTCTCAGTAAGGTAAACTAATCCTGACTACGGCATTATGCAAACGTATTTCTTTGCCAAGCTGTCATGCCAATTAGGAAAAAAAACATAATCTATTTCATTTTGTATTTTGTTGTTTATTTCCGAGTTTGGTTGGTTGTTACTTAAGGCAAGTTGGTAGAATCAGCTCTAACAAACTAAGCGGTATCCATAGTATCAGAATCCAGTGTATTGCGAAAGTCCAGAAAGCAAAGCCAAGTCGTTAGTAAATATCAATCCAAATAATCAAAACCACGAAACAGAAGGTAACGGTAGAGTCCAGGTAGCAAAGCCAAGTCGACAGTAAATATCCAAATAATCAAAACCACGAAACAGAAACAAACTCAACAACCAACAACTCAAAAACACAACGAGGTTATGTGTCAACCAACTGTCAAGTCTTTTTTTTACTTTGGCAAAGGAATAAACCGTAGAATGCTGTAGTAAGCAACCAATCGTAACCAAAATTTTAAAAATTAATTATGTTTTTATCTATGATCAAAATTATTTGATATATTTTTTATTAAGCTATTGCATAGCTTCTATCGCGGGCCTTGAGCGCGGGGACCGAATCCAGAAATTCCGTAACGAAAAAACCTAACGCTCCCCACTCCGACGGGCACGGAGGTGTGGCTTGAAGGCCGTGCATCGTCTAACGTCGTTTCAGTTCGGCAGTCTTCGACACGGTGTTTGTGTGCGTGCAACAATAATAATAATAATATAATTATAATAATATAATAATAATAATAATAAAAACTAAATAATAATATAAACTCCCCTATTGTTTTGGCCGCAAGCCCGCGATAGAGGCGAAATCCCCAGAAATGGGAGAAGAAAATGGTTTTTCTCCAATAAAATAATAATAATAGAATGAAGTTGCTCCGATCCGGACGAAAATCTGTATCTGGGGGGTTTGGGGGTTGATGATTCCGAATATCGGGTCACTTTTTCGATTCCACCATTTTCCAAGATGGCCGCCATACAAGGAGTGGTGAGGCGAGGCCGCAGGCCGAGCCGAACCACGAAGCCACGCTGCGAGGCGAGGCCGTAGAGCGAGGCGAGCGAGGCTGAAAGCCGAGCTCCGCGTAGGGCGTAGCCCGGAGCGTCCCCCCCCAAATCCAAGATGGCCGCCATACAAGTTTAGATTTCTAAGGTGAGGAAGAGTCGCAGACCGAGCCGAACGCGCGAGCCGAAACCGTAGGCCGAGGCGAGCTGCGTATAGGGCGAGGCCGAAGGCCGAGCTCCGCGTAGGGCGAAGCCCGAAGCGTCACCAAGCATATTACCCGCCGACCGCCATCCGAAAATTTCATATCCGCCATCTTGGATTTTAGTTGGGGGAATCGTGACGCGAAGGGCAAAGCCCGGAGCGTCTCGATTCCCCCCACCAAAAATCCAAGATGGCGGATATGAAATTTTCGGGCATACCGACATGGGTGTCGTTTAATAGGTTTTCGGGGGTTCTGATTCCGAAAATGACATCCATTTTGAAATCCAAGATGGCGGACATGTATTTTTGTAAAAAACCGTCATTCATGGGTGTCGTTTAATAGGTTTTCGGGGGTGCTGATTGCGAAAATAACTTCCATTTTAAAATCCAAGATGGCGGCCGTAAAAAACAAAAAAATGGTAAACTTTTTGAAATTTTTACATAGCATTTATATTTATTTATTTATTTATTTAACAGTTTATTGTACACAGGAAAAATCACAAATGTTACAGACAAATAGAAAAACGAACACAAAAGGCACAGCTTATTTCTTTAAGAAATTTCTTCCAGCAGACCTGGGACAGTGAGAGGCGTAAAATAAATAAAGACAGACGTGCACAATTAACCACTGAAATCTAAATACTAATATAAACTACATAAAAATACAACTACACATACATATAATATATAAATAATTTATATAAATACACAGACATATATTCTATACATACATAAACAATACATATAATATTATGTTCATTATACTGAAGGGAAAGCAACAGATACATAATGTTCCTTTAATTTCTTTCTAAATATCGGAAGTGTCTCGGAATTGCGGATGGTGTAAGGCAGTGAGTTCCACAGTCGGGCTGCATGAACGGAAAAGGAATAGGAGTAGAAGTCAGAGTGATGGGAAGGGATACAGAGGAGTGACCTAACGGAAGGACGAGAGGGCTGGTCAACAGGTTTTGAAAAAGTGAAGCGCTCGCGAAGGTAATTAGGATAAGAAGGATTATGAAGGACATTGAAAAGAAGAGAAAGGAGGTGAAGATTTCTTCTCAGACGAATAGGGAGCCACTTGAGTTGCTCGCGATATCGAGAGATGTGGTCGAACTTACGAAGTCCAAAGATAAAGCGAATGCAGAGGTTCTGCAGACGCTCAAGTTTATTCACGAGCTCCTCAGTGGCATCAAGGAAACAGGAATCAGCATAGTCAATGAGGGGGAGGATAAGGGATTGAGCGAGAGTGATCTTGGTTTTTAAAGGTAAAAAGTTTTGGAGGCGTTTGAGGGAGTGAATTGAAAAGTGAACTCTCCTACTGAGTCCAGCAACATGCGCTGACCAAGAGAGATTGGATTCAAGCATAAGACCAAGATTTTTCGCAGTGTTGGTAAACTCAAAGTAGCCCTCTACTTTAATTTATAATTAAAAGTAGAGGGCTACTTTTAATTATAATGCATAAGTTGATACAAAATGCTATGCAATAGCTTTACCGCGGCAGTCCCCGAGTGCCACACGTCTATTTTTAAATATGGGACATTAAACCTGCTTAAAATAAAATAAAAAAATCTTATTATTTTAAAATCTTGCACATAACCAATTTAATTCTTGATAAAATTGTGTCGACAATTTTTGTAATTTTGCCAATATGAGACTTTTTTAAATCAGTATTACATACATTGAGAATAGCGAAGTCGTCAATATCAAGTAACGAAACGATTTATTACTTAATCAGCAGAGTAAACTGCTAGCACGTGAGGATGACAATTTGAAGCGTACGGCCCCCTTACATCCCTGTCCTTCTTTAATTTAATATTCGTTAAAATACTCTGACATTGGAATCACGTAATATTTTTTCCCAAAAATCAAATTAAATTGAGGCCCGATGCACTGTAATGATGGTCGCCCAGTACCGTGGCTTAATTATTTAAAAAACTTAGTGAAACTATCTGACACGATTCTTTGACACTGGCATAGTGGATGATTTCAAATTAGCTAACGGAACTATGGCGGTGATACTCCTTATTACATTGTACAACTTTCCTAAAGGAAACAATTTTAAATTCTAAAAAAAATACTAAAATTGCTGGTGATCAACAAATCAGCTGTTTGCTAAAGTTATATGGATAGGTATAATTACTACTATATTTATCTTCGGCCTATGTTCCTGGGATACAGATTTTCAGTTTAGTGGGCTGATTCACTGCCTCAATTCCGGTGGCTTAAAATTTACCCATTAAAATGTACAGACATCAGCAAGTCAGGTTACCCATTTTCACTACGAAAACAAACGCTATTACGAACGAGAGAAAGGCCCCAAGCTCAGGGGGCCCCTCGGACTCTGACTTACAAACTATAAACTGAACTATTAAACATTCCTCCCACATTCGGAAATAAATAAAGCAGATTCCAGGAACGCGACTTTAATAATGGCAACTTATTTGAAAAATACAGGGGGATTCCCAACAAGTCTCGAACATCTTTGTCTGAAACTTGCGAAGTACTCACCTGTATTCTTAGGCTAGTTTCATTGTAGGTAGTACGACAAATCTGGATTACGACAAATTTGGAGTACGTCAAATTCAGAACACAAATTATACGGAACAATCGATTTTAAATAGTTTAGTTCGGTCTAGTTTATATTTTGCCCCAGGGCCTTTGGTTTTTTAGCTATGCCACTGCGTCAAGGTTAACAGGTATAGCCTGATGTGCTGCCGTGTGTACCTAGATGTAACGACACTACAATAGACGTACCGTCTTATCAATCTTACTCTAGTTTCATTGGAAGGTAATGTAAGTAAACAAATGCAAAACTCCTAAGAATGTAAATCTGTCCATAACATTTTGTTACACTGCGCAAAGTAACTAACAGAATGTCGAAAATTTCGAAGGCAGCTCAGCTAGAGGAATTTTTTATTTAATTCTTCAATCTAGATAGCAGGTTCTTTGGAGAAAATTTTATTCACTTACTTATTTTCAGTTAAAATTATTGTCACCCCGAAGTTTACTTGGCAACTTAAGCAGTTTGTATAGCGGGAATGTCCATTGATGACAAAAAGTTAGAAAGAAATTAGAAATATTTACTTTTACAAGATGTACACACGGCAGCACATCAGGCTATACATGTTGACCTTGACGTCGCTCTTATCTCGCTTTTTATAGTAACGGTTTTCTCGGTGCAAATAACCATGTGCTGCTGTCTGTACTTTAGAGAAAATGCTCAGAAGCTACATGAGTTCATTCCACCTGCCCCTTTTATGTGTTAGACATCCATGCAGAACTTCGGGTACCATCTTGCCTTGGCGTGATATTATCTATTCGTGCAAAGGCATGCTTCTTATTTTTTAAGTAGGAACCAAATTTTGTCACGTTGGTGGTCTGGTGTGTAATTATCTATAATATTGACATCTCAGTTCATATTGATCTGACTCTGTTCTTAATTAAGCGGTGGTTGGAAAGCTTCGGTTATCTATCATACCAACCCTTGTACAGTCAAGGCCACATCAATTGGGTAAATTAGTTAGCAAAAAATAAGGATGAGATGCAGCCCACGAAACGGAACATCTTTCCATAAGGAACATAGGAAAAAAAATTCACTCTCCATACAATTTCTGCGATTAGTTGACTTGCTTTTAAAGGGGAAATTAAATATATTTTTTGTTTTCAATATTTTAATATTCTACGTAAAAATATGTTTTGTTCTTTGATCTTGGGAATATCAAGAATCACCCCAAAAAAAATTCGCTTTCTATTTGTTTTTCCCATATTTACTCCTTAAAACAAAATACCTAATTTAATTAGTGAAATTGGTGATACTTTAAAAGCATAGATGAATTTTTGAAGTGATAACTTCTTTAGCGGCTTTGTGCACTTTGAAGTATGGGTAAAAAATGTTAAACTCGCTTCAGGACACGTGACCTGATCGAAAAAAAAGGGTTGAATGTACTCATTAATACGTACAACTTTTAACCATCCATACACTCGCCTATAGTCCCTTCGGGGTAGACAGAACGTCATGTAGTTCTTGAACCACTTGACGCCACATTTTACATTAATTCTGAGAGTAATTAGATGGAACATGAGTATAGTACCCATAGTGATAGGTTGTCAGACTTTCGCCCACAACAGCAAAACCCTGGCGTCCCACTTACTGACTTTCACAGTATACCTGAGAAGAGTAGGCAGCTAGCACATTCTAAGTTTTTCTTTTACAGCGTGGAAGTGAAACGATAGAGATGATATTTACGTTGTTTATTATTAAATCAAAGTTTCATAGACACATAATTAATTTAAAAGTTACCAGGTTAATTAAAATCTAGTTATAAGCAAAATCGATGCCGTGCAAGACATTTTATTCTTGTTTACTATAAAGCCGAGTTGAAATCTCTCTAACGCTCAGTTTTAGAAACGTCCATTAAAGTGCATGCTACTTTTAATATAATGATTTTAACCATCCATACACTCGCTTATAGTCCCTTTCGTGAAACTACTGGGACTCGGTAGTGTTACTGAAAATGCTGTTTTACCCCTGGCACTACCAGTAAAGTGACAGAAAAATAAAATTTCCCATGACACTACTGGTTGTGCCAAGCAGTTGTGTCAAAACCACCTCACGGAAAATTCGTTAGACGGAGGGAGAGTAGACCGCAAGAAAGTAATATATGTTCAAGTTTTTACTTCTGCCGGAACTCCCGGAGTGCAACCCGTTGTTTTTTATTTATTTATTTAAGGTTA
This sequence comes from Aproaerema taeniolella, assembly GCA_949987775.1. Taxonomy (NCBI): domain Eukaryota; kingdom Metazoa; phylum Arthropoda; class Insecta; order Lepidoptera; family Gelechiidae; genus Aproaerema; species Aproaerema taeniolella. The sequence continues at coordinate 7,579,408 of OX465267.1, forward strand.
CAACTATCGAGATAACAAAATCTAATTTAAAACGATTTTTTATTACGAGAGGAGTTAACACTTGACCAAGGTCATAAATGAGGTCGACGATAGAGCGAGTTAACCCAGAAAATGGCTATAAACATGCGTTACATGCGTTTTCCCTTTTAGGTGACTAGAGACTATTTTACGTAATGTCAGATTCAAAACATAAAAAAACAACTCGCTCGTATAAAAATTACATACAATTTCCGCAACCCTTCTTAGAAATTTAAGTAAATTTTAAAAGCCCGGGGAGTTACTACTATCACTCAGTAGGGGATTCCTTTAGTCAACAATTTTGTTTTCTGTTACATCTTCCAACATTTTATTAGTTTCGTCTTTATGTCGTTACCACAGAGCTCTGATCTCACGAGATTCATTATCTGTAACTACAAGGTTATTTTTGTTTTGTAGTTGAGGAAGAACCACTTCATTTGCACTTTATCTCAATGTTACTAACATTGTTGTGACTCTTGTGTCTAGAGGCGTTAAATCGAATTCTAATGAGTTAGTTTTGTTGAGCTGTATTACTAATGTTGTCACAGTTTCAATATATAAACGGGAGATTTTGAAAACGAGGATCATTCACCAGCAAAGCATTTGCAGTGTAACTGAAATATAATAAAAAAAACTAAATATAAAATTATATTTTCAAAATGAACTTCGCTAAGATTTTCTTCTTCCTCTTCTCCTGCCTGGTTGCTTTAAGTCTGGTGTCAGCAGCTCCTAGCCCGAGATGGAATCCCTTTAAAAAAGCGGTAAGTTTCACATTATTTGTAACCCAACTGCGCTTACCGTTGGAATCGTTCAGTGAAGTTAAGCAATTAACTTTGATAGGTGACTGTATTGACCATTTGTAGAATGTTCCCGTGCTTCAAGAGGTTCGTTAAGCCTTCTGTCATTGGGAAGTCATTTGGTGGTTGAGAGAGACCAAACACTTCCACTAGTGGTATGTTAAATTCGTCACATAACAAGATACTCGTACACATAACCACAATGTTAAATTTTTTAATTCATTTTAATATTTTAAATGTTAATTCAAATGTAATTTATAATTACTAATGCCGCATATGTTAAATAGGTAGTCTATATATTTTTGTAATCTGTATTGCTCATTATGTCCTCTGAACTCAAACCAGGATCAAAAATCTCCCGCGATACAAGTTTGCTTGGGTCCCTAGTAATCTATTGTTGCTGACCCGTAGATTTTAAACTTTTTACTTTTCAACCATCAAATTTTTCAACCTTTCACTACAACGGTTTTTACCACGCCTCTCCAATTCTTCATTCCTTGTCATTTTGTCCAGTTTGGAAATAAATCAATAACTAACGTTTTTAGACCAAATAAAATATTTTTAACAAACAATTGACCCGCCTTCAAAAAGGGTGAAATAAATTTTTAAAGCTATGTTCACGAGTAAGTAGTGGTTACGGGTAAAACAATAAATAGGTGAATTCATAGCGGAATGTGGTAAATAGAGAGGAATTTTTTTTTGACGTCGGCGCCGAACAATTACTCGCATGGCATAACTATCTTAGTTTTTATACTACCAAAAATAGCATTGTGCGAATGCTTATTTCATTAAACTAGGTCCTGTTCAAACAGGCGCCGACGTCAAAAAAAAATTCCTCCCCATTTATCATATTCCGCTATGAATTCACCTATTTACTGTTTTACCCGTAACCACTACTTACTCGTGAACATAGCTTTAAAAAACTATTTCACCCAATTTGAAGGCGGTTCAATTTTTTGTTAAAAATATTTTATTTTATTATTTTTAAATGTTATCATTTATCATTCATATAACTCCCTCGTAGATTTATTATAAAGCACTACATCACTCGAGATTAAAGAGCGATATAGTGATCAGATACTTTCACCCCACGGAGAAATATGAGGTGGTGATATTCATAACCAGTCGCAAGATGGCAAGAAAGATATATACGGGGTAGTTAAATTCTCAAACCGATCGCCAGGTGGCAAGAAAGACATGGGGTGGTGGGTGATATTATCAACCGATTACCAGACGGCAGGGAAGATGTGTGATGGTAATATACGCTACCGCTCACTAGAGCCCCAAGACACAGAGGAGCCCCAAAAAACAACTTAAAAGTCTTATGGAACAACTTCGTGTTTGCTTCGTTTACATTGATGACCTATTATCAATTATTTTTTTTTGACCTATTTTGAAATCGGTCTACAAATGACGGAGTTTTGAGTTAATAAACATGAAAAAATCAAAATAAAATCTCCCAAATTGAGAACCTCCTCCTTTTTTTAAGTCGGTTAAAAAATGATATTATGTTTCCCGGATGGCGTAAATATTTTACAAAGTTTTAATTCCCATGTTTGTTTTTTTCAGGAAAAAGCGGTACGTAGAGTGAGGGATGGCATCATTAAAGCGGGACCAGCTGTTCAAGTCGTAGGACAGGCTTCCAGCATCTACAAACAAGGATAGATTTTAATAAAATTAAATAAGAACACTTTAAATTAAGTAGAAAAAATAATGAATAACTTTTTTACCATCATGAAAAGTGAAATTGTAAAGATCATGAAAAGTGAAATTGTAAAGATCGAGTTTATAACTGACATTAATATTTGAGTAAGCGTAAGCGATGATTAAAAATTTTTAACCGCTAGGTACTAACTTTAGTTCTTATCAAATCACTTGTAAAATGGAAGTTAATCTAAGAATTATTTGTTTTCAAGCGATGATAGTCTGCTATCCGTTATTTTATGTTCCATTTTCCTTATTTCAGATCATTTTCTTTATATTATGTTTCCAGTAAATTGTAAATATTTCTGTGATAATAATTATTTAAAGGTTAAGTATTAATAAATATACATAACTTAAAGTAAAACTTGACGTTATTTTATTGGAATTTATATTCCACATACATTTTATTTTAGTAATCAGATATTATTATCTGATTACTAAAATAAAATGTGAGGCCCGAACAAGAGATAATATTTAATTGCTAGTCTCTCTAGGTCTCCAATAATTAGAATATTATAAGTTATTCAAACAGGCAAGTTTTGAAGACTTAGAATAACCATAATCAAAGGTTCCTTAAATCACTATTAATCAAAAAAAACATTTATTTAACTTAGTAACACCCTTTTTTTAATAAGTTAGAAAATTAGACTTACAAAGTATAAACCTACATATCGATTTCCAATATGTCTGCCGTTTTGCTGAATACACTCTCCTGGTATTCTTTTTCTTATCGTGTAGGTATAGTAAAGTGTGTGGCGAGCGAAGGATCATCTTTCGTTGTATAAAATCCACCAGTCTCGACTATTTTGTGATTTTAGGTTTAAAAAGTATCGTCATCCACTGTTCTTAATTGCTCCCCTTAAAAATAAATCAAGAGAAGTAAAGACTTGGGAGTCATCGGTGAAACTCACGTACCTTGTTTAGGGATAAACATCAGAAGTAAAAAAGTAAAAGGCTTGTCCTCAGTTTAACTGTCGAATTTGTATATTAAATTATAATTTAATGTTTGAACAAGAAATCTTCGATCCTATTTAAACCTTCATAGCAATTGCATAGGTCGTTATGAGCTCCAACATACTCGTTGTGCTGCATATGTGATCACGCGTGCATTTGTCAAGCGCCGTCTGTTAGTCTGTAAACAATGGCCACAAGCCCGCGTTAAAGATGTTATGAGTTGGGAGGACGTTCATTCCAGCATCTTCAATAAGTTTAAAAATAATTCTTATGTTTAGGTAGTTTGATTGATAGACTTTACTTGTGAATGAAAAAGCCTTTGCTGCTTTTCAATCCCTTCCTGCGCATAATATTTGCTAAATAATTATGATAATAAGACTTTTAACCAAAATAATTTTTTAATTGGTTTGTTAGGTTAGGTTAATGAAAATTATTTTTAATTTGGTTCAGTCTCGGGTTTTGACATTTGATCCATTTTCGACTTTACCCGTTGTAATCTCCCTGTTGGAAATTTGATCTCTAAGGGTACGACCGACATTCGACCGATACTTGTCTCTACCTGTAACTATCATATGGTGTAAGAGAGAGATCCGATGCGTGGTATGTATGGACATAAATCTCAGTGCTCTAAAATATCCTCAACTGCTTGCGGTCACCCTACTGATCAAAGGATGAGATTCTGACGTGTTACAACCCTTGAAGGGTTTCGTTACCTATATGATATTGGCGACTTTGCTATTCTCTATTCAAATTAATTCTTGATGAAATTTTGTCGAATTTTTTTGTAATTTTTCCGATGTGAGAGTTTTTTAATCAGTATTACATAAATCGAGCATGGCGAAGTCGTCAACATCAAGTAACGAAACGATTTACCACTTAATCAGCAGGGTGCACTGCTAGCAGGTGAGGATGACAATTTGGAGCATTAAGATGTTATGACCCCTTACACCCTTGCCATTTTTTAATTTTAATATTCACGTTTTTTTTTCTCTAAAACCAAATTAAATTGAGGCCCGATGCACTGAAATGTTGGTCGCCCAGTATCGTGGCTTAGTTATTAAAAAAACTTATTGAAATTATCTGACACGATTTTTGGACTCTGTCGGAAATTAGCAGAAATTAGCTAACGGAGGTTTTGGGGGTGATCATCCTCATTACATTGAACAACTTTCCTAAAGAAAAATAAATTTAAATAAAAAAATAATAATAATATTGCTGGTGATCAGCAAATCAGCTGTTACTATACCTATAATTATTACTATTGTTTTTATTTTTGGCCTATGTTCCTGGGATAAAGATTTTCAGTTTAGTGGGATGATTTTCTTCCTCAATTCTAGGTGGCTTTAAATTCACCTAGTAAAATGTACCTAGATGTACTTAACGACGCTACATTATACCCGTCGCGTCGCGCGCTTGTTTACGGCGCTTGCGATACAAATCCTGCACACACGGGTGTGCAAGAATCGCGCGAAGGTTTAAACATACCGTCTTATCAGTCTTACTCTAGTTTCATTTGGAAGTTATTTAAACAAGTGCAAACCTACTAACAATGTAAATCAGTCCATGACATTGAGCTACTCTGCGCAAAGTAACTAAATTATACGGAAACAGAAACAAAATCTCGAAAATTTTGAAGGCAGCTCTACTAGAGGCATTTATTAAGTCTTTAATTTAATAGCATGTTATTTGAAGATTTATTCACATACATAATTTTAGTTAAAATTATTGCCACCCCAAAGTTTACATTGCCAACATATGCAGTTTGTATAGCCAAAATGTCCATTGATGACAAAAAGTTAAAAATAAATAAAAAATCTGTACGTTTTTTACAAGATGTACACAGGGCAGCACATCCGGCTATACATATTGACCTTGACGTCACCCTGATCTCGCGTTTTATAGTGCCGGTTTTCTCGATGCAAATAATGACGTGCTGCTGTCTATACTTTGGAGAAAATGCTCAGAAGCTACATGAGTTCATTCCACCTGTCCCTTTTATGTGTTAGACATCCATGCAGAACTTCGGGTACCATCGTTGCCTTGGCGTGATCATATCTATTCGTACAAAGGCATGCTTCTTATTATTTGAGTAGGAACCAAATTTTGTTATGTTGGTATTCTTGGTGTGTAACTAACTATAATATTGACATCTCAGTAATATTGATCTTATTCTGTTCTTAATTAAACGGTGGTTGGAAGGCTTCTATTATTTATCATCTTTCTCTTGAACTACCTCTTGTACAGTCAAGGCCACATCGATTGGGTAAATTAGTTAGGAAAAAATGAGGATGAGATTCGAACATCTTTACCTAAGGAACATAGGTAAAAAAATCGCTCTCAATATAATTTGTGCGATTAGTTGACTTGCCTTTTTATGGGAAATTGAAAATTTTTTTTTGTTTTCAATTACAATTTTCAATTTGTTCAGTTTGATGGGAAGAACCACCCTCTAAACTTTCGTGAACTAATTAAAAGTTATCCTATATTGGATAACTTTAATCTAGTTCAGCGATAAGTCACTACTAAAAAATAACAATATATTTATGTTTTTGGTGAGCAATATAGAACAAGCTGGTGGATGCAGGTGGCGAAGGACCAATCCATGTTGAAATTTGTAGAAGAAATGAAATGAAATGAAATCATGTTAATTGCTTAAGAGGATCGTCTCAGTGTTTTTTTCCCATACAAACGGCGTCAATGGATTCCATCCCCTAAACGTCAACAGATTCCTGTGAAATTTTGGTATAGTATCAAGATCACCAATAACTAGGTCCGTACGTTTTGATTTTTGTGATATTTTTAGTAAACAAAAAGATATTTGAGATTACAAGTCAACATTTTTGGCAAAAAAAAAATCTCAACATTAAAGAGTTAACATTAACTGTTGAAAAACTAAGAAAATTTTTGGAAAAAACAAAACGTATGAACCTCGTTCATACGCTTACAAATCGATAAAGACCAAAAAAGGACGATTTAATTAAGTTTTTGGGGTCGGAATTCATTGACGCCTAAACTCATAATTTTGGAAATAAAACTCGGCATTTCGCCGGAAAGCAGCAATTGTCCCTTTCGTACAAGTCTGAGGCGGGTGGTCGACATCGAGACAGCATGAAAAACAACTGAGACGCTAGTCCAAACTGAGACGCTCCTCTTAAGATGAATCTATGATACAATGACTAAATTAACAGTAAAAAGTATGAACTAGATTAACCTAAGCAAAAGGAGCCAAGCTCAGCATTGTGCCGTACAAAAAAAGTACAGCGCTGGTTTCCAGCTTGGCTCTGTTTGACTGGTCGACCGCTGCAGTTAATTATTAATAATAATAATATAAGAGAATAAACAAACAATAAAGAGAAAAAAAAATACAACTTTACTCTTCTTATACTTAAGTGAAACTAAAGTAACATTACTTAAAAACAATGTAAGTTGTACAAAAAAATTATAAATTAATATCAGAGTGTTCACCAAATATTTAATTTTAACCAACGATTAGCAGCTAACCAGAAGTTTGACAAAGTGTACTTTCATATATATTTTTTTGACATTTTGTCTGGTTAGCTTCTTACCGCGGTTTAACCGCTGGTTATATTTTTGGGCCTTAATTCGTCAGTCAGTTAGTAGATTCAAAAAATCTAAAGTAACGCAGTGTATAAGTATTCAGGTTGGTGTATATGTGTGTGTGGATGAGTGTGTCGGTGTATATGTTAACTGAACTGATACAATTAGGTGAGATTCTGCCAAGGTCATAAATGAGATCGACGATGGAGCGAGTTAACCCAGAAAATGCCTATAAACATGCGATACATGCGTTCACCCTTTTAGGTGACTAGAGAGTATTTTACGAAATGTCAGATTAAAAACATTTAAAAAAATCACATTTTGCTCGTATAAAAATTTCCGTACATTTTCCGCAACCCTTCTTAGAACTTTAAGTAAATTTCAAAATCCCGGGGAGTTACTACTATCACTCAGAAGGGGATTCCTTTGGTTAACACATTCGTTTTCTGCTACATCTTCCAACATTTTATTAGTTTCGTCTTTATGTCGTTGCCACAGAACTCCGTTCTCTCGATTTTCATTATCTGTAACTGCAAGGTTATCTTTGTTTGTAGTTAAGGAAAAAACCACTTCATTTACACTTTATCTCAATGTTACTAACATTGTTGTGACTCTTGTGTCTAGAGGCGTTATATCAAATTCTAATGAGTTAGTTTTGTTTAGCTGTATTACTAATGTTGTCACAGTTTCAATATATAAACGGGAGATTTTTAAAACGAGTATCATTCACCAGCAAAGCATTTGCAGTGTAACTGAAAAATAATTTAAAAAATTAAATTTAAAATTAAATTTTCAAAATGAACTTCGCTAAGATTTTCTTCTTCCTCTTCTCCTGCCTGGTTGCTTTAAGTCTGGTATCAGCAGCTCCTAGCCCAAGATGGAATCCCTTCAAAAAGGCGGTAAGTTTCAATTTTTGTTAGTTTATTTGTAATCCAACGGCACTTACTGTTGAAATCGATTAGTGAAGTTAAGCAATTAAGTTTGATAGGTGACTGTATTGGAAGTTTGTAGAATGTTCCCGTACTTCAAGGGGCACATTCCGCCATATAATAAGATACTCGTACATACAACAAAAATATTGTATTAATTTAATTCGTTGTTATTTTTTTAATGTAAAATTATAACTTATATTTCACATGGATTTATGTTAAATTGGTATTATATTTTTTATAATCTGGATTGCTCGCTATTACCGCAGTGCTCGAACCAGGAACAAAACGCTCATTTGGAGCTACATTGACGTAATTTTCGTTTTTGTTATTTTACAGAAAACGATATCAAAGTTTCCAAAAAGCTTTAATACAGAACATACGACTGCTATTTACAGTTATAAAGTATTTATATATACCAAAAAAATACTTCGAAACTAGGGTTTAATAGGGTGTGCATAACTGCGAAATATATTTTATTGTTTGTTTTTTATAAAAAAAAAAACCATTGATTATTTGCAAATTTTTCATTGTTCCGCAAAATTGTTGTATGATTGTCCGTAGTAATCAGCAAAAAAAACTTAATGTATTTATGACAAAATGAAGTGAAATATTAATATTTATCCAGTGTACTGTAAATTCAGACTTTAATCATTTTTATAGTATTAAACAATAATCAAGGAATTTTAAAAAATGAGATTTAGACTCTTATACTGAATTCTTCAGTTCTCCGCTTTGGTTTGTATCCTTCTTTCTAAATTTCTCTGCCTTTTTTGTTTAATTCATTTATTTGGACGTTACTGTACTCAATACTTTACTTGAGACTCGATCTAAGAATCAACGTCCGGGGTAAAAATCTTGCATTACTTCAAACCTCATTGACAAGGAAAAAATAAAATTATGTTATGTAGATACATACGAAAAATTTTTGTTTAGAGTTCAGTGTCAGCCCTTACTATGCTTTCCAGTGCTGTCTTACTTAAAATTGTGCTAACCTGTGACTAAGGCTACTTTTTTACGTGATAACTTAAGGAAACAATTAAAACAATAATGTAGCAACAACGGCATAAGTACACAGTTACCGCACTTTTCCACCAAAAATTAATAATAATTGGAGCAACAATGTCAGAATTGACACAGTTCCCCTAGAAATTAGGTAAAAAGGTGTCATAATTCCCGTTACGACGATGTTGCACCAAAACATGTCCAATATGACGATGTTGCTGCAGAAACTTCACTCAAAACAACAAAGACATTCATGACATCTACCGGTAATAATCTGAAATAAAATTATGTCGATGTTCCACCAGCTGTAAAAAACTGTAACGGGTCTTATGACGTATTAAAATAAATTTTGACAAAAAGTACATTTACGTCGTTGTTGCTCCAAGCGAGAAAGTTCTGTCGCGATACAGGGTTCGCCTAGTGTGTGGGGTGGGAGACCCAGTAATCTATAGTTGTTAAACTGTATAATTGCAATAAAATACATTGAATTTTAATTTTTTTGAAATATCTCACCCGTATGTTAGTTAAGTATGCTGATTTCCAACTGCTTACTTTTCTATCAATAATTTTTGTAACCTACTACAACGGTTTTTACCACACCTCCCCACACCTTCATTCCATGTCGTTTTGGCCATTTTCGTAATCAATTAATATCTAACGTTTTTAGACTAAAACAAATAAATACTTATTATCTTTCTTTTTTTTTACCAGCCCATATTCGTCCCCACAGAGGGCCACGGGCACAAAAATTTTACAAAGTTTTAATTCCCACCTTTGTTTTCTCAGGAAAAAGCGGTACGTAGAGTGAGGGATGGCATCATTAAAGCGGGACCAGCTGTTCAAGTCGTAGGACAGGCTTCCAGCATCTACAAACAAGGATAGATTTTAACAAAATTATATAAGAACACTAGACGGCCGGTTAGGTCGAGTGGTAGTAGCGCTGCCTCTTGATCGACGGGTCCTGGGTTCGATCCCCAGTCGGGGCAAACATTTGTGTGAAAAGCAGATGTTTGTTCTCGGGTCATGGGTGTTTGTGTCTGTCTTTATGTATATTCCAAGGGACCTACGACACAAAGGAAAACCTTATTGTGGGCCTTTGAGTGTGAAGCATTTATTTATTTTATTTTAAATTAAGTCGCAAAATTAAGGAGAACAACTTTTTTAATGACAACTTTTTTACTATATTAAAATGTAAAATCAAAACATCGAGATTTATATGGGGTGATTTTATATTAGTAAGCGAAACTTTAGGGGGTGATTCTCCCCATGAAACTGAACAACTTTCCTTGGACCTATACATAAAAAAAAACATATTTCACTATACTCATACAAAGGCAAATCAGCTGATCGCACAAGTTGTAAGAAGAGGCGTCATTTTTTTTCATATTTCAAAGTTGTTCAGTTTCGTGGGCTGATTCACATTCTTAATTTTTGCTGACTCATTTGAAGTCACCCAATATTATTTGACCACTGAGTCAGCGAAGATCATCATCTTTTTGGGTTGTTAGCTAAAGTTTAACGTGTCTGTCTGTGGTTTCGTAGCTCCCAAACAGATAGACCGATTTTCATTTAGTTTTTTTGTGTCATAGATAATTTTATCCCAAGTGTTTTTAGCCATTTTTCATGAAAATCTGTTTAGCCGTTTAAAAGTTATGAATAATCGAATATTGGGAGTGATTCAGAATTTTTAATTTTAGTGTTATTAACCTTGATTATTATCAAATCGCTTTTAATATATGTATAAGTAAATCTAAGAAATATTTTATGCCAACTGAGGTTAGTTCGCTTATACAATTTCATTTTCCATTTTCCTTTTCCCGATGTCATTTATTAGTAAATTCCTCAAGATCATTCTGTGGAATGGTTCTAGTAAATGTTTTACTTAAGATTGTAAATCTTTCTGTGATAATAATTATTTAAATGTAAAATATTAATAAATGTACATAATTTTAAGTAAAACTTGACACGTTAGTACTATTATTTATTCTGTGACTTGACGTTATTTTATTAAAATACAAAACCCGATTACTGAAATATACATACATACATAAGTTTACGCTCAGCAAGCCAATCCTAATATCAAAAATGGCTTGACATAGCGTGAATTGGCAAGTTATTCCATTTAAAACAAAATTATTCCGATACATGTCAAAAAGCTGCACAATATGACAGCAGTTTTTTAATGCAATGGGTCTTCTTCTTCCCCTTGGAGTATGCTGAGACCACTTTTATTAAACTGGATCATCATAGTGACAATTTTATTTCGAGCGTTTTAGTACTTCGAGAGATATGTCAAGACTCTCGTGTTAGTCCCGGATTGTACTCTTTGAACCCTTTATAAAAGTGTTTATCGCTTTACGTGTCTTTTCTTTAAACAACTCTTAGGTAAGAAGACATAAGTCCGCCTTTGCTACTATGCATTTGAGATAAATTGTAACGTGTTCTCAACCAATAAATAATTTACTTATACATATTTAATATATATACAAACAAGGTGTTTCAAAAACCGAACAAAAAGTAAATTAAAAAGTGAAATCTTTCAAAATAAAACTCATATACTTAATTACAACATTTTTGCTCACTTGCAGAAACGTCCGTTAAAGTTAATGCGTCTTTAAAAGTTATACTGTCACTTTTCATCTTATTGATGTATGAACAAGGACGGCATTACATTTAACTTTAATGAACTTTTTTGCAACTGAGCGATACTTGTCATATTTGAAATAGAACTGCGCATTAACCTAAATTTTAATATGAATAAAAGGAAGTAATGAAATTCGAATATATATGAATAAAATAAATTACAAAACAATAACAATAAGACTGGTATTTCAGTCTGTTAAACCGCCTACAGTCGATCCTGGCGCAAAGGACATCATTACACTGGCAATTTGATTGATTTTGGATTAATATCTTTTCATTGGGTATTCTATACGTTGTACGTACGTTGTAATACATCTCAATATACAAATATCTGCTTTTTATTGTTCGACTTTTCAAAAGACATGTTTTGCATTCCAATTCCCCTTCTCGTTTCCTTTCGTTTTCCTTTTCAGGATGTTTGTAATAATAAATCAAGGATAATATATCTTCTTGTAATATTTGATTTTTATTGTGATTTGAAGGTTTTATGGTCTTACTACGTCTTCATTATTTCGTTCCCAGGGCTGAGTACTTTAAAAATCATTTTGGTAGATTTTGGACAATTGCTAAGTTCGGTAATTATGGTATTTAAAACTCCTGCCTCCATTTCAAGTATCAAAAATTAACAATACATAAACTAACAATTGCTGTAAATTTTATAACAGGCGCGTGACATCTTACTTCTATATCAATACTCAATCTATACATATTATAAAGAGGAAAGATTTGATTGTTTGTTTGTTTGTTTGTATTGAATAGGCTCCAAAACTACTAGACCGATTTGAAAAATTCTTTCACCATTAGAATCCTACATTATCCGGGATGGACACAGGGTATATGATTTTCCCGAATTCCCACGGGAACGAAGTCCCGAGCGGAATGCTAGTCTATATTAAAGAGGAAATATTATAAAGAGGAAAGATTTGATTGTTTGTTTGTTTGTTTGTTTGTTTGTTTGTTTGTTTGCATCGAATAGGCTCCGAAACTACTGGACCGATTTGAAAAATTCTTTCACCATTAGAAAGTTACATTATCCCCGATGGACATAGGCTATATTATATTTTCAAAAAAATTAGGGATCCTTACTGAAACTCAAATAATGTAACCCAAGGTGTAAAAAAATTACCTAAAATATTCTTTACATTGCGTGCGCTGCGTAAACTATTGATGATAGAATAAAATAATGTACTACGACTTTGCAGAACACATAAATATTTACAAAAAGTGTCGCGACAGCATATGTCTAACTATTGTAGTAATGCCACAATATGTGTTCTTTTATTTTAAAAATTTAATTAAAATGCCGCCCGCTATAAAATTCTCTTTATTTGTATCTTGGTATAAATCCTTATCAAAATAAATTACTTCATATTCAAGACTGCTTCAATATCTTTATACAACTTTTTGAATTATGCAATTCGGACAATCCATTCAAAAGATATCACGAGTTTAAAAATGTAAGTATTAGAAAAAAGTTTCGTGGTCGCCGCTCATCCTGCTCAGCTAGCTAGCTAGGCAGCACCTTACGCGATGTAGGCGTCACTGGGGTACGGGCCGTACGGGCAGGGAGTTAATGTCAAGAAATGAAAAAAAAAAACTTCAGAAAGTTTAATAATATGTTATAAAATCAATCAATATCTATAGTTGTGTATGCTGTATGACAGCAATGCAGACTGCTTTTCCAGTCTCGGTGGACATTCCCTCTACTCTAAGCTTGATAAGTATATACTTAAGTATTGATTGTCTCTTTCTTTCACTATCAAAATGTCAAAGACGACTGCTGCCTAAGTATAGATCAGTCTGAGTCGCGTTCTATAATACGGACCTTAGATGCACATTGCATAAGTGGTCAGAGCATTTCAAGCAATTAGAATACCCTCTTCGTATATGATAAATACTTCAATAAGGCTACCTATATGCTTTTTTAGGTTTCAATATTTATTTATTCATAACTTAATTGAAAGACTTAAATTTATAGGTATAAAGTATCTTAGGTAATAAGCATAGCCAAATATATTACTCTGGATTAGCAAATATTCGTCTGTTTAAAGGTGTTTTTATCTATGTAACAAACATGATTATTCTATTCTGCTTACGTCTTTAGTAAGTAATTCAAATCAAAAAGTTGTATTTTTAAAGCAAAATTGTATTTTATGTATACCTTTCTGCAGCTTTCTATGTAATACCTATCAATGTCAAGTGTATAAGATCTCAACTTTTATTTGTTTAGTTAGGAATCATCAAAATGGCGATGAACTTTATAGCACTAAGAAATGATTTTTTTTTTTTTTTGCACATTTTGACTCAAAACTTCGTCAAGGTATACCTCGAAGCAAATAAACGGACACGTATTTCGCTATTTTTCAAAAATCATCCCCTAAAAGGTCAAGAATGAAATGGGTGACTAAAAGAGTTCTTTGCGAGCGAAGCCGCGGGGAAAAGCTAGTACTATTATAAAGAGGAAAGATTTGATTGTTTGTTTGTTTGCATTGAATAGGCTCCGAAACTACTGAACCGATTTGAAAAATTCTTTCAACATTAGAATCCTACATTATCCGTTATGGACATAGGGTACATGATTTTCCCGAATTCCCATGGGAACGAAGTTCCGAGCGGAATGCTAGTCTATCTATTCTATCTATCTATATACATATTATAAAGAGGAAAGATTTGATTGTTTGTTTGCATTGAATAGGCTCCGAAACTACTGGATCGATTTGAAAAATTTTTTCACCAGTACGAAGCTACATTATCCCCGATGGACATAGATTACATAATTTTCCCGAATTCCCACGGGAACGAAGTTACAAAAGCATTATCAATGGAGGGTTTTGCACTTCGGTGAGACAATAGAACACCCAGTTTTCACATTATTTTAAAAGTTTAATTGAAATTATGTTTGACGACCTGGACCCCGCTTCGAGCCGTTTCTCGTGCAGCACATTTCATTGTTAATCTAATGTAAAAATGCCGACAGCGTCATTCGCACTTTTCCACCAGGTACGACTCGGGGCGGTTTATTTGACTGGTTAGCATAATTGGAATATATTCTGTGATATTATGTCATTATTGTACTACTGTTGTATTTGTAATAAACTAATTATTTCATTATACCATAGAGTGTGAGAGTTTTAAAACCACAAAATAAATTGTCCCAGACTTGACAACTGTAGTATATCGACAAAAGCCGGTACCGTGCGTTCAACGAGTCGTGCGAAACACGAAAACGGTCGTGATTAATTGTGGCTATGGCCACAGATAAAAGTTCTCTGCCCCGTATTAGCTACTCTTCTTGAGGAATGCTATAGGCTACATTTTATCCCACAGCTGGGCACGATGTAACCTGATTTAGTCCACGCGGGCCGAGCCGCGGTCGGAAAGCTATATTATTATAAAGGCAAATATTTGTAACTGTTTGTGAATGTTTACTTCTTCACACTGAAGCGGCTGGATAAATTTTTATAAAAATTGGTATGGAGGTAGCTATTACCCTGGATTAACACATAGGCTACATAATTTACTCGCGGGTGGAAAGCTAGTATTGTTATATTTTGTTGTTGATAAATAACGGCATCGATAAAAACCAATCTGCCATGGAGACCCCTTGGGAAATTTTGCTTCCAACCATTTCAAATCAGCTTCTTTTTTCAGTCAGATATGTTCAGATGTTTTATTTTTCAAACATTGATTTATTAAACCTTGACATACGATTTTTTAAATGAAACCAATGGGCCTTTTTATAATTCTAAAACGGCACGGCAAAATGGTATTACCATTGCCCCTTATGTAATAGTAATACTAGGAGCTGAGAACGAAGAAGGCAATGGTAATTCAAATTTCGAATTGCCGTGCCGTTACTAAAAATTAAAAATTTTGAATCACCCCCGACATTCGATTGTTTAAAACTTTTTATACACCACCTGCATCTGGAGCACGTATTATACGTCAAGTATTCTATATTTAAAAGTAAGCCATTAAAGCTTAAGGGAAATAAAATTGTATGGAACTTCCCTTGGGCATTAATGACATTTAAATATGGAACGCCAAAATTTCAACAAAAACTTCTATTAAAAATAATTTCGAAAAAAAAACAAAGCTATTGAAGGCTTAACTTCCTCGATCCAAGGAGAGTTTAACTATGAAATTTGACACATCAAAGAGATTTTACTTTCATGAAAAATATTTAGTATAAAAACTTGGCTGTATGTCTTAGCTATTGACTTTCCTTTGCCTACGGAACTAAATATTATAAGAAAACGTCGTCGGTGATTTTGGATCTATGATTTTTACCGCGAATTACTAAATTGTTTGGTAAGCTTTTTTAATGAATCTAAAAAAAAGTCCAGTATGTAGGTAATTCCAGCGACTCTGACATAGAAACGGAGGCTCAAAACATTATTGATGGGATGAATTTATGATTTCTTTTTTATTTAACCTCACAGTAGGTATATAAAGTAGAGAAAGCTTCTCGGGGATAAAAGTGTCTTAGTCTTGGGCAGACTTGAATCCTTCGCATCATTCAGGATTCTTAACATAATTATGCTGCCCGTGACATAATACACTGTTTTATCCCCTTGTTGCTTAATCTATACTATATAATATAATATAATATAATAATATTATAAAGAGGAAAGATTTGATTGTTTGTTTGTTTGTTTGTTTGTTTGCATCGAATAGGCTCCGAAACTACTGGACCGATTTGAAAAATTATTTCACCATTAGAAAGTTACATTATCCCCGATGGACATAGGCTATATTATATTTTCAAAAAAATTAGGGATCCTTACTGAAACTCAAATAATGTAACCCAAGGTGTAAAAAAATTACCTAAAATATTCTTTACATTGCGTGCGCTGCGTAAACTATTGATGACAGAATAAAATAATGTACTACGACTTTGCAGAACACATAAATATTTACAAAAAGTGTCGCGACAGCATATGTCTAACTATTGTAGTAATGCCACAATATGTGTTCTTTTATTTTAAAAATTTAATTAAAATGCCGCCCGCTATAAAATTCTCTTTATTTGTATCTTGGTATAAATCCTTATCAAAATAAATTACTTCATATTCAAGACTGCTTCAATATCTTTATACAACTTTTTGAATTATGCAATTCGGACAATCCACTCAAAAGATATCACGAGTTTAAAAATGTAAGTATTAGAAAAAAGTTTCGTGGTCGCCGTTCATCCTGCTCAGCTAGCTAGCTAGGCAGCACCTTACGCGATGTAGGCGTCACTGGGGTACGGGCCGTACGGGCAGGGAGTTAATGTCAAGAAATGAAAAAAAAAACTTCAGAAAGTTTAATAATATGTTATAAAATCAATCAATATCTATAGTTGTGTATGCTGTATGACAGCAATGCAGACTGCTTTTCCAGTCTCGGTGGACATTCCCTCTACTCTAAGCTTGATAAGTATATACTTAAGTATTGATTGTCTCTTTCTTTCACTATCAAAATGTCAAAGACGACTGCTGTTTAAGTATAGATCAGTCTGAGTCGTGTTCTATAATACGGACCTTAGATGCACATTGCATAAGTGCTCAGAGCATTTCAAGCAATTAGAATACCCTCTTCGTATATGATAAATACTTCAATAAGGCTACCTATATGCTTTTTTAGGTTTCAATATTTATTTATTCATAACTTAATTGAAAGACTTAAATTTATAGGTATAAAGTATCTTAGGTAATAAGCATAGCCAAATAGATTACTCTGGATTAGCAAATATTCGTCTGTTTAAAGGTGTTTTTATCTATGTAACAAACATGATTATTCTATTCTTCTTCTTTAGTAAGTAATTCAAATCAAAAAGTTGTATTTTTAAAGCAACATTGTATTTTATGTATACCTTTCTGCAGCTTTCTATGTAATAACTATCAATGTCAAGTGTATAAGATCTCAACTTTTATTTGTTTAGTTAGGAATCATCAAAATGGCGATGAACTTTATAGCACTAAGAATTTTTTTTTTTTTTTTAATTTTTTTGCACATTTTGACTCAAAACTTCGTCAAGGTATACCTCGAAGCAAATAAACGGACACGTGTTTCGCTATTTTTCAAAAATCATCCCCTAAAAGGTCAAGAATGAAATGGGTAACTAAAAGAGTTCTTTGCGAGCGAAGCCGCGGGGAAAAGCTAGTCTATACTAATATTATAAAGCTAAAGAGTTTGTTTGTTTGTTTGTTTGAACGCGCTAATCTCCGAAACTACTGGTTCGATTTGAATAATTCTTTTTGTGTTGGATAGTCCAGTTATCGAGGAAGGCTATAAGCTATATAACATTACGCTTCGACCAATAGGAGCAAAGATATAGTGGTAAATGTGTAAAAAACGGGAGAAATTATACCTAGACTGACGGACATATCAACGCACAGCCTAAACGGCTAAACGTAGGCACTTGAAATTTGGAAGGGACGTAGCTTAGGTACCGCAGAGGTGCACTAAGAAAGGAATTCCCGAAATTCCCACGGGAACGGGAATTAGCGGGAAAATCCTTTTGTATGAAAAATCTAAACCGCATAAGTTAGACGCTTGAAATTTGGCATGCAGGTACCTTAGTAAACTTGAAGCTAAGTTGCAACAGGATATTGCAAAATTCCCACGGGAACGGGAGTTAGCGGGAAAAAATTTTTGTATGTAAAAATCTAAATCACGTAAGATAGATGTTTTCAATCTGTGTACTCTGTACAAAAAAAAATTAACACGCAAACGAAGTTGCGGGCATCAGCTATATTATCTATACTAATATTATAAAGCTAAAGAGTTTGTTTGTTTGTTTGTTTGTTTGTTTGAACGCGCTAATCTCCGAAACTACTGGTTCGAATTGAATAATTCTTTTTGTGTTGGATAGTCCAGTTATCGAGGAAGGCTATAAGCTATATAACATTACGCTTCGACCAATAGGAGCAAAGATATAGTGGTAAATGTGTAAAAAACGGGAGAAATTATACCTAGACTGACGGACATATCAACGCACAGCCTAAACGGCTAAACGTAGGCACTTGAAATTTGGAAGGGACGTAGCTTAGGTACCGCAGAGGTGCACTAAGAAAGGAATTCCCGAAATTCCCACGGGAACGGGAATTAGCGGAAAAATCCTTTTGTATGAAAAATCTAAACCGCTTAAGTTAGACGCTTGAAATTTGACATGCAGGTACCTTAGTAAACTTAAAGCTAAGTTGCAACAGGATATTGCAAAATTCCCACGGGAACGGGAGTTAGCGGGAAAAAACTTTTGTATGTAAAAATCTAAATCACGTAAGATAGATGTTTTCAATCTGTGTACTCTGTACAAAAAAAAAAAATTAACACGCAAACGAAGTTGCGGGCATCAGCTAGTCTACTATAAACAGCTGAACAGATTTTCATGAAATATGGCTAAGAACTTATCTATAACACAAAAAAAACTAAACGAAAATCGGTTCAACCGTTGGGAGCTACGATACCACAGACACATACACAGATACACAGACAGACACGTTAAACTTATAACACCCCTCTCTTTTTGCGTCGGGGGTTAAAAAGGCCCAATGTATAGTGTTAGTAACATACTCAATGAAATAGTGTTAAGCATATATCTACTGTTTACCATCTTTGTTAGTTCATATTTTCTTTGTAGTCAAGTGTACAGTAGTCTTGAAAACTTGTTTTTTTTTATTGCAAGTAAAATTATAAAAAATACAAACATGAGTTTACGTATTTTCATGACTGTAGAGGTACACGCTTTTACGTCTTAGAAGAGGTACCTGTAACAGGGCCAAAAATAATAAAGGCACACAGAGTTAAAAAATTAAGGCAAATTATTCTGTATCTAGAAATAAAATGATGAAGTACTTATTGACTGTCATTTCAACGCAAAGCCAAAACTAGTTAGAAATTGCAAAATATTGCAAGGAAAAGAACTCTTTTCAGCTCTTGAATGTTTGACGGCCGGTTTGGTCGAGGGGAGGCCCTGCCTTTTAATCGATGTGGCCTTGGTTCCATCCCCGGTAGGAGCAAATATTTGTGTCAAATCAGATGTTTGTTCTCGGGTCAAAGAATCTACTACACAAAGGAAAACTTTAGTGTGGGCCTTTGAGTGTTTAGCGTTTTTTTTTTCTCTAAACTTTACTCAGACTGAGTAAAACAAACATTACAACAATCTTTATCAATCACACGAGAAAAACGTTAAACACTCAAACACTTAACAATTAAAAAATAAGGTTGAGGACTTCGATGATATTTTTTTCTTGCAAATAAGAAATGTGATAGTAAGCAATAATATAAAAGAACTGATCTGTAATAGGACTTTAATATTGTGTAATAAGGCATTACGCTCAGTGCATTTAAAAAAGTTTATAATTATAAATATTTATAATTTGAAATGAATTTTGCCAAGATTTTCTTCTTCGTTTTCGCTATTATAATGATAATGTCTACTATAAATGCAAGCCCCAGGTGGAAGCCATTTAAGAAGCTGGTAAGTTTTATTTAGAGTTTTTGGTTAAATTAAAATAGACGGAGATCTCAGGGCTGCCAGACCTTACTTATTTTCTCATTAACCAAAAGTGTGGGAAATAGTAGTTCTAGTACGTACTAGTAACGTATGAATACCAGCTAACCTGGGCCGACGGCCAATTTTCGGCTAGCAGGTTCTGAAGGTACTTCCAAAAATTACTCACTTGTCTCGAAGATTGGCTGCTGATGTCTTATAGAATGTAAACACCGCCAGACACTCACACTCACAGTCGGCTGTAATTTCTGCCAGACGGTTTAAAGTTCGCAAGTAAATTGTGTGATTATATCGATTTTTGTATATGATGTTCAGGGAACTATAACAATACTTTTTATATCACCCAGACTTCAAGACAAGTGAGCAATTTTTGGAAGTACCTTCAGAACCTGGTAGCAGAAAATCGGCCGTCGGCCCAGGCTAGCTTGTATTCATATGTTAATAGTACATATTAGCACTACTCTTTCCCATACTTTTGGTTAATGAGAAAATAAGTAAGGTCTGGCGGTCCTGGAATCTTGATCTAAAATGACGACGCAGTATGTAGTGGATGAATTACACTACACATAACTAGTTATATGCGAGGAAACTTCCAAGTTGGACTGGGAAAATAAAAACTTAGAATGTACCAGCTGCCAACTCCTCCTAGGTATGCTGTGGAAGTCTGTAAGTGGGACGTGAGGGTTTTGCTGTCTCAGGCGAAAGGCTTACAACCTAGTATACGCCAACGTTCCATCTAATTCGTATTCATATCGTATATTCTGACATTTAATATATGTATCTGCAATATGAAATTAATGATATAGTGCCTTGACTGTTGCTGTTAGCCATAATTAATTTTGAATGAATGAAATGAAATAAAATTACCCCCAGAAAGAATGTCAAATTATTATATATTTATTTATTTAATTAATCAATTGAATATACAATAATATTATAAACACACTCCCACAAAACCAAGTTGTTATAGACCCACGCGATGCTCTTCTTACCCTGACAGGAATTATAGACGTGATTGTATGGATGCGCGTGCACCTCCCAGCTCCTATAGCTGCACCTCCCAGCCCCTATAGCTGCATCTCCCAGCACACAAGCTATTTCTAATTATTTTATTTCCTTTTACCTGCCCATATACGTCCCCACCGAGGGGCTAGGGTATAAATAAATAAAAATGTTAATATTCCAGGCAGAATGTCAATGTAAAAAATCACGTAGGTATATCCGTTGTTGCTTGTCGTTGTTGTTGTTGAAGAAAGACACCCCCTAGGGTCTTCATATACCATCTTAGTGCTCTAAAATCATCCGTCTAACCTGCTAGCGCTGCAACCTGCTGATCAACGGACGAGGTTCTGACGTATTACAGCCCAAAAACGGTTTCTTTACTTGACATTGGTGATTACACCTTTATTTTAATTTTGGCAAAGTCACGATTTACGGAAACCATTTTTTAAAGAATCAATTAAAGAAAAAACAAACAAACACACATTTATATTTAAAATGACGTGTTATTTTCAGGAAAAGATTGGCCAGCACATTCGGGATGCAGTGATCAAGGCTGGACCAGCGGTGGCAGTAGTTGGCCAGGCAGCTTCTATAGGAAGAAAATAAAACAGTAGTGTTAATTATTCACACATAAATGATTAGTAAATAAAATGTCTCTAGCCAAATTTTACTATTCAAAAATTATATCCCTTTTAATAATACGAATACCACATTTTATTTTCAAACGTTTATTTCCTGTAACACTATACTACAATTTTCACGAACACTATCTTAAGCGACAGAAAAATGTGTAAAAAACCGATCAAGTGCGAGTCGGAATCGCGCATGAAATGTTTCGTACCATTATCTATAAAAACGGCAAAAAATCACGTTTTTTTTGTATGGGAGCCCCTCAAATATTTTTTTATACTTTTTTTTTTTCATTTTTTTTACCAGCCCATATATGTGGGGACCACAGAGGGGTACGGGCCTCCCTTCGAAACACGAAGGGGATTTTAGGCCATAGTCCACCACGCTGGCCCAATGCGGGTTGGTGGTTATTTTCTAGTATTAGTTGTTATAGCAGCAACAGAAATACATCACCTGTGAAAATTTCGACTGTCTAACTATCACGGTTCATGATATACAGCCTAGTGACAGACGGACAAACGGACAGCGGAGTCTTTAGCCTTTGGTACGGAACCCTAAAAACTGTAGTTTTCTAAAGAAATCATATTTTCTTTTACGCAAGCCTTATTTAAAAAAACATGTGAAGTTTAATAAAAATTCATTTTTATATAGATCGCATGTTATTTTCTTCTTTCTGTGATGTTTTAAATTATTTAATGAGTAAACATATTCATTGGCTATGACATAGATTTCTTATAGAGTTAATAAGCTCGACTTTGTATATCTTTTTTTGTTAACGATACGCACATAAAGGTTTCTCTTATGTCGTATGTCCTCTGGGAGACATACAACGACAGACCCGTACACCCATGACCCGAGAACAGACATATGTTTTAACACAGATGTTTGCTCCATACTGAGAATCGAACTCAAGACCCGTTGATCAAGAGGCAGCACCGCTACCACTCTACCAAACCGGCCGTTTATGAATCGTATGACAATGTGTGTGCAATAAAGAATATGTATTCTTATCCCCCAACTTTGCCGTAACATAAGAAAGTTCTAGAACTGTTATTGAATTTTCTGACTTATCAAATAAATTTACGATTATTGGTTATTTTATTCGTTCTTTTATCAAATATTTTCACTGCTCGGTTATTTTTTTTCGAATGATTCATTTGTAAAGTTTTACCTGGAGTCTCTAAAATTGCTGAAATTGGTGGTTTTCGACAAATATCCACATTATTGTAGTATGAGTGCGCTGCAAATTACATATTTAACATTGTTATTTGGTAAGTACCGAGTTGTCAGTAAAGTATATTTGGGAATGAGACTTCCAGGCTGGAATATAACTAAGAGAAAAATAAACTGCCAACAGCCCGCTCTTTTTAGGCGTTCTGTAGTTTCATTCAAAGACGTTTTAGAGTAGTCTCATGAGCTATACGAGGCCATTTCACCTACCCCTTTCTTCTACTGGACATCCAGATGCACCGCGGGGTACCTCCCTTACCTTGCCGAAACTCCTTGAATCCATACTGAGCTCTTTTCACTTTTATACTGCGCACCGCTAAGGAATGGAATTCTCTGCCTGCGTCTGTATTTCCAGGCTCATATAACCCAAGTGAGCAGTGGTAGCCCAGTTGGTAATGAGTCAAACTTGTAATCGGAAGGTTGCGAGTTCAAATCCTAATGCGGGCCTTTAACACTAAATTCGTCTTTTCGGATTTTATGTACGGATTTCTTATTATCACTTGCTTAACGGTGAAGGAAAACATCGTGATGAAACCCGCCCGTCCAATATAAAATTCAATTTCGAAAGACGAGTGGTCCACCAACCCGCATTGGGCCAGCGTGGTGGACTATGGCCTGAAATCCCTTCGTGTTTCGAAGGGAGGCCCGTGCCCCTCGGTGGGGATGTATATGGGCTGATGACGATAACCCGAGTCTTTTTAAAGTTCGTGTGAATAGGCATCTTCTGGGTAAGCTTGCGATTGTAGTGAAGAGCGAAATACTGAGAACCGCGGTCACCGTTGTTCTCATGTTCTATTCTGTAAACCCTAAAACCAAGGACAAGGCACCCTCCGTTCTAGAATCACATGACGTTCTGCCTACACCGACAGGGAATGTAAACATGAGTGTATAAATTAATGAAATAATTATCTTTCATATTTCAGTGTTCATCGTCTCGGTATCTACAGAACCGTACATAAATAAAAATCATAAGAGACCTTGGGCTGTTCGTTTTTACCCTCGAAACTCTTTGTTTAGAAAAGCAGATCTTTTTGATAGAGGCTGTGTTGTCTTTTTAAAAGAGTGCCCTCGGATTTACAAGTAAGTTTAATTAACCTTCTTAACTGCTTTTGCTGCTTCTTCAAGCTTTATTTTACAACATTTATACTCGTTTTTACAGCAGCGATAGCCTGGTTGCTAATTACCAGACTTGTAACCCGAAGGTTGCGGGTTCAAATCTTGCACCACAAAGTAAATGCTCCACTAAATTCGTCTGTTCGGATTTATGTATGGATTTTACATAAATTATCTCTTGCTCAGCGGCAAAAGAAAACATCGTGATGAAACGCACGTCTAAGAAAAATCTTTTTCGAAAGACACTCGGTCCACCAACCCACAGTGGGCCAGCGAGGTGGACTATGGTCTAAAACCCTTTCGTGTTTCGAAGGAAGCTCCGTGCCCCTCAGTGGGGACGTATATCAGCTAATATCTTTTTTTTTTTTCAGAATTAGTTTGGCATGTGCCCGCCATTACGATGGTGAATACAAAACCTTCTCTACTTACTGTGATCTTGAGTACGAAAACTGCCATAGTTGGAGGCGTGAGTAATAAACAACCTTTTATTGTAGTGAAAACTTCTTTAGCAGTGTTGTGCACTTTTTGGATGGGTAAAAAATGATAAAGTCGCGTAAGGGTCACGGGATCCTGATCAAAAATTCGTAAGACGGAGGGGTGAAGTGAAAACTTCTTAGACCGCAAGGAAATAATATATGTTCAAGTTTTCACGTATTGGTACTCCCAGAATGAAACCCGTTGTTTTTGAAGTGAAAACTTCTTTAGCGGCGTTGAGCACTTTTGTGGGATGGGTAAAAACTGTGAAACTCGCGTCAGGTCACGTGTGCTGATCGAAAAATCGTAAGATTCTGTGACAGATGTCAATGATTATTCGCACATAGCGCGCAAATACCGATAGACTATCTTACTGAATTGAAAGTAGTGAGTTTGGTCGAGTGAAAAAGTTGCCAGATTGAAAGCAATAGGTCAAGGGTTCGAAACCACGAAGTGAACTCAAGAAAGTCTTTTTGTATTTTTGGCCTATTGAAGTTATCAGATCGTAGGCGAGGAGTCGAAGGATCGAATCCTGAGAGAATAACGGACTCTTTTTGTGTATTTTGTTTTATTTCATAATGATGGCCCCAGTCACAAAAAATCTTGCTTTAAATGCAATAATAAATTGAAAAAAAGTGTATTTTTAACTTGCTGATCTTGCAAAAAATCTCGAAACTTTGTCAAGATATATCTTGAAGCAAATAAACGGACAAGTGTTTTGCGATTTTTCGAAAATCTTCCCCTAAGTGGTCAAGAATGAAATGGGTGACTAAAAGAGTTCTTTGCGCGAGCGAAGTCGCGGGAAAAAGCTAGTAATATAATATAAGTAGTGCCCAGCTTTTTTGATTGTGAGTGTGTACAGTTTCTATGCGTTATTTTCAAGAAAACGCTTTGCTATAATTTTATTTATAGCATTTTTGGCAAACAATGAACGATCTGCATAGCTAGCACGGTTTGCGACAAACACGCGCGTCACACCACTCAGATGACCGTGAAACTTCCCGAATTTATCCGACACAAGCATTGTAAAGCTATAAGGATTGAGCTGCACTAAGCGACACATAATTGGCTTTGTTTTAAAACAAACACTTGTAACATATATTCGTAGGATATGCTGTTGGTTTCCTTAATAGATAAATTAAAAGATTTTGCTCCGGGTGAGACTCGGGCCGGATTTTGACATGAACTTTTGGTTTTAAATCTGATTTTATTAGTTTTAAATTTTGTTATTAATTTTGTTACAGTATATTGTACTAATTGACGGGATAAAATAAATAATGCATTTTTTGTAATATCTATTCAAAATATAATATTTTATATTATGCGTTTTTTGTGTCAATTAGTGAAGAAAATGCGACTTGAATTTTAATACAAGGAAATATATTAAACTCTGTCCTCTAGTTCACTTTTTAAATTTTCGCTTATTTATTTGAAAATACTTACGCAATATGTACATAACGCTCTTTGATTTCAGAGTGGAGCCTGGTCAAACATGGGAGATGTTAGTTGCCGTGATAAAATTGTCGATCCTACGTGATCAATTCTTTGGTAGAATAAATTTTATTTATTTTTTTAAATAAAAAATGAAAGAAAAAATGTATTTTGATTAAATTGTTTGAAGTGAAAACTTCTTTAGCGGCGTTTTGCACTTTGAAACATGAATAAAAAAATTTAAACTCGCGTCAGGACACGTTACCTGATCGAAAATTCGTACGTCGGAGGGAGAGTAGACCACAAGGAAGTAATATATGTTCAAGTTTTCACTTCTGCCAGCACTCCCGGAGTGCAATCCGTTGTTTTTTTTTTAAATGTCTATATGAATACTTATTACCATCTCCAACAAATATTGCACGCCGTAACTGGCATATCGAGTATTTTTGTTACAAAATAACATCCACCTTGTACTCTCGGTACACTAAAGATATTTGATTTGACTTGGTTACACATACTTAAAAAATCTTTAGATGATAGAAATGTCTTTAATTTACTGTTTATCATTAGAATTATAATACTTATAGTAAATAGTTACTATTTTAAAAATATAATTACAACATATACAATTCAAAATCAAAATATATATTTTTGAAATATTATATTTTGATTTTTTTAAAATTTCTTCTAGAAACGCACAAGGAGCGTCTGAGCTTTAACGCATCTGGTATGTGGGCGACTTCTAAGGGTTCCTGTGGATTTGAAACTTCACAGTCGACATCACCTTGATACACCCAATTGTCTGAAAAAAAATTGTCGATATAGAATAGGAAGGCTTTTGCCTTATGGTCAGGCACCACAGTGTTACATTGATGGACAAGACTCGAAAAACAGCCAACAAAAAAGTTTAAATGCATATGCCAACTGATGCAAGATTTGCTGGAATTTTGTTTTGTCTTGCCACCCTGGAATCTTTGATAATAATAAGATTTTTACTATTTTTCTTCTAAAAAAGTAATACAAGTGTATGCACTGAATCGTACTTATATTAATAAAAGCGAAAGTTTGTGAGGATGTATGAATGTTTGTTCATCTTTCACGCTCAAACGGCTGGAGCAATTTTGATAATTTTTGAATTTTGATCTACACTGATACCCTGGATTAACACAAAGGCTAGGTTTTTTTCCCTAATTCCCGCAGGAACCAAGTTTAGGACGGAAAGCTAGTCATTAATATATGTATTGTCAGATAAAATACTCAAAGTTAGCATAAAAGATAACCGAGATTCCGAAAATTAAGTTATAGTTTACATATACGAGTAAATATTATGTCATAAATGGATTGGAATTTATTAGTAGTACCTTTTGTGGACTAAATGCATCGGGTGATTTAAAATTAGCAAAATTACGGAGGTTATTCCCTGAATAGACTATCTATAAAAAAAAATCTTTATTTAGACAAATCCTTACATGTAATAATCGGGGCTTCCCAGTAAGTAGTCATAGGCACTTGTGATGGGTATCTATAAGAAACCTAAATGTCAAATTTCAAAACAATATTTCGTTTTCCTGTAGTAACATTAGTAGATTTAATTTTAATTTTTTTATTTCTCTAGTTGTATGGAGGTGAAATTGTTTTTCATATTACGACTTACGTTCCTAGGGGAAACTTGTTCAGTTTCAAGTCTTTAAAACAGGGCCACTAATCAACGGTTGAATGATAACGGTGAACATTTTGTCCGGCCAGGTAGTATAATTCAGAACTACCTATCGAAACCTCTTACACGTGATGACAACCGCCCCGATCAGCAGCGCCGCCGTCAACTATAAGTTGCTTACTACATAGCAACTTAACATTCAGTTGGCGATGGCGCCCCCAGTCTAGGTAAACCGACAACAAATGTATAAGACAGTTCTCAATTTTGCCACCTGCCGGGCTATGATGATCGCAACGACATATTATCTCATGCGTTATCTCGTGGTCACGTGACACTTTCTCGTAATCTCATTGGTCGAAACAGTCACGTGACCACGAGATAAAGCGTGAGATAATATGTCGTTGCGATCATGATAGCCCGGCTGAACGAATGAAGTTGTCACCATTATCAATTCGCTGCCATTTAATTTTATAATTCGAAAACGGCATAGCAAAATTGTATCACCATTGCCTTATATGTACAGTCAAGAGCACGTCAAGCTTGACACTTTGGACTTTGGACCGGCCCTTCATTGTGTGGCGCGCGGTATAAATAAGAGCTCAGCTTAAACTGGTAGTGTCAAGCATGACGTGCTCTTGACTGTACAAGTGATACTAGAAGCCGGGAATATAGGGGGCAATGGTAATGTGCCGTTTGAATTATAAAAAGGCCCATTGGTTAGAAAAATTGTTAAGTGGGTGGTAAGTGACATCGACTATCTCTCCACATGAACGAAGTCGCGGGCGGATAATTAGTAAGTACACGAGTTAAGTGAAAGTGTGTTTTAGTAACATCCTAATGTCACAATAAATCCATCCGGGCTATGATGATCGCAACGACATATTATCTCACGCGTTATCTCGTGGTCACGTGACGCTTTCTCGTAATCTCATTGGTCGAAACATTCACGTGACCACGAGATAACGCGTGAGATAGTATGTCGTTGCGATCATCATATCCCGCCATGTGTTTTTTGCATAACGATAGTTGGGAGACCTGAAGTGTAAACAAACATAACACTAGAATTAAAAGTTTTACATCACCCCCGAAATTCCGTTTGGGAGCTACGATGCCACAGACAGATACACAAATACACAGACAGACACAATAAACTTATAATACCCCTCTCTTTTTGCGTCGGGGGTTAAAAATAGAGATATACACAAATATACTAAGTCCGGAACGTGAACCCTAAAACATTTATGCCCCGCACTGACCAGGAGTGGAACACCTGAATAAAATCTGTGGACTGTAGCTTAGGGTTATTTGGGTTATTGTCTGTAGATTTTTTGTGTATTAGTATATTATTATATGTATGTATATATATATTTTTTTCTTTTATTTCTTTTTTTTTGTACTTTTGCGCTACTCTCGGTTTTTCTTGTGTTTTTTGTATCGCTTTGGGTTGCCTGGAAGAGATCGCTGTTTAGCGATAAGGCCGCCCTTACACACTTTTGATTGCAAGTTTGTATTGAATGTTTTTGTCTTACCTTGTGAA
The DNA here is from genome assembly GCA_949987775.1 of Aproaerema taeniolella. Taxonomy (NCBI): domain Eukaryota; kingdom Metazoa; phylum Arthropoda; class Insecta; order Lepidoptera; family Gelechiidae; genus Aproaerema; species Aproaerema taeniolella. The sequence goes on from OX465267.1 coordinate 7,608,590, forward strand.
GTGTGCAATAAAGTAAGTCTATCTATCTATCTTATAAAGGAGGATGATGGTATTTAAAAAATAAAAACAATCTTAAAAATGTAAATATGCAGGGTTACGACTCACTCATGGATTCATCAACTCACAACCTCAACTATTGGACCTACAAGTAGAAAGCTGAAATTCAGAAAAAAACAAATCGAACGAAAACGAAGTTCTGGGCATACTTGGTCATTCATAAAATAGTATGTTATTTTATCACAGTGCTTACCATTTCGTTTGCAGTTTTCGTAGTGTAATTCACATATAGAGTTAAAAGACCTTTTCATCCCAGTTCTATAACTTGTTGCACAAATACGATACATTTCAATATGCTCCATGCTACAAAGAAATACAAAGTGTGACTAAATTTTTTTGTGAAATTTTAGAACGAGAATCTCCCCAATAACTTTAAAAATATTTACTAAGAAAGAAAAATGCTATGTCTTTTCACATCAAACAAATGGTCAATCAACTGACCGCACAAGTTGTATCGGCAAGGCATAAACATAGATCTATGTTCCTTGAAAAAGTTGTTTAATTTAGAAAACGCATCCTTAATTTTGGCAAAATAATTTAATGTCACTCAGTAGATTACTTCTTATCCTAGCTCAAGTCATCGCACTGCGCTGGGTACAGGCCTAACTTATGACCTTATGAGTCGTTATCATCATCATTTCAGCCGCAAGATGTCCACTGCTGGACATAGGCCTCCCCCAGAGATCTCCACCTCGATCTCGATCGGTCCTGCACCCACTTACAAGTTAAACAAATTCAATAGAATACCAATAGGCATTGTAATTAGTGGGTCTAAAAGTAAAACTTCATTCATCGTCAATAATTCTGCTAGAACGATTCCTCTGCTGGGCAAAGGAAGTGGTAAAAAGTCCAAAGGTAAACATATTTTTCATGTTCATTGCCTTCATTCGAACATTTGAAACTAGAATTATGAAACTACGACTTACATACATACAGGAAATAAATAAAATAACGACTCACTTTCTTGCACATAGACAGTCAATGAAATCTATCATGCAGTCTTTCATATCCCCGTCAGCATCCTCCGCATCTTTTATTAAAGAAATCATGTCTGGAGACAGTGGTCTATTTTGGTGTTTCGATGTGACGCCAAGGAAATCGTACCAAGTGTCGTCTACTGATGCTGTCGATTTTGTCTCTGCACATGTCGACCGACTTGATGATTTATTAATTTCACAATTTGTTGTTGACGGTATAATTACATCCGGACAGGCCTTTGTGGTTTCTTTTTCTTTACATGGATCCTGGTTTAGTGACCTATCACTGCCAGTTTTCAAAATTCCATCGTCAGTTGCTGAAGGATTCATAAGAAGAGGATGATACGGATTGTAATGAATTGTTGATGACATTTTTTCTCGTTCATTTGCAGGTTGGGATGGCGGTTGAGTAAATGCAATTCCACCATCAGTTGTTGATGATTGAATATCAATTGAATAATATCGATTGTCACCATTTTTTAATATCGGTTTTTCTGGTTCATATAGAGGTTGTATTGGCGGTTTACTTAATTTTGTTCCACCGTCAGTTGATTTGATTATAAGTGAATAAAATCGATTGCTATCAATAACTATTGTTGATTTTAATTGTTCATTTTGAGGTTGAATAGGTTGCTTAGCAAACTCGAATCCACTGTCAGTCGTTGAAGATTTGAATATAAGCGAATAATACCGGTCGTTGTCTACTGTTAATGTCGATTTAAAAGTTCCATATTCAGGTTGAACAGGTTTCTTATCTAATTGAGTGTCCGTCGTTGATGATTTGGTTACAAGTGAATAATACTGGTTGCCGTCATCTATTAGTGTCGATTTTAATTGTCCATATTCAGGTTGAACAGGTTGACCCAATTGACTATCGATCGTTGACGATTTGGTTACAAGTAAATAATACTGGTTGTCGTCAACTGTTAATGTCGATTTCAATTTTCCATATTCAGGTTGAAATGGTTGCGTACCCAATTGACTGTCCGTCGTTGACAATTTGGTTACATGTGAATAATACTGGTTGCTGGCATCCATTAGTGTCGATTTTAATTGTCCATATTCAGGTTGAACAGGTTGACCCAATTGACTGTCGGTTGTTGACGATTTGGTTACAAGTAAATAATACTGGTTGTCGTCAACCGTTAGTGTCGATTTCAATTTTCCATGTTCAGGTTGAATAGGTTTCTTACCCAATTGTCTATCCATCGTTGATGATTTGGTTACAAGTGAATAATACTGGTTGCCGTCATCTGTTAGTGTCGATTTTAATTGTCCATATTCAGGTTGAATAGGTTGACCCAATTGACTATCGGTTGTTGTCGATTTGGTTACAAGTAAATAATATTGGTTGTCGTCAACTGTTAGTGTCGATTTCAATTTTCCATGTTCAGGTTGAATAGGTTTCTTACCCAATTGACTATCCATCGTTGATGATTTGGTTAGAAGTGAATAATACTGGTTGCCGTCATCTGTTAGTGTCGATTTTAATTGTCCATATTCAGGTTGAACAGGTTGACCCAATTGACTATCGGTTGTTGACGATTTGGTTACAAGTAAATAATATTGGTTGTCGTCAACTGTTAGTGTCGATTTCAATTTTCCATATTCAGGTTGAACACGTTGCTTACCAAATTGACTGTCGGACGTTGACGATTCGGTTACAGGTGAATAATACCGGTTGTCGTCAACTGTTAATTTCGACTTTAAATGATCACGTTGAGGTTGGATAGGCGGGTTAGAAAACTCAAACGCATCGTTAACTGTTGCCGGTTCCATTAGAAGTGAATCATGGAGATAGTCGTTAGTTGATTTTTTTTGTCCATATGTTGCTTGAATTGGAGGTTTCGAAATTTTATCCCCAACACTAGGCATTGAAGATCTTATGAAAATTGGGTCATACCGATAGTCGTCAGTTATTGACGGTGGATATTTTTGTCCGTTAGATTGGATATCCTGTCTAATATTTTTTATTTTTCTGGAAATTGTTGACGACTCTATTTCTAGGGAATCATAGCGATTGCCATAAATTGTTGAAGATGACGATTTTTTTTGTCCATATAATGCTTGGATTGGAGGTTTTGGAATTTTAACTCCATCACTAGACATTGAAGATCTTATAAAAATTGGGTCATACCGATAGTCGTCAGTTATTGATGGTGAATATTTTTGTCCATTAGATTGGATAGGCTGTTTAGTATTTTCATTTTTTCTGGAAATTGTCGACAATTCTATTTCTAGGGAATCATAGCGATTGCCATCAATTGTTGGTGACGATTTTATTCGTCCATATTGAGGCTGAATTGTAGGTTTCGAAATTTCAAATCCATCACTAGGCATTGAAGATCTGATGAAAATTGGGTCATACCGATAGTCGTAAGTTATTGACGGTGAATATTTTTGTTTGGTAGATTGGACTATCGATTGTTTTGTATTTTCAATATTGCCGGAAATTGTTGACGACTCTATTTCTAGGGAATCGTAGCGATAACCATCAATTGTTGATGACGATTTTATTCGTTCATATTGAGGCTGGATTGTGGGTGTTGATAAATAAATTCCACCTTCAGTTGTTGATACTGGTAAAAGATGATGATGGGGTGGATAAGGTGGGTGGTTAATGTAGATTTTTTTTTTTATTTGCTTAACGTCTGTTGTTGACGATTTGATTTCAAGTGAATGATGCTGATTGTCGTCAACTTTTGTTGAGGTATTTTTTTGCCCATATTGAGGGTTGCTCTTTTCACGATCAAGATTAGACTGGTGTTTACTTATACCTCCATCGTGACCTGTTGGGGTTCTATATCGTGAATTATAATAAAATTCAGTTTTATGTTTCGACCATAAAGCATCGATTTTTGCTGGTTTTTTAGTTTTTTTTCCAACAGTTTTATTTGAAGCACTATGTGCAGCTTGTTGAGATTTTTTAAATTCAGTGTTATCATAATTTTTTTGGGATTCAGTCTGAAGATGGAGAACTTTTTCGTTATACTGAACGGTTATTAGCTTTTGATTCTTATGTTTCCACATTAGAGCATCGTATACCGCTGGACTCATCACTTTTGCTTCAACACTTTCACTTGATGCACTGTATGCAGATTGTTTATATTTAATTATTTGAGTGGTACCGTAATTTCTTACAGATTTGGTATGAGAGTATCGATGTGATGGCTGACTATGTTTATGTTTTGACCTTAAACCGCTTTCTTCAACACTTTCATTTGAAACAGCGTGTGCAGCTTGCTTCAATTGTTTTACTTGACTACTATCGTAATTTTCTTGAGACAATGTAAAACTTAAAAATGCTGAAAAAGTTTTACTATTTTCAATTTGTTTACTAGTTTTTTATGAAGTTTTAGGTGATTAAATATAAAATAATTAATGTAAGTTCTTTATTATAGACTACAGGTTATATTGTGCCTAACTGTAAGATAAAATGTAGCTTATGTCCTTTCCTAGGCTCTAATCTAACTCTGTACCAAATATCATTAAAATCGGTTCTGTAGTGTAGGCGTGAAAGACGGACAGACAGAGTTACTTTCGCATTTATAAGATTACTAGCTTCCCGCGCGGGACTTCGTTCCCGTAGGAATTCGGGAAAATCACGTACCCTATGTCCACCCCGGATAATGTAGCATTCTAATGGTGAAATAATTTTTCAAATCGGTCCAGTAGTTTCGGAGCCTATTCGATGCAAACAAACAAACAAACAATCAAATCTTTCCTCTTTATAATATGTATAGATATAGTAGGGAAGTAGGAATTATTAATTCATTATTTATTTTAGACTAATATTGTCTTCTTATCAACTAACACCTACTACTTACCTAATAATAATATTAAGGTAAATTTTTTCCAATCCAACATATTCCACTTGATTTAAGACTATTATAATAATGTCTCTCATATCTGTCCTTTGAAAATATGCAAGCCTGTGTCTCGGTGAGTCGCATGATTGTGTAAATGAGATTGTATTGAAAAAAAAAACAATATTTACATTTCTAGCTGCTCCCTTATCACAATTTTCAATTAGTATTATTATTATTCGTTTCACATGCCATGAATTTGTTTCTGTTGTAATCAAGGAAAATGATATGAACTATTTTGCATTAAATAACATTTCCAGGTTTTTAAATTGACTGTTTTGCCAATGTTTGTTTAAAAATGTTCAAAATTGCTTCTAGTTTTTAATTATGTCTTTGCTTATTCTTACGAAGTGCTAGAATGACTTTTTTCTATATTGTTGATGAAATTTTATTTTGTACTAGCTTTCGGTCTAGTAGTTTTTGAGTTTATTTGTTACAAAACATACATAAATACACATCTTCCTCTTTTTATAATATTTAGTGAAGGTGTAAATAAGAATAATTTTTTATAAGATTATTATAAAAATATAACTTAAAAAAAACCTATAACTAACCTATAACTGTACCTTATTTGTTTAATAAAGTATATTGTATTGTATTATTCATTATTCTAATCAAATGTTATTTGCTTTGTCTTTCGCTTAAAATAATAATACCTCATGTTTACACTAGATAACTTTTCTATTCATGTTTACTTGTATGATTTTATGTCATGAAGTATTTAAAATTATTAAAAAAAACTCCAAAATTATCTCAGTTAACATTTATTGTGAGATACAATAACTAATTTAACTATAATATTCACATATCTGACCTGTATTAACATTCGTGTATAATATATGAATTTTACGTTTTGGGCTCAAAAAACGTAAAATGCAATATTAAATACCTTTTTTATAGTATAATCTTAATTACTAATACATTTATTCGTATTTCCTTAAGTATTTTATTTCCTATTAGTATTCAATATACAATTAATTTCGCGTTTAGAAGAAATGTCAGTTACCGAAAACAAAATACTTATAGTCTATAGGTACAATAATTTTTAGAGGTATACTTAAACTTTTTTATACAAACGATACTGAACATAAAATAACCTGAGTGATTTTTAAAATAGGCTTAAAAGACGCGCTGTGTGACTAAATATCTAAGCTGTTATCATTATTATGAATAGATTTCGTTAGAGTCCTTACTTCTGTTTTCATATAACTAATAAACTTGATTCGAACTCAGATTTTAACAAATAGTTAACAGACATAAGACCAATCATTAATAAAATATGCTACAAAAACTAGCTAACTTACATACTAAACTTCAACAATATGACAGAAATAAAGCTGAAAATCATCTCTTCAAACGCGAAAAGACCACAGAGAAACTATCACACCACATAACACTTAAAAGTCATCAGGAATTGACAAGTTCAAATGTTTTGCATTTCAACACTAGTCGTTTCTTGCTATTTGTAGCAATGTTTTAGTCAGAAAATTTGTGAGCAATGAGATGTTTTCGTGTTTGCTGTCACTGTGTGCTCCAATTGCGCCAAAGCAGTTAGTTCCGTGTCCATTTTTCTATTCTTGGATCTCGTATCTTTCTTTTTTTGAGGTTTTCTGCAGCAGCACAATATCTCCTCAAACTCTTTCCTGAAGTTGTCGTTCAGCCATCCATACAATAATGGATTTGATACTGCGCTGGACATTCCAATAATATGGCATATTGCATACGTTATTGTCATGGAATCTTCACCTAACAGCGGTTCAGAACTTAAATCAGCTGCCAAATTGAAAACGTTCAACGGTAACCAGCTTATAACATACGTCACAGCTATAGCTATCAATATTGCTGGAGTTTTTCTAGTTGTTCTTCTTCTTCCACGCAATCTTCTGTGAATTTGGATATGAGCTACAACCACCACTAATACTGGTACCAGGTATTGGAAGATTAGACTAAGAATAGAGTAGATAGCTCGCCCGTCGTTGATAGGCCAGTCTTCTATGCAGAAACTAAGTGATTCTATGCCCTCAAGACCGAGTTTGTGAGTCTTAAGACTTCTGCAGAAGTATAGTGGTGAGGCGAGGATGAAAGCAGTGACCCAGATGAAAAACATGGTGATGAGAGCTCCCATAGTTTGAACACCGGGCCGTGTTGGGTAGACGATCAGCTGTAAACAAAAGAAGAATATTAGATTGGATTTTTTACCAATAATCTCAATTTAATATACACCGTACTCCTGAGGATATATATTAACTTTAGCCTGTTATTCAGACCGTTACATTGGTATTTTTTTTATTATGATAGATACGTTTACAAAATTTGATAAAAAGTAAATGCCTCGATGTAACTTCTCTTATCTGTATTCTCTTTTATCCAAGCTGAATAGAATAGACCTTTTATTCGAAAGAAAGAAATAAAGAAAATACATTAATTCATTACACTGTACAAAGCATACGGAGTTTTAAAGGAGGGATACAACGTAGTGACGTAGGGTGCAACTCAGCATGGTGCCTGCGCAGAATACCAGCACAGACGCTGGTATTCTGCTGCATAGTTGCTTCAACCACTGTACATAAGCTTGTCAAAAAAAAAACATTGCAATCCTGCTTTGCCGAATTAAATTATTAGCACGCAAATGGAGCTTAAGAAACGTGATGAAATAATTCGTAATAAAAAAAACGAAATCTCTACTAGTCCACGCGGGTGGAGCCGCGGGCGGAAAGTTAGTACATAATAAATGAAATGTCAAAAAGATAAAAAAATATATGCCACAATTAATAACTGGTTACGTCGCATTATGATTGATATGAAACTCACGCTTTTCTTGACACATACTAATAATAAATACATACATGGATATCGCAAAGCACATAACTCCTGTTCCATCTAGTAAACCTCATAATGATACCTAGCATAAGTTGCTAGGTAGCAACTTAACGTACAGTTCGCGGTGGCGCTGCTGATCGGAACGGTTTTCGTCAAGTGCATGTGAATTCAATAATTCTGAATTTTGCCTCCTTAGTGGATAAAACGGTAAGCATTGTCATTCAACCACTATTGAGACGTTATTGATTAGTGAAATAGACGCCTTGCTGTTTAAAAGAGTATTAAAAAGAGTGATTTAGGATGGCACCGAAATCAATTAACTTGTATCTTCTTTATCTTGATTTAAACCATCACATTTTATGATAAAGCAGTAAAACATCCAACTATTATTACAGGTATTGAGTGGCTTTATCATTTTTCAGTTGAAGTATTGTTCATTACAAGCACTAGAGATAAGTAATGGACTACACACAAAATCAATACTGTAGAAACTTGAAAACGGTGGGTTCATACCAGTGTTTTTAATTTTTTTTTGAATTTGCGACTTCTTTGGGAATTGAAAAGTTCTGGCGACCCCCTCAGGTCCCTAAGACCCCCTTTGGCTAAATCGACGAACTACGTCGTAGACTTTAAAACGTAATAAAAGAGTTTGCTGCTGGGTAGACGCGGAATGCCCCAACGGGGTGTCACCTAATAGAACTGTATATTATTTTTAGGACCTATAAAAACTGTGACGTGCAATAAAGAAATTGAAATTGATATCATTTTACAGTCACAGCCGTTTCACTGAAATTGTCTTGTTGTAGTGTTGGATCTACAAATAATTATCCTTCGAGAAAAGCTTCACGACCACCCAGGGGGTCGCGACCCACAGATGAAAAACACTGGTTTACACAATTAGTGTCCATCCAACTTTGTCTCCTGGTGATTACGATAAGGTTCTAATTAGAATATACTTGGATACCAGGAACATTGATTTTGCGATGGAATGGGAGCGGAAGAAAATTTATTTAATTATGTACCAACAACCCGCTCTACCCAGACATTAACTTCAAGTGGAGGTGAATTGGATTCTATGGTTTTATTGTGAGCAAAAGGCTGCCAATGTGCCTTTGTAAAATTCGAACAGTCTTTTCAGGCACAGTATTTCCATTGCTCCCTATATTTCTAATTTCACTAGGAACATATTAATCACATAGTAACCCTCAGAAAGTTTAAATGAGCACTTATTGCTCTGCCCCTATTGGTACAATAGATGTGAATTTGTAACTTTTCCAGTAGTAAATGGAGTCATTTTACTTAGGGTGTAAGGGACAGCTTACCAAGAACTGAAACCCTGAATTCAGACAATTATTTTAAAAGATTGTTATTTTTGTTAGTTATGACGCGCATATGCATGGGTGCTGGCAGCAGGGTGCAAGCATAGTATAAAAAAGGGTTTTTATACTATGGTGCAAGGGGGTTCACTTGCACTCCCCTGTCAGAAAAGAAAATACATAGAAAAATGACGTTGAGAATAACACCACCCCATCTCTTTCCGTGGGTGTCGTAAGAGGCGACTAAGGAAACACAAATGAGACCTGCCTCCTAGTAATCCATCCCAGGCAACGACACTTCATTTTTTTCTGAATCTGATGTGTCGTCCTATGGTCTCATGCGGTGTGGTAGACTCTGTAAAGGGCCGTCTGGTTCGCGACCACCCTCCTACCGAAGTCCGACGCCAAACAGCTTGCTGTGTTCCGTCGGTGCGTGGGAGTACCAGTGCCTTTATAGACATTTTCTGGGTTAACTCGCTCCATCGTCGACCTCATCTTTGACCTTATGGTCAAGATTGAGGTCAAGAGTTAACCCACCTTATAATAAAAAAATAAAAATAAAATAAAAACCAAATCTTACAATAGTTCCTCATTATAACTGCAACAAGCACACCTACCAAAATAATTCTCGTGTAATTCTCGCACAAATTTTCATAAATAACGACCCATTGATCCATTTTGTAAAAGGAAACTAACTGAGCATTCAATATTGAACAAATCGCTGCTGACGAACCTATTGCCCGGAATAATAAATAGTTCTCTTCACTGGCAATATGATTTGATGACATGTTGTATTAATCAAAATAAGGTAATACGGAATTGATGAATTTACTGAAGCACTATTACATTTTGTACAATATGCAAATAATGAAATATATTATTTCTGGTATTTCTCTATGGCAATAGCCATAGAGAAATACCTAACCGATAAAGTAGCAAAAGCAGTGGTTTCGCTGTCTAAAATATAGTGAAACAGTTAAATTAATAAGAATTTTACATTTTGTTCTACTTCTACAATGAAGTATTAACAAGAAGTGACAACACAGAATGTAGTTTAAATAAAACGGGCAAGTGCAAGTCGGACTCGCGCACGAAGGGTTTCACACCATTACCTATAAAACCGGCCAAGTGCGAGTAGGACTCTATAAAAACCATTATCTCTTTAAAAACGGCAAAAAAATCACGTTTTTTGTATGGGAACTCCCTAAAATATTTAATTTATTCTACTTTTTAGTATTTGTTCAAATACATCACAACCAAAATACATCATCTCTGAAAATTTAAACTGTCTAACTATCACGGTTCATGAGATACAGCCTCGGACAGACTTTCTATAAAAACGAGCAAAAAAAACACGTTTTTGTATGGTTAATTTTTTATTTTTATTGCCCCCTTAAATATTAATTTTATTCTGGTTTTTAGTATTTGTTGTTATAGAACACATAGAAATACATCTTCTGAGAAAATTTTAACTTTTTAACTATCTCGGTTCATGAGATACAGCCTGGTGACAGACGGACGGACAGCGGAGCCTTGTAATAGGGTCCCGTTTTTTTCCTTTGGGTACGGAACCCTAAAAATGACATTTCATATATTATAAAAAATGCATCTATTCGCTATTGAATCTTTAACTGCCGTACTCAGACACTTCAATTAAAGTTAAGTACTGTTAAACTCTGATGTTGTCTCTTTCACTCTTGTTGATATAAACAAGGATAGCATGACATTTAATTACTACTTAACTTTAATTGACGTCTCTGAATACGGCAGTAAGTCATTTATTCTTTTCCGTCATTAGTATACTGTAAGTATAGGTGCACTTCATATCTGATATACTTACAGATATACCCACTAATACTCTTGAAAGGGATCAAAACATAATCCCTGATCGAAATCTATCTTATTATTTTACCGAATTTTTGTGTATGTTTCTTCCCGCGCGGTGTATCTAATTTTGTAGAATCACCATAAAAGTGAAATAAACAGGATCCAATTGATTATTTAAACAAGCTGACTAACAAGGTTACGGAGAACATGAACTGAGAAGCAAATCGTAGTTTTCAATCTGGATGCAATTATTTTTTTAACAGCGCGTGTTACTTTGATGCGATTTGCAAATTCGAATACAAACACATACAGGGTGTAAAAGACAGCTTAGCAAAAACTGAAATTCTGGACTCAGACCATCATTCTGAATGATTTTCCAGTGGAATTTTTCTCTGGAAAATTTTCAATATTTTTTCGTGTCTTTTAATATTTTTTGCTTAATTTTTTTATTATTTAATTGAATACACTCCACTTTGCAATAAAAAAAAAAACAATCATAAAAACGTAAAACACGAAAACTAGCAATATACGTCGCACTCCGATAGCAGCGCAGCGCGGGGGGATGGCGCACGGGGCGCGGTTTCGCGATACATTGCGTAGCGCCAAAGTAGGTAAAAAATTCAAATTCCTTAACATGACGTTTCCGGGAAAAAAAATATTACTTATAGCTGACGATAGTTATGGGTAGATTACAACATTTAAGAATTTGCTAAGCTGTCATTTACACCCTGTATATACACTCACACCTTATATACCTGTTGGGGTAGGCAGAGCATCATGCGGTTCCTAAACTAGTTGTCGCCATTTTTTAAAATTATTAGACGAAATAGAAGGAAGCGACCAAAGTAACATTTTATCATTCTGACGTCAGAATTTACCCTTAAGATGTTTAAAATGATTTAGCTACAGAACTATGAAACAATATGAACACATTTGGTATCAATTATATTGTAAATTTGTGGAAAGAGACAGGGCTATTCCGCTAACCATGACATTACAGTGGCGGTGGAATGATAATGATGACCACTTCATCCGTTATCAGATAGCGATATTTAGAACTGTATAAACTTCATACGTTTGACGACATCTACCTTAGGCTAGACAAAAAAGACAAATATTTTTAATGAAACTTATCATATTAATCACATGTTTTGATACGATTGGGATAATTTTTACTTTACATGTTGATTGTACAAAAGTAAAAAGCCAATTTAAGTTTCCTATTTCTGAGTCCCACAGTAAATCTAGTTCTTACATTCGTACATAAAAGTGTACGTGGATCCATTTTATGTCTTCGATTGAAGTTTATAGCTCGAATAAGTAAACAATGTTTCGTGTTTGAAGCTTCCAACTTGTCCAATAACATACTTTTGTAGGTCATCATCCTTTTTGGCAATCGTGATTTTATTTTAGACATTAATAAAGTTTTCCGCTTGAGAGGTTTTTCCCTTAAAAAATAAATTATAGTCTATGTCTATTCCTGAAATCTTGGTTAAAAAGTTTTTAAAATGAAAGACTAACTCTTAGAAAGATAAAAAATCTCTCAAAACAAAACATTCTAAGTAATGTAAGAGAAAAGCTCTATTCGCGTTTTTTTCCTGATAATTTCTGCTTCTTTGCTTGCTCTTCTAAACTACGCAATGGATTTTACGTACCTATACATTAAAGGGGCAAAAGGTGGTGTTAAGTGTCATTGTGCTCACTAACCAAACAACCAACCTGAAATATTCTGTAAGTACGAACTATACTTCATAGCATCGAATTAACGTCCTCTTTCTTGCGCTACCTATCCACATGACATTGACAGTAGATAGTGACCAGAATCGGTCATATATCGGTCGCACACTGCTATTTATTCCACGAATGAGACACTGTCGACTAACCCAATTATTACTAACCATCTAATTCTCTAATTTAATTAATTGTTTCCTTGAAACTTTTAAAACTGGCTAAGTTATTTTGATAAAATACAGCCTTCGGCACCATGCCAAATGAAATTGCAGGTTTGGTTCCCATTGTAGGTCATTATTTATTATGTTTTTGGATTGTAAACGGAGGTCGAATTATTGTTCTTTGCCAGGAAACGCGGAAAAAGCTAAATTCGTAACAGTGTCCATTAAGCATTTTCCGACTGTTACTCGATTCGTAATAGTGTCCATTCAGCATTCGTAACAGTGTTCATTTTGCATTTTCCGATCTTATGAAAATATTTATTTTTTATATTAACTTAGACCGTGCAAACTACAAAAAAATGTGGTATTTTATAAACTTTCAGAAGGGCTTATTTCCTTATTTATACCTTGACTCATCTATACATACCCCAAATCCTATAGAACTAAATCGAACTTTTAACTAAAGTAAGACACTTAGGTCCAATTTTACCATACTCTGTTACAGTTCGTTCGGGCAATTAGTGTGCAGTACAGGCGCACGGTATATTGGGACCATTCTTTAACTTAAATGTGACTCGTCCACAAATGCAAATTTTTTAATAAAAATTAAAATTAAATAGCCATCTTACAACTTAAACATATATGCTATTTTTGTAGCATAAGTATAAAAAATCAATCTAGCTATTCCGAATCAGAGTCATCTGTATCACTTTGTGTGTTTATTATGAAAGTGTCTCCGTTAACATCAACATGCTGGTCTACATTAAAGTACTTATTCTCTTCTTTGATTGCGTGGGCAATATATTTACCCCACAAGTCAGATTTTTCGTATTATAACTAGTAGAAAGAGATAGAAGATATGAATTACCATTCAAGTTTTCTTGCTCCCTGTACCGCCATACATTTCGAGATGACAGCTGACAGCTACCCATGCACACTAATTGAGCGAACAAACTGTAGTTAGTTAATCCACGATTAAGAAGTTAATCAGACAAAACGTCAAACAAAAAGTATGGTGAAATTGGGGTTTAAAGTCCTTATTACAGAACGCAACACAGACTTTGATCTATAGTTGAGTAGCAATCGTCTTTGTCATTTTCATAGTGAGACAAAGAGACCACCATTATCTAAGTACAGATCAAGACTTGAGACTCCTTCTGTAATACGGGCCTAAGACAAACCTTATGGGGGGGAATTTTGAAGGGAAGCCCGTGCCCCTCGGTGGTGACAAATATGACAAAAAAAAATACAAAATAAGAAAAAAAATTACCTGATATCTATCCAAAGCAATAGCAGTGATAGAGATGGTAGAGACGAAGATAGAGATAGCCTGGATGGCACCACATGCTTTGCACAGGCTCGGCCAATCAGGAAAAGGCCAGTGCTTCGTCAAAAGCTCCACCAGAGTGAGTGGTGTCCCCACAATGCACACCAGAGCATCTGACACAGCCAGGTTCACGATAAACATGTTCCTCGCTGTACGCATCACTGGTTTGCGGACTACCTGTAATAACAAAAAAAATCGCATTAAATTCAAAATAACTGTATTTCATAGATCATTCAAGATGTTATCTATCTATATCTTACTATTTATAAATAGGAAAGATTTGATTGTTTGTTTGTTTTTTTGTATTGAATAGGCTCCGAAATTACTGAACAGATTTGAAAAATTATTTCACCATTAGAAAGCTACATTATCCCCAATGGACATAGGCTGCATAATTTTCCCGAATTCTCACGGGAACGAAGTCCCGGGTGGAATGTTAGTTTAAAATAAGTCAAAATTACATTGAATACAAACAAACATATTCGTTCATTCAGGATGTTACATTAAAGAATTTAAATATACATTCGAGTACATATTCGTTCTTTCGACCCTGCTGACTGTTGAGCCAGCTATTTGGGAGCTGTGATACTACAGATAAACAAAATTACAAACACACATAACACTCTTTCATAGTCAAGTGGCGGTTAATATACAGGGCTTTAGGTAAATCACTTTCAACCTCTCGGGTGGTAAATCAGTCCATGAAACTGAACAAATTTCCCAAGGAACAAAGGTCGGAAATGAATTTTTTTTTTTAGTTCCTATACAAACTGCTTCAGTTGATAGCGCATTTTGTATGGGAAGTCAAATTTTTTTTTCATTCGACCTTTGTTCCTTGGGAAAATTGTTCAGTTTCATGGACTGATTTACCACCCGAGAGGTTGAAAGTGATTTACCTAAAGCCCTGTAGAATCGATTAGAGAGGTAAAGTATAATAAAACGTAAAGGAATCCGATGGGTTGACCATGATGCCAATACAAATTATGCATATTCATTTTTCGAAGGGCTTTCTGTACAATCGTTAAAACTAAGTCTAGGCTATTTAGCGGATTGAAACTTTGACACCGTTTTTAACATTACGTTCAGCCGGTATTGCTGCTCGACGAGGTAATTGTTTTCACATTTAATTAGTTCTCAATTTTGCGACAGGAATGGATTATCTAAATTTAAAAATTCCATTACTTATAACTTTTACGCAGCTAAACTAATTTTGATAAAATCAAGCTTAGGAATATTTCGATTACGTCAACTTTCAAACAAAAGAAATCTTATTAAAATCTGTGCATTCGTCTAGGAGCTACGTTGGCACAGACAGTCACACAGATGCACTGCACACTTCAAACTGAACCCTTCTTTTTTTGTAAGGGACTTAAAAATGGTCATCATAGTCATCAACCGCCACTAAAACTCCATTCATTAGTGAAAGAGCCACCCGTTAGTCAAAATCGCACCACACTTGATTTTAAATAAACAAATAATTTTCCACGTTAAAAACGTATGAGTCACCGACTTCAATCCCAACAACAGTTCGCACAAAGTAGATATCTAGTTTTTTGCGGACTACAATGCCTATTAGCAAATAACTACAAACAGAAATTTATTTAGATGATGTTCTAGTTTGTAGTATATTTTGTTTTTGTTGATTTTTTTTAAAAGCGCTGAATCATTTTCGATAAAATTTATATGGGACCTTTTCAGGAGTATACTCTTTCGAACAAATAAAGAATTTTGAAAATCGGACAACAGTTGCCGGAGTAATCGCGTAACAAATATACAAAAAAAAAAAAAAACCGTCGAATTGAGAACCTCCTCCTTTTTTGAAGTCGGTTGATAAACGCTACACTCTCAAAGGCCTTCACTAAGGTTTTCCCTTGTGTCGTTGGTCCCTCAGAACTTACATTAAAACAGACACAAACATACGTGACCCGAGAGCAAAATTCTGCTTTTCACATAAATATTTGCCCCGGTTGGGAATTGTAATCAGACCCGTTGACCAAGAGGCAGCGCCACTACCACTCGGCCAAAGCGGCCGTCAAATTATAATAAGTCATATTAAGGAAGGAAAAACATTATAGCACCAGATTTTTACATTATATTTTACGTCAGTGGGATTTTAAAGTTAGTCTGTGTAAAGAATCTACCGTAATATAAACACAAACACAAAAACACAAACACACACAAAATAAGACATATTCACACACACACACATACACACACGATCAGTACACGCATAACAAAAAATATTTACATCGGTATACAATTGTGCAATCATTTAGATTAAACGATTTGATATTTAATTTCCAAGTTGATTCTACTTTCCTTTTAAGGTTCAGTACCCAAAGGATAAAAAAGTCTGTCACCAGGCTGTATCTCATGAACCGTGGTAATTTTCACAGATGATGTATTTATGTTGCCTCTATAACAACAAATACAAAAAAAACGAATAAAATAAATGTTTAAAGGGGTTCCCAAACAATAAACGTGTTTTTTTTTGCCATTTTTATAGATAATGGTGCGGAACTCTTTGTGCGCGAGTCCGACTTGCACTTGACCGATTTTGTATATTTGTATTTTATTGATATTTCCGCTAATTATGAATATGAATAAAAATAAGAATAGTTACAAACTTACAAACTTTTACTTGTAAGACTTTTTAATTTGCTGAAAAACTTTTAATCAAAATAATTTTAAGATAAAATATATAAGCTGTAAAGTTGGCAATAAACGCGTAAATAAATAAAATAAAACAAAGATTTTACCATTCCTTTCGTGATTTATCTCCAAGAAATCATTCATCGCGTCAATCTATTTGAAAGGTTTCAAAGGTTGACGCGTTTGATTTGAGTGAACTCTTTCACACAGATAAACCGAAGAGTTACAGTCAAGAGCAGGAAAATCGGAAAAAATATGTTTATATTTCCTCTTACGCGTACGAAATAAAGATATTACAAAGTGCCAAGCTTGACCTGCTTTTGATTGTACGTTAAGCTCTCAGACAAATTGTAGAGTAATAGAGTTGACAGGGTTTTCAAAACTGGCTTTGTGCCATTTGGCAGGTGTGTTTTGGTTTTGTTAACGTCAATTGTTTGGTTAGATAGAGGCACAGTTTGACTTACTCAACTTAACCCTTTATTAGGTAATAATTGGATTAATAAATTATTGGACGTACAAAATATTATATTATACATATTTTAATTTTAGAGTTATATTTACATAAAACAAGGAAAAAACTACAATGAAGGATTAAGTAGGAAGAAATTTCTTCGTTCATTAATCTTGCAAGCGACTCAGGTGCTTCTGACTCAGACTGTGTATAATGAAATGGGCAAGTGTGCCGCGTAAATTTATGCAAAGGGTTCTGACGCGGTAAAAGAGAAAGTTATATTATTACAAGAATACTCATTTTTAGAATATTTTAAACGTAAAAAGATAGATACTATATTTATTTGTACACAATTAAACATACACACATTATTGACAAAATCAAGACAATGCCTACCAAAATAAAAAAGAAGCAAAAAAATAAAATAAAAATAAATTACTCAATTGTGAAAATAAGTGCCACGGTGCACACAGTTCGTTACTCAGCATTGTTTTGCCTTTTGACAAAACACTGATAAAACATTCTACTGCCTAAACTGGAAAGTGGTCAATGGTCAAGCGCATCTCGAATGAGAAATGGGACAACCTATCTAACGGCTAGGAAAAGTCCTTTCTCGAAATTTGAAAGAAACAGCCCAGGATGTTGACTGGAACGTAAAAAAAATTTACCACAATTTTGAAGAGGGTCCCCGAGCCTCGTCAAAATGTTTAATTACGCTTTTTAAAAAAAGCCCTGGAAAGTAGGGATCATTTCTAATTTATAGGTACAATAAAATAAACTGAACATATTAAGTATTTGTGACTGTTTAAAAAAGGACACAATAATTGTGAATCTTATCAACTATCCCCAAAGTTTAGCCTCTTCATTTTCACAATCATACGTATATTTTATTAAAGTCAAAATCCAAAATTTGACATGACAAAAATTTTATAATCTCTACGTCGACTAAGTTGCGGAACCCTGAAATTTTGCGCTGAAATTGTGTGATACTTTAGTAGAAAAAGTTAGTTTTATAAGCAAGCGCAGAAGGAAGTGTGTAGCTGTTTATTTCCTATGGTTTAATTTTGCTTTGCATTAACTGAACGTTATTATAATGGAAAATGACTGATGAAATCCATGAAAACATCTTTGAGATTTCTTTTTTAGTTTTGTAAGTAGATTATTTGGGTTTGGTCCTCGTCCAAGAAAACTCATTATAGTATGCAATTTAAAGGCGATTTATTATAAGGAGCACACTCGTGTTGTTCTAGAACTATTTGGCAAGAGAAAAGTATTACAAAATTATAACATAAATGGTTTGATCGCTGAATGTCGAATTTATGCAAAACGTCCACTTTCATTATGTAAATTAAGTGGTGTTTACATATATTTGTTTATTTTGTTAAATTAAACAAGTTTGCAACTCCTCAAAGATTTATCATTATTTTGTAAAGCTCGTGTGTTAGATCGGAGTTATTTTCAATTTAAAATAATTTGAAAGTTAAAAGCTTTTACAAATAATGAAAACTTTAAAGTAAAATACAGTTACTATTAATCTTCAAAGTAGGTAAAGTTTGACACTAATATTCAAATCGAAAAAACTAGATGTTTTAACATCAGAGGCAACTGGGATGATAAGAAAACTGAAACAGATAGCAAATAATCAGTTAAAAAGCAAACACTAAATATTTCAATCGACCAGGGCCCCGATTCTGTAACTTCAGCAACTGAAGTTATCGAATTGGGGCCCTGTAGGGTTTATACTAAGAATATAAATAACTATAGCAAAATTATGAATTAAGGTATAAGAATAGAAATACAATTTGTTGTATTTCTGACAATAATCACAATCTGATAAAAAAAATGCCGTTTTTGAAAACCAAGTCATAACAATCTGAAAAGAGGAGCGATTACTTTTTTCTTTTTTCTCTCGCAAAATGAGATTTAAATTGACAAGAATGCCGTGCAGCCAAATAATAAAAAAAAACTGAACTATATATTTCATCGTTTTAGCAAAAATAAATGATAATCTTTTGTAAAAAAAAAATGTTTTCTTCAAGTGCAGAACAGGAAACCTACGTGGGTACACCGCTAAAAATACGTTCCGAGGCTCAACATGCAAGTGATAGTTTGTTGCCGCCAATATCAAAGGAGAGTTTATATTTATTTCTTTCCTCGCAAATGTGTTGAGAAACGTCGTTTGACACGCGTGCGCATTGGATATTACATTCTTGGCTCCTTTGAGCTCTCGCCTTCGGCTCGGGCTCTAAACTCGCCTCTAATGTAATATCCAATTTAGCACACCTGTAACATAATGTACTATTCTAACCTCCCATAAAAAATGATGAAGTTTGTATGGGGACTCAATTTTTTTTTCGTATTTTGACCTATGTTCCTTGGGGAAAGTTGTTCAGTTTCATGGACTGATTTACCACCCGAGAGAGATACCTTAAGACCTGTATATCATCATGTAAAAAAGGAGAATTATGAATCTTTTTAGGCTAATCTACATACACCGAAAAGTTTAATTACTTATACAAATTTAAAATGGCAAAAAAGCTTGCAATCTAATTTGACTTGAAACCTTGGATTTTAAATGTGTTGTAAGCGGCTATTAATACACTAATCAGGGCCCCGATTCTGTAACTTCAGTTGTGTGTCGATGGAATGGTCGCCATTTTATCTGTTCAGGTGGCGAAATTGAGATCTATCCAAACATAAATCTAATGAGAGCTGCTTTGACAGGTGGCGCCACCATCAACAGAATTTTCAGTTCCTATGTAGTTTGCAACTTTAAGCTCGGTTAGCGGTGGCGCTGCTGGTCGGGGTGGTCGTCAGCAACTATATGAAAATTAAATACTTCTCAATTTGCCACCTGAACAGATAAAACGGCCTCGACACACAACTGAAGTAACAGAATCGGGGCCCAGGTTATAAGGACTAAATCACAACGTGAATAGGCTATTCCTTCTCGTACAGTCGGAGATAAAGGGTGATATTGATCTAAATATTCATTTGAATGCTCATCTAAGGCAAGGTCTACTTCAATAGAGGATATTATTGAAACTCGAGTGAAGGGAATGGATTTTGAAATCAAAATGGAATTTCGCCGATAGGTACAAACTACAGCACCTTGATGTCAATAAATACAACCTTAATCCATTACTGTACAATAGAAACCTGGTAAGTTTGGTGAGCTTTTGACAGCACTGTAGATATTATTAATCCCCGACGCATAAAGAGAGGGGTGTTATAAGTTTAACGTGTCTGTCGGTGTATCTGTGTATTTGTGTATCTATCTGTGGTATCGTAGCTCCCTAACAGATGAACCGATTTTCGTTAAATATTTTTTGTGTCATAGATAATTTTATCCCGAGTATTCCTAGCTATGTTTCATAAAAATCTATTCAGCCATTTAAAAGTTACAAGCAATCGAATGTCGGGGGTGATTCAAATTTTTTAATTTTAGTGTCATTATTTTGAAGAAGATAATTGTGTCTCTTATCTCTACTATTTAAAGTCTGGTTTCTAATTTAGGTATCTAATAGAATAGAATACTAGGAAAAGTTACATAAAAAAGCTAGCTGGTAAACTATTAAGGGTAAAAAAAAATATTGACCTTTAGTCCAATCATTTTTGACCTTTAGTGGAGAAAAAATATCAAATATAGGGTGAGTTTTTTATCACCAGCCAATTTTTTCTTACGGTGTCAGTAAAATAAGGAGGAAAAAATTATTGTTTTTCCAAAATTCAGATTTTGATACCCTTTTTAACGTCTTAAAGGATGATTTTTTTAAAACATAGAAACAGGGTTGTCATAAATTGTGTTAAAGAGTACAATTACCAAATTTCAAGTCAATTGGACGATGATATTTTTTTTCCATATAACTTTTATTATTTATTTTCATGCTTCAGACGATCTAGCTTGAAATATTTATATGAAACGTAGAAACAAAATATTGGGTCTGAAAATTTTCATAAAGTTTACGTAGGAAAAATTTAGATGGTGATAAAAAGATCTTCCTGTATATACAAGTGGGTACTTACAGAAACAACAACAAGAAAATTTCCAACGGCGCCAATGACTACCAGGATCCCATAAAAAGTAAGAATGAGCGCTCTAGTCGGGTCATCGACCTTTCTGTTCTGCGCGAATTTCTCCAGAAGTATATTTGGATTCTTTATGTTTTGTGATGCTTCTATTAGCAACTTCGCTGATAGATTGTTGGACAAATTCATGCCGGGGTGGGCTATCTGTAACAAAAAAGAAAGGATTTTAGGGTATGCGTTTACCGTTTGTCTTCTTAGCTTACAGAGCGTCGGTGGCTTAGTAGTCAGTCTCATTAGCGAGAGATATTATCTTGATTCTCAGTACCACCGAGTTTCAATTACCTTTTCTAAGGTATGAAGATAAGTATGAGGTACGAAAGTCAGTTAAGTAGTCAGTCAACCGACAGTAACTACTCCCCTAGCGCAACCCTTATAAAAGTCAAAGTGACTTAGTGATCTAACGTAAATCACTATCAAATTTTAGTTTCACCGCTATCTAAGTGACGTGCCTCACAGGTTGTGCTTCATCATCATCATCATCATGTCAGCCACAAGACGTCTACTGTTGGATGTAGGCTTCCCCCAGGGATCTCCACCTCGATCGGTCCTACGCCACCCACATCCAGCGGCTTTCCGCAATCTTTACCAGATCATGTACCTTCCGGTACGTGGTCGCCACTCGAGGACTTTTCTGCCCCAGAGGCTATCAGTCTTACGAGAAATGTGCCCTGCCCACTGCCACTTAAGGTTAGCAATCTTAGAGCTATGTCGGTTACCTTGGTTCTCCTGCTGATTTTCTCATGTAGATAGATATATATTTGAGGGTTGTACTTGGGTTGCTGATATGCCAAATTTAGGATTTTAGTCTAGTGTAAACCGATTAGAAACTGGGACAAGGTGCCAGGTTACAGTTATAACTGGTTTTTTTTGTTCATATATTGGGCGACTTTGAAGTAGTTGTCGAAAATTAACGATATGAATCGGCCCGCTAAACTTATTATTTTTCTTCAAGAACCCGTACAACTTAAGTGGCTAGCCTACAATTATATGAGATAGAAAAAAATATATTGTGAATTTCATATGGGAATTTCAAGGAACTTCCTTGGAGAAAGTTATTTAGTTTCATGGGAAGAGTCATCAAGTAAAGTTACACCAAAAAAGTAGCTAAGTAATCCCGTATAAAAGAAGAAAGTAACTGACTGATCGAGCAACGCACAGCCGAAAGCCTAAAAAATTTGACATTGTACGTCACTCTATCGCTATTTTCAAACACAAGCTTCGTGAGCACTTGCTTATAAAATCTAAAACTTGCAACTAATTATTAACATATTTATGCTTGCATATAAATTAATATTATTTATGCTTAACGTGATTATTATTTATGTTCTTCTAAGTAATTTATTTTGTTTATATTTATTTTACCTAAAATTTTTGTTCTTAGTATCTACTTTTTACCTACCTATTTCTTGATCTGCGCACTACGCTTCAGTCTTTTAAATATTGTTCCGCCGCCTTTTACACTTATTTTAATATTTCCTACTGTTTTTGTTTACGTGTGCAATAAAGATTTTATCCATTCATTCATTCATTCATGAATGTTCCTTCAGAAAATGAAGCGAACACTTAAATCAAATTGAAGTATAGTATACCCTCAGTAGTAACTATTTATAAACATAGGTGATATCACTACAAAGCACCAACGAAACCAGGATATTGTTTATTACAACCTTCAGAAACCTTGAACTTTCAACGACTTATATATCTATCTACATGTTTGTTCCAACGTACGGTATACAGGGTGACAGAGATAAGTAAATAACGGCTATAAAATTTATCAGCTCTTCGCACTCTTTTCGGAACGGAAGGTGAAATGTAGAAAAACCATTGTGCAAAGTCAAGCTTTAGCAGGATTTTGTTTCAAGGCGTAAATAAAAAAAATGAACGCTACACACTTAAAAGCCCACACTCGGGTTTTCCCTTGTACACAAAGACAGATACAAAAACTCATGATAAGAAAATAATCATCTACTTTTTATACAAAAAATAAAATGTTTATTTTTTTGGTTTTGCGAAATTTTCTGAAATGTATTGTCCACAATAGTCTTTCTATCCAACCTTTGGTAGTAGTGGTTTTATTTCAGATTTTCAAATTTTGTTTCCGAGTGCATGCCTGCATTATGCCAAGAAGTTCCCAATTCGACTGCGTGTTATTTTTTGTATGATTTACTCGATAATTCAGCCAATTGTTAGCTGATTTTCGATTTTTTTTATTATGAGTTTAATATGGATGAATATTTCGGCACTTTTCATCCCTGATAATGAATTTGAACTGAAATGACTTCAGATAATCCAAACTGCCGTCATAAGAAGAAAGGGCGCATTTGACAAATAACAAAAGTGGAGAAAAAAATAAAATGTAATATTTTTTTTCATTTCCTTGCTGTCCCCGCATTATTGTAACTAGTATGTATGTGAAAGTAAAAATTAATAGAAATCGGTCTAAGGCTTGAATGTGTTGTGATTTTTTTAATAAAATAATTATATTTAACTTATTTTTATGAAAATTGTCAGATGCGCCCTTTCTTCTTATGACGGCAGCGTAGGTGAGATAACAACACAAATAATATTTTCCTTGTTCAATAAATGTAGTTAAAATTGCCTTACATTCGGTAACTTTAAATTAGTTAGCAAAAATTATGGGTGACAGAAACCTTCTCCAAGAAACATAACTAATTTAAAATGACCCCGGGTTACCATTTTTTACTAGGTACCGAAACTTTAGTGGATAACACTACTAACAAAACTGAACAAATTTTACCAGGGGACACTTATTTAAGGTTTTCTCAAAAAAAATTCGTATTCTCACAATAAGACAACAGCTGATTGCTCAATTTATCAAAATTTTTCATTTTTCAACTTAGCCCTTATCCAGGCTATGGTTGAATGTCTCCCACATAGATTTTTGGAGGTTTTTACCAAGTTTTGGTAAAGAATCTACCACAAACTGTTAACCCTCGGCATACCAGGTGAAAATTTGTAACATGCCATACAAGGTGGGGTGTGACATACACTAACAAAATGGTCGCTGTAATCAGATAGGAATAGGGGTACTGAATTATTATTGCATATTTTTGAAATTGAACATAACCTGAGTAGCACTATATAAAAAAATGAAATAGATTAAATGGTTTGTTGAAAAGGGTAGCGAAAATGCCATCTTCTGACTACTAATTTAGACTTGAAATTACCCTAAGAATTGATAATTACCAATGTTTGTAATTAAACTGACTAAATTTTAAAAAATTGAACAACGATGATACATCTTTAAATTTTTACTCCAATCTCGAGAGGAGTTCTTTAGTTCGCAATAATTGCATTTTGTATATGCCCAAATAACAACAACTCTAAACAAAAACGCATCTAAAGCCCTAAAAAACGCACGCACCACTAAACTAATGTACTTGCCAGTATAAGAACGTCGTCGCAACTCCAGCTACTGAGAGGTTCAGATTCCGCGTACGACAATTTATGAAAATATATCGATTTTTCACCGCCTGGGGTGTATTACACCCCACCTGGCATGCGGAGGGTTAAAAACGCCAAAATAGAAATATTACTTATGATCACACAAAAAAAAAACTTGGAACGGAACGCAAATGTCACTTTTACGGCCATTTTTTCTGTAGTAGCCTGTGAAACCGTTGTTTTTTTGAAAAGTGCAGCGTATTTTATTTCTAATGGCGAATCGGAGAAAGGTTAGTCGTGTAATGTTTTGATATGTTGTAGAATTTGAGTTTTTCTAGTGATAGGTGCATAATTTATACGTAAATACTTGAAAAATATCATGATAATAACAAAATAAAACACGTGGGAACCATATGACCTAGTCTGTTAGACAAGCAACCATGGGAATAAATTGCTCAGCTCCAGAGTTATTCAGATATTAAGTCAATTAAAATTAAAAGTAAGAGAATTTATATGATTGACTTAAAAAGAGCGACCCTCGGAGTTTCTTGCCTATTCTTCTCCTGAGGAAGACTGCACCTTTGCGAATAGGCGCAAAGTCAAAAGTGCTAATGTAATTCACCATATTTACGTGTTCAAGTATCATTTTATATGTTCAATGAAATAAACACTTTTGAGTTTGAGTTTGTCGAGACCTAATTATTGTGGGAGTTATATGTCCATTGCCCGGTGAATTGAAATTTTTGTTTTGAACTAGCTTTTTGCCTTTTGGTTTGCTCACGGTCATTTTGCATTATAAGTAAAGAAAAAATTACGTTTTTTTTGAATTTAATATAAATTGTGGGTACTGGTAAATTTTTGACGTCGTTGATTTGTCGGTCAGTATATTTACCTACTTAAGTGTCGGCAAGGGATTATGTTTTCCCACATGTTTTTTTTTTAAGGTTTTTAGGTAATTGTCTGAATATAAATGATGAAAACTCAAACTAAAATATATTTTTACCTATATAAATCTATAAAAAAATCACTTTCACTACAGGATTTCTCCGAGGCCTGGTAAAGGATTAAAGATTAAGGTTGTTAACTTAAACTCACACAATGGGCTTTTCTATAATTCGAACGGCACGACACGGCACTTCAAAATTTGAATTACCAATGCCATCTATGTTCTCAGCTTCTAGTATCACTAGTGTATAGGAGGCAATGGTGATACAATTTTGCCGTGCTGTTTTCGAATTATAAAAAGCCCAATATATTGGGTGTAGCAGCCTCAAAACCAGGTCACGATCTTTTAATTTATTTTCCATTTATTCGGGTCCCTTAATAGGTGTTTCCATTTCACTGCTTACAATATTTATGTTTTCTCAGTATCAGGAAATATTTTTTCTCATCTTCATATTTCATGAAAGCTTTGTGACCCCGTTCCCAATATTTTACGTAACATTTATTATGTGTTACACTTTACCGATATGAAATATTGTGAGCAATAAAATCTTCTTTATCTGGAAACAAAAAGAAGACATATTGACTTCCACACTGGACTGGGAGTAGAAAAAACCATAGAATGTGCCAGCTGTCAACTCTTTCAGTATGTAAATCAGTACATAATTGGGATGTGAGGGTAAAGTTGTTTTATGGGCAAAAGGCTAACCACTAACGTTCCACTCATGTTTTGTGTAGGTATCAAGTAGGTATGACAAAGTTGACTAAATCACTATGAGTGTTAGTCTGGGCCTTTTTATAATTTGAACGACACGGCACGGTACTTCAAAATTTGAATTACCATTGCCCTCTACGTTTTTAGCTTTTGGTATTACTGTTACATAAGAGGCAATGGTAATACAATTTTGCCGTGCCGTTTTCACATTATAATAAAAAGGCCGATTTTAAACCGCCAAATGGCCTATTTAAGCGCTCGTGATAAATTGCCGTTTTCTTTACCCATCAAATTTCCTGCCTCTGACTGCTTTACCTCACTGATTGATTCAGAACTTACCAATTTAAAGCATTGACTACCATTATTTTAGGATCTGAATCAAAAGATCTGAAAAAAATTCTGTTTTATTTTTTTGGAAAACAACAATATTTTATTATTGGATATCTGACACTTATTCGACTTATCTCATTGTGGGCGGTGTCTGTATCCTCTGATAAAATGCAAAGCCACATTTGCCTAAAAAAATACAACAGCTTTAAAAAATATGTTTTTATTTAGTTATATTCGAAATGCCATACAGTTAGATGTAATGACAACGGTTGAAAATGATTATTTTAAAATACATTTAATTTCTCGAAAGTTTTACTAGTTACATATTGGATTCGTGCAGTCTGAAACAAAATTAATCCAAACAAAATGAATCCTCTCGAATGTGTGATCTCGTGCATTGGTTATAAATAATGTTTTCTAAAGATGAATCTCATTAACTACATGATTTTATTAAGGAACACATTGCACAGAAAGCATCACGAGAAGTCAATAATTTGGTAAGACTCTATCAAAAACACAAATACGCTGTCCTTAGAATAAACGTCGACTTATGATAAAAAATAAAAACACTTACTGGTACACTTAATAAGAACCCTCAGATTTTATGTGAAAGTGAAAATGGCAACATGAAATAGTAGCATCTAGGGTTCTCATTTGTAACCTGAGTGTTCATAGACCCTTAGTTCCTCTACTGATAACACTCCTTGGTAATTAAGGCCATTTTTTGGCTGTCAAAATGGTCGTTTATAACTGTATTGAGTAACGCTCACAAGGAACTTTTTCGATTCGATATATTTTAATTAAATAAAGTATCCTAATAATAATAATAATAATAATACGTTTATTTCTTCAGAACAGCACACACATACATTAAAAAAGTTCAAAATATTCTTATCTTATTGCACAAGTTTAAGCTTGCATATGTCTGCCGCAGTGAGGAAAAAGGCCTGGGCTCAGCGACTAATGCCAGACTGATTATCAGGCTGGCAACACTGATTTTCAGCCCTCGCCCAAGTGAGATGCGAGGGACAGAGTTAATACTATATAACGTTAAGACTACAAATCTAGGGCCTAATTCAAGTGTTAAGTGTCTGTGTGAGTGTAATGAGGTGTGAAGGTGCAGTAGATGAAGGTATGATGAAGGTGCAGTAGTGATCCTAATAAGTTTTCCTCATCGAGAAGGATCTTACTGTACCGTCTATATTTCTCCAATACTTCGGCAAGTGAGTGTTAAAGTAGCGAACGACTGCTGAAGGATAGCGCTTAAGGATCGCAGTATCTATTGTTCTAGCACAAAGGATAAAAAGGACCATTGTGGTGGAAAAATGGTTTAAAGTGACACGGCATTTTCGTTCTCGAGCCAAGAGAGATCTTTTGTGTTATCCCTTACATTTGGCGGTGCTTTCTTCAAGCAGCTTATTTTCACAAGTTTGCTTTTAACATGACATGACCCTTTTTAAAGATTCTTTTCTTTTTGACTTTTATTGGATATTGGACAAAGAACTACCGCAAATACTTTGAGATTGTACAGTGGACTGTAGTTTCAGTGTATGACAAATTATCATAATTTGGATATTGTTTAAATTAATGTAAATAAACTGCACTTAATCGTATTTGATGTGAAAGAGTTTCATTTCAATGCATTATCCAAAAGGGTGTATTTTATGAACTGCGTGGTCATGCTTGTAACCTAAACTTTTTATATATTATAACTATATACAAAGCATTTAGTTTAATACCAAAACGGTTTTTTACCGTTGTTCCCGTGGGTTCGATGCGGTTGCACGCGTTGTGGTCACGGGTGGATAAATTAACGTCAAACTTTTTTACACAGATAAAGACATAATACTCGGTATATACACGGTTTTAGACCCGTTTTAATATTAAATTATATTGTGGTAAAATCAAGAAAGTTTAAGGCATTATACTGGGTGAAAAAGAACCTCCTAGCTATATTCAAAATCCTGAACCAGTATCACTCAAAGAATAAAATTTATTTTTTCATATTTTTTCAATAGGAATAGTTAATTTTTTGCCTAAACGTAGACATTACTCCTACACCAGGTACGTGAGGGGTGCGGGTAGCACTCGGGGGGTGCGCCCGAGTGGTGTCTACGTTTAGGAAAAAAAAAACCCCACCCCCCAAAAAAAAAACAAAAAAAAAAGTGTTCAGTAAGTGATACTATGGTTCAGGATTTTCAATAAAGCTAGGAGGTTCTTTTTCAACCTGTATCCAAACCACTATTCTCAGCAAATATTGTGGTCATAGAACATCTTATTTGAAAGTCATTTATCTTTAACCCAAAAGTAAATAAATCATTTTTGCTCGAAGCTTTTGAGAGATGTCTCTAAATAAATCGAGATAGCAAAGCCATTCAAAAACCACTCTAAACCGAAAAACTTTGAACGCGTACTACAATAAACGTGTCAATTTGGTAGAAAATATTGGATCGTAAATCTTCAAGTCGACTTGGTTTAGGAATTCTTGAGGACACTTTTAAAATAAATGCCTGGGAGTCGCGTAGAATTTTTATCAACCGACTTCAAAAAGGAAAAGGTTCTCAATTCGACTGTATGTTTTTTTTATATATTTTTTGTATGTATGTTACGCGATAACTCCGCCAACGGTCAGTTGATTTTCAAAATTCGACGAGAGGGCGCAACAAGATACTAAGACAGATTTTTGTCACGCGTTTGTCTATGTTAGGTATTAGGACGAGAGGGCGCACCGAGATACATAAGACAGAATTTTGTCACGCGTTTGTCTATGTTCGGTATGAGGCCGAGAGGGCGCAACGAGATACTAAGACATAATTTTGTCACGCGTTTGTCTATGTTAGGTATTAGGACGAGAGGGCGCAACGAGATACATAAGACATAATTTTGTCACGCGTTTGTCTATGTTATATACCAGGACGAGAGGTCGCAACGAGATACTAAGACAGAATTTTGTCACGCGTTTGTCTATGTTAGGTATGCTGGAATGTCTGTTCTCTCCGATTTCATCTATTCAGTCATTAAGGCGTGAAAGCGAAACAAACAAACTCGCAAACATACTTTGACGTTGACGTGTGTATCTGTATATCTGTATTTGGCATCATAGCTCCTAAACGAATGGACCGATTTCGATGCGCTTTCTTCCGAATCAACATAAGAATAGACCTTATTTATATTTGGAGAAGTTATAATTTCTCGCGTTTGAGTTTGGAAATACATAATTCTAGCAATTTTATATCATTTTTCAAAGTCAACCGAATGCAAAAGAAATGGAACCTTCTTTTGTTACATTTAAGGTTATAATTCCTTGGCAATCAACTCTCATATGAGTGAAGTCTCATCGCGTATGCTAGGGCAGCAGCTATGAAAAATTAGGTAAACTTTTTCCGTTCCAACATGAAAGATGAAAGCACAAATAAAACTTTCACGTTATAAAATATTAATAAGGAAAAACATTAGATGACAAAATATTCGATGACTAAAATAAGTTATCATTTACTTCAAACACGACAACCGACAAGCAACCCACACTAAATCCACCTTGTTTATGTGTAGGGAACCCTTCAATTTGCAACGTTTGATTTGAAACAGGATCTAATGTTAGGGTCCTGTATGTGGGCTGAGAGATCAAACGAGCGACAGTACCGGAAACCAATTACTTTCACATATATTCGAGTTACGTGTCCCAACTATAGGCAGTTGTCCCACCGCCGGCGAGAATACGACTAACTATCGGCTATTTTCTCGCTCAAAAAAAGTACAATAGATATACATTCTGTGTAAACAAAAGAGATGCATATACAAATAGTTGATCGCTGACTGTTTACACTGCCGGCGAAGACTCGCTTCACTAGTTTGTCGCTGGTCGACAAGAGCTACGAAAGATAACACTCGCTCAGCGATCAGAACTCACGCCGAGAGAGCAACCAGCGGTCATTTCTCTACAGTGCGGATCTGAAAGTACACTCGCTCGTCTCACTCGCACACTCGCTAATAGCCGAGCTACACAACTATCGGAACTACGCACTCGCTCCCCGCGGCACGCCGACTCGTTTCTACATTCAAGCTCTACTCGCTACTCGTTCATCGTTGCCGGTGGGACAACAGCCTTACGTTTGTAGCCGTCGCTGGTCTCAACAGTTAAGTGAGATTAAGCAACGTACACAGAGGCAGGCAATCTGATGGGTGACCAAAGTGGCAATTTATCACAAGCGTTTCCGTCCTTCGGAGGGAATTTTAAGCTGTTGTTGATTGACTACAGTCGTTCAAACCAAGTCGAAGACTGTTTGGCGGCTTGAAAACTGACACCAGGGTTAGTCAAGTTCGCCATGCACTTGACTATGACTATATACGATAAGAAGAAGAATTATACTGTTAAAAAGAGTATTGTACTATTATGGACATTTATACTTTTTACTTTTGAACAAAATTATAGTATACAAAAAGACTGTTTTCAGAGTCACAGGTATTAATAGAAAGGAAAGTAAACGTAAATGGTGTGCTGTCATGCGGTGGGTGTGAATAGAATAGAATAGAATAGAAAAAATCTTTATTTTATAGGACATTCAGGATGCCACTTAAAACAAGTCAAGATTACATGAAATACATACAAACAAACATTAAAGGATTTAAATACATACATACGCATTCGTGCTATTGACCCTACTGACTCTACGCCTATTCGCAAAGGTGCAGTCTTCCCCAGAGAAGAACAGGCAAGAAACTCTGAGGGTGCTCTTTTTAAACGCATTACAAATTTTCTTATTTTCTAATTTTAACTAAGTCTGAAATAACTCTAGAGCTGAGCAGTTCATTCCCATGGCTGCTTGTCAGTTATGTAATCAGAAATTTTGTAATAGCCCTTTTTGCAAAGTTTTTGTTTAATTACTGTCTTAAATTTATCCAAAGGTAAATTTTGAATACACATGGGAATCTTATTGTAGAAACGTATACATTGACCCATAAAAGAGTTCGTGACCTTGTGGAGACGACTGTCTAGTACATCCAGTTTATGCTTGGTCCTAGTATTTATATTGTGCCTATCGCTATTTTTCTTAAACAAATGTTCATTTTTCTTCACATATAAAAGATTGTCACATATATATTGGGATGCAAAAGTCAGAATATCTATTTCTTTGAATATTTCTCTAAGAGACATTCTAGGTCTCATTTGATAAATCGCGCGAACAGCTCTTTTCTGCAGGACAAAAATCTTATTGATATCCGCAGCATTACCCCACAGTAAAATGCCATATGACATTAGGCTGTGGAAGTAACTGAAATATACGGTTCTCGCGGTTTCAACGTCCGATAATTGACGGATTTTTTTAACTGCGTAGGCTGCTGAACTGAGTCTGCTCGCTAACTTATCAATATGAGGACCCCATTGAAGCTTTGCATCAAGAGTTATACCTAAGAATACAGTAGATTCCACAATGTCCAGTTTTTCATTCCTAACCTGTACATTTGTATTAACCTGTTTAACATTGGGCAAGGTAAATTTAACACATTTGGTTTTTTTCTCGTTCAAAAGAAGGTTATTTACAGTAAACCATTCAACTACCTTTGAGATCGCAGTATTCACATCGTCATAATCAGAGTCGTACCTCTTCACTTTAAATATGAGTGATGTGTCATCTGCAAATAATACGATCTCATGGGCGTCTTTAACAAGAGAAGGTAAGTCATTAATATAAACGAGAAACAGGAATGGTCCTAGGATTGAACCCTGTGGGACGCCCATACAGACTGTGGACCCAGGTGACCTAGTGCCGTTAACCTCAACCTTCTGGATCCTATTACTCAGGTAAGATTCCAGAAGCCTAAGTGCGAATCCTCTTATGCCATAATGATGTAATTTTCTGATCAGAGTTTCATAATGAACACAATCGAAAGCCTTGGACAAATCACAGAAGACTCCAAGAGCATCCTGCGAGTCCTCCCAGGCCGCAAAAATATGACGAATGAGCTCAACACCAGCATCGGTTGTAGAGCGACCCCGTGTGAATCCAAATTGATTTATATTCATAAGGTTGTTAGCGTAGAAATGAGTGGTTATTTGATTAAGGATAATTTTTTCAAATATCTTGCTAAGGGTTGGTAGTATTGAAATTGGTCTAAAGTTGGTGGGGTCTGATGTACTACCAGACACAAAAAATATGTGGGTACAGACACAAAAAATATGTGTTTAAAACATTAAAGAAATAAATTACTGTTCCTTCTCCCATCTTAACATAACTTTAACCTAGAGCGTGACATTGAAGTAACATTGAAAACTTTTCAATTTTTCTGTTTGTTTTTCTGTCAAAGTTCTTCGTACGTAGGTACTACAGCGTAGCTCTTAGAAAGTTGGTGTCAGGTATCATCCGATGGAGAAAAGGTAGAGAATCACTTATATGGCATTTATATTAATTCATAGATATTTTATCCGAGTGGTGATCGGTTGAGAATAACACCACCCCATCTCTTTCCGTGGTTGTCGTAAGAGGCGACTAAGGAAACACAAATGAGATCTGCCTCCTAGTAATCCATCCCAGGCAACGACACTTCATTTTTTCAGAATCTTAGGCATCGTCCTATGGTCTCATGCGGTGTGGTAGGCTCTGCAAAGGGCCGTCTGGTTCGCGACCACCCTCCTACCGAAGTCCGACGCCAAACAGCTTGCTGTGTTCCGTCGGTGCATGGGAGTACCAGTGCCTTTATAGGCATTTTCTGGGTTAACTCGCTCCATCGTCAACCTCGTCTTTGACCTTATGGTCAAGATTGAGGTCAAGAGTTAACCCGTCTTATAATAATTAAATATATATATATAGAAACCTGAGTCGCGCGGCCGAAGCCACGGAAAAGCTACAAAAGCATACTCGGGATACATGGAGCGCTATAATTTTCAGAAGAGCAAGTGCTAAGCCTGAATTTTCAATTCTAATCAATAATTTTTTTTTTACTTGAAATTTGTAAAAACGTGAAGAAAATGAAAAAAAAAATTGCGTAAATTCGACTATTTTCATACAAAAACCATGCAAAAAGTGCATTTTCGTTTTCGTTTCCGTCACGTTTTCACAATTTTCAAGTAAAACAATATTTATTGACTAGAATTGAAAATTCAGGTTTAGCACTTGCTCGTCTGAAAATTGTAGCCCTC
Source organism: Aproaerema taeniolella (assembly GCA_949987775.1). Taxonomy (NCBI): domain Eukaryota; kingdom Metazoa; phylum Arthropoda; class Insecta; order Lepidoptera; family Gelechiidae; genus Aproaerema; species Aproaerema taeniolella. The sequence continues at coordinate 7,642,394 of OX465267.1, forward strand.
CATATATCTCGAGTATGCTTTTACAGCTTCTCAAACATACTTCTTTTGTATGAAAAATCGTGCAATATCCCTAGACGGTGTAGTTCGAAAGTAAAAAAAGTGGAAAATTTCCACCACAATCATTTCGCAAGCATAAAGTTAGTACATAAGTAATAATAAATAATAGTACAAAAACTGAACCCCTGAATTCAGACGATCATTCTATATGGTTTTTCATTTAAAATTTTTTTAGTTCCTGCTTTAAAATTCAATGATTTATTCAAATACACTCCATTTTGCAATAAAGAACAAGAAAACCATAAAAACAAGCAATGTACGTTGCAATCTGCGGGGCGCGGTTTCGCGGAACATTGCGTAACGCTAAAGTAGGTAATTAATAAAATTTAAAAAATAACTTGTTATCGTCAATATCGGTAAATTCCACAGTTTAAGTATTAGATAAGCTGTCCTTTACTCCCTCTATTTGTAAGGGAATAAATAATAAAATATTTTATAATGTATAACTCGATGTGAGTGGGTGTTGTATTAACTAGTAGAGTGAAGAGCCTGTCATTATCAGGCGACTGAATCCATAACATTCTTGCAGGCATATGCATAAATTGAGCCATAATAGAGGTGAAATACTGTTATTGCACTATTTTAGTTTGTGTGTATTTAACGTGTGATTAATTAAATAAACAGTTAAGACTTAGTTTTTCAAAAAATGAAATTAAGTAATTTGCATCGGTGGCGTGATAAGAAAACTTTTTGGAAAATACACAAAGATAGAAAGGGGAAATCACTACACGAGAACAAACATCAAATTTTTACACAAATGTTTACTGGGCATTGAATCCAGGACCCGTCACTCCACCAAACAGGCTGTTAAAAATAGTTTAGGCGAGATAAGTCAAAGTTAAAGTCAAAAATAGCTTTATTTCATAGATCTCTCCAGATGTTACTTAAAATAACTCAAAGTAATGAAGTAAATTATTATTTTTAACTTTGCGCCAATTCACAATTTTTTAGGCGCACACAGACATAACATATGCATACAGAACTGTTTAACACAGCCGATTATCTTATTCCAATATACATAGAACTTAAATTAAACAACCAAAAATGAAGTCTGTTAGAGTCTTCTTCATATCGTGTCGGTATAGTCAAGTGCGTGGCTAACTTGACTAACCCTAGTGTCAGAGTTTTCAAAACGCCAAATGGCATCTGACTTGGATTTAACGACTGTAGTCAACTGACAACAGCCGAGACCGACAGCTTGACGTGCCCTCCGAAGCACGGAAACGCTCGTGATAAATTGCCACTATGGTCACCCATCAGGTTCCCTGCCTCGGTGTGCGTTGCTCAACCTCAATGATCGGGTGAGATCAGCGAGCGCCACTGGGCTACGAGTCTGTTAGAGTACCTCTACCCTTATCATGTAAGATGGGCTTAAAATAACATTTAAAATGCAAAATTAACAGAATCACAGAAGTCAAACTTAAAGTAGGATTGAACAACTTAGTTTCAAAATGAGAATGCTTTGTAAATTGTTACCCTTTTGCGCACAAATTATTATTAGAATGTTCGACGTTAATGTGGTCAAGATGTAATTTAGATTATTTTTTAAGGGTTGTCAATTAGTCAATATATTTTTTTTATTTCAGATTTTTTTTTTTATTGATAATATTAGGTGACTTTACATTCTTCTTTTCAGCTCATATACGTCCCCACCGAGGGGCACGGGCCTCCCTTCGAAACACGAAGGGCATTTAGGCCATAGTCTACCACGCTGGCCCAATGCGGGTTGGTGGACCGCTCGTCTTCGAAAATGAATTTTTTTGGACGGGCGGGTTTCATCACGATGTTTTCCTTCACCGTTGAGCAAGTGATAATTAGAAATCCGTATATAAATCCGAAAAGACGAATTTTTTGGTACAGGCCCGCACCAGGATTTGAACCCGCGACCTTCGGATTACAAGTCTGGCTCATTACCAACTGGGCTATCGCCGCTTTAAATTAGTTAGCGTAAATAAAGGACGTGAATTAGCTCACTTAACTGAACAAGTAATCCGAGAAACATGAGTCAAAAAAATATTTTTAAAAATTTATTTTTCATACATTTCAGCTTCTTCTTCTTATCGTGTAGGTAACTAGGCTAATCCTGTTGTCAGAGTTTTCAAACCGCACATTTCAGCTGATTTCTATTTGTATGGTAAGTCGAGCCTTTGCCCCGCCCTCTTGCAATCAAAGTGAAGTTTCAGTGTCATCCGAGTGGCGCGCCGCGCAAATTTGTCGCCATCGTGCTCGAGCTGCTGTTGCTCATATTTTATAAATCTACTTTTTCAACCGACTTCAAAAAAGGAGGAGGTTCTCAATTCGACTGTATTTTTTTTTGTATATTTGTTACGCGATTACTCAGGCAATTATAAACCGATTTGAATAATTCTTTATTTGTTCGAAAGAGTATACTCCTGAAGAGGTCCCATATAAATTTTATCAAAAATGATTCAGCGCTTTAAAAAAACACAATAAAAACAAAAAATACTACAAACTAGAACATCATCTAAATAAATGAATGACATTTCTGCTTGTAGTTATCTGCTAATAAGCATTGTAGTCCACAAAAAATACTAGATATCTACTTTGTGCGAACTGTTAGGATTGAAGTCGGTGACTCATACGTTTTTAACGTGGAAAATTATTTATAGTTTTACTCAACTTATTAAAAGTCGGTGTCAGGCTGACAGTTTTGATCCTATACTTCTCTCTGACGAGGAGGTCCATGTATAAGATCGAAACTGTTACGTGACGTGAGAAAAACCGTTCAAAATTATGAATTATGTGTTTCACTCACGAATTATATACAAGAAAAAATATATTTGATAAGTTGTATAAGTCCTTATTTATTGTGCTTCTGTTTTCTTTTGCACCAAGTTGTGTTCGTAATTTTGAATTTTGTATACATTTTGTAACGGGTGTAAAGGACTGCTTAGCTATACTTAAATGATGGAACTGTATGACTTCTTAATTTTACAACAGATTTTTTTTTAAATCATGAAAATCTTCCACTGGAACAAAGTTTAAGTTTTAGTTAAATTGTCCTTTTGACACCAAGTTTTACCAAAAAGTAGCTTGTCAAAAGATTAACTTAAAAATAAAAATTAAAACAATGTTTCCAGACTAATTAAAGTGTTATATTTACATAAATGAAAAAAAGGTACTTCAACTTCGTTAAAATCAAACTCTAAAAGTGTATATAATTTTTAAAATTCACAAAAGCCTGGCAACCCTATCCAAACTACGTCAAATTGTTCAGGTTATGTAACCAAGTTGGAAACAAAATCGACCTAAAAGTTTGAGGGTCAAAGTTTGCTTGCAATAACTATAGTTGGCGATCGCGACTCCTTCTATGAAGTGAATGATCGAGAAATGTTGATATTTTAGCTTTATTGTGAGAACAAACAGTGATAATGTATTTTTATAAGTTTTTGATTGCTTCATTCATTTTTTTTTCTATCGAGCAAAATGCTTGATTGACAAACTCTAGAATTAAAAATGTTGTTTAACCCCAAACATTTCGGGCCTTACCACAAAAAATAAAACTAAAACTTTAAAAATGTGCACAAAAAAACACATATACCTTCCTCTTGTAGTGAAAATCTTATGAAAATCCATTCGATAGTTTTTGTTTTTAATGCGGACAGACAACGTGTTAATGAAAAAGCGCAAAACTGAAATTAGTTTGTTCAGAATCGAGAGTAGAATCGATTCCACTAATAAAAATACGGGTCAAATTTTAACAAAAACATATTTTAATTACGCCGTGTTTAACTCTATCAGAGGCGAATGAACTATCTAGCTACGCTAGCTACTAATCACTCATACACGTGCCTATATACATTGGGCCTTTTTATAATTCTAAAACGGCACGGCAAAATTGTATTACTATTGCCTCCTATGTAATAGTAATACTAGAAGCTGAGAACAAAGGGGGCAATGGTAATTCAAATTTCGAATTACCGTGCCGTTCTGCTCGAATTATAAAAAGGCCCATTAGATTCTTATAATCAGCATGTGAAAGAATAGACTTTTTTATTTGCAACAAACACAAGAAAAAAAAGCAAATTTATCTTCGTAAATAATCCGCGAAAATTAAATTTAATAATTTACATTCTTTTATAATAATAAAAATTAAATTAAAAATTTAAAAAACCCCCCCGCAAAAAAGTAAAGCGGACATTTAAAAAGTAAAAAATAATACCTTTCGTTGAGCCATCAAATTCATTTTAGAAATACCTATATATATTTTAATTATCGAAATCGATGGATGGCACGATAGGGTTTGCTCATTAAAATGGCGCTATAATGTCGCGTCGGGGTACCGCTTTAGTGAATCAGACCCTTCATTTGATTGACTATTCACTGATTCACTAAAGCGGTACCCCGACGACGCGACATTATAGCGCCATTTTAATGAGCAAACCCTATCGTGCCATCCATCGATTTCGATAATTAAAATATATATAGGTATTTCTAAAATGAATTTGATGGCTCAACGAAAGGTATTATTTTTTACTTTTTAAATGTCCGCTTTTCTTTTTTGCGGGGGGGGGGGGGTTTAAATTTTTATTTCAAAATTTTTAACTTATTTTCAAAATAATTAAGAGTGTACTAGTGTGCTGGATATCCTGGCCGCAGCATCAGCTCACCGTGTTGCCACCATTGCATTGTATGCAGAATCAAATACTGATCAAAACGAGTCCAAACACGACATATCTGCTATTATTTTTTCAAGGATGTGCTAGTGTTCTGGATATCCTGGCCGCAGCATCAGCTCACCGTGTTGCCACCATTGCATTGTATGCAGAATCAAATACTGATCAAAACGAGTCCAAACACGACATATCTGCTATTATTTTTTTAAGAGTGTGCTAGTGTTCTGGATATCCTGGCCGCAGCATCAGCTCACCGTGTTGCCACCATTGCATTGTATGCAGAATCAAATACTGAACAAAACGAGTCCAAACACGACATATCTGCTATTATTTTTTTTAAGAGTGTGCTAGTGTTCTGGATATCCTGGCTGCAGCATCAGACAAAGAGTTCCATAATCCTGCATAGTTATTAAGCATACATGAGTGTTTCAAGTCTTAGGTCACATGTATGTTTGAAAGTAAAGTAAATACACATTAAGAGTCTAAGAACCCTACCGCAGCTAACAAAAGAGCTGATGACCTTGAAACGGCTGAACCGATTTTGATAAAACGTATCTAAGAACCATCGCCAAAAAACCTGCTTGTAAATAAAAAAAACGCATCCAAATCGGTTCACCCGTTTGAGAGCTACGGTGCCACAGACAGACACACAGACACACACACACACACATAGCGGTCAAACTTATAACACCCCTCTTTTTGCGTCGGGGGTTAAAAATAAGTTGAGGTGTCTGAGGTTTTGTAGACAGATGCTGCTATTAGATTTTTTTTTACCCTGACAAATAAAGAGGGGTGTTATAAGTTGACGTGTGTACATGTTACACAATTTTTTAATTTTTTTTAGTTATTATTTGAAACCCATTTCCTTATGAACCCTAAAAACAACCTACGTGAAAAATAATACAGCATTTTTCCCTTATTAATTTAGGTAACAACGTTGGGCTTCTAGTCACGTTCACACCCTCCCAAATTCTTTAGAAATTACAAGCGGCCAAAAATGTGGAATAATTTTGTAATAGGACAAATTTTTAATTTTTTTTGAAAAGCTTTCGACATGCCATTTCTTAATAAGTACATAAACTATAGAAAATAAAGCGCCGTGCATAAAAACTTGTCTAAGGAATGTTTTTTTATTTCCCAAGCGAGTTATTTTGATACCTACATCACCGAGAAACAATTTCATCAATCAAATTATTTGCTACTGCATGTTAGCCGTAGTAGTGTATGCCTATTCGTGCATAGTTTCTAAAATCAATATTTCTCCTACTTTTTCCTAAATGTGGTGCTCTCTTTTTCTAAAACCGACGACACTGTACAAACAGTGATAATGTATTTTTATACCGCGCTCAGCTCTTTTTGGGCTTAATATATTAATTAATAAATTAACCGCATCGAAATCGGTTCATTCGTTAGGAGCTACGATGCCACAGAAAGATAAACAGACACACAGAGATTCAAAATGTGTTTTTATTGAAACAGATATTGAGCTTTTTCTCTGTCGTTCCCTCTACAGGAGACTTTTCACGCAAAATGCCGCGACATGGCCGCGACGATCTTAGACGGAACCAAACAAGTCACTATACAGGGTGTAAAAGACAGCTTAGCAAAAACTGAAACCATGGACTCAGACAATCATTCTGAATGATTTTCCAGTGGAATTTTCCTCCGGAAAATTGACAATTTTTTTTCATGTTTTTTAAAATTTTCTGCTTACATTTTTTATTATTCAATCGAATACACTCTAATTTGCAATAAAAAACAATCATAACAACGTAAAACACGAAAAACAGCAATGTACATCGCACTCCGACAGCAGCGTGGCGCAGGGGGATCGCGCGCGGGGCGCGGTTTCGCGGTATGTTGCGTAGCGTCAAAGTAGGTAAATAATGAAAATTCCTTAACGTGATGTTTCCGGGAAAAAATAATTACTTATAGCTGATGATAGTTATGGGTAGATTCCACCATTTAAGTATTTGCTAACCTGTCCTTTACACCCTGTATAACACTATTTATTAAATAACCAAACGCAAAAAAAATATAATTCAATCGGCATTGCAATCACCCACGCCGAGTTCCCGGGTTACACCTTTGCCGAAAAAAGCATGAAGTTTCAATTTGTTAGGAATTAAAATCTGATAAATTAACTTCTTAAGAAATTGTTAGAGCCGTTTTTGTGAAAAATCACAAATACAAACAAACATAATAGATAAACAAGATTAGCTAGATTATCAGTATATAGGATAGGATAAGAATATTATGATGCGGGTTTCAGACTCCCACGTAATTATAGCTTACATTGAAGTCTAATTAAACGAAGAACAACTCTTGAAGTTGAGCTTTACGGTGCTTTTAAAACTTTATAGCAAAATGCGTTGCCATCTAATAAAGTCTATAAAATTTCTTTGATTTCTACTAAGGTTCTGTTTTGTCACTATACGGTAAGAAGACCTAAAACAAACAATTCGTTTTTTGGAAACTCTAAACTTAGTTTTATGGTCTGAAGCAATAGAACGAGCATAATATATCAGCATGTGTTTTACTAATTGATAGTTGTTAAGCTATAAAGTTACCCTCTAATCTAGCTCAGCAATTCCGAAGCTCAACAAAGCAAAGGAAAGTAAACAAAATCTCAAACAGGATTATATGTTAATTGAGCTGTCGATATTTCACAAAGTTTGCGAAGCATTTAAGGATAAATTTACTTCGCTGGGTCTGATGCCCTGTAATTTGTCACTTAGGTTATTCTTGCTAGCGCATGTTTTGACTTTTTTTGTTATTTCTGAAATTTTTCAGATTAAAGCCGCCAAACTACAAGAGTACTTTGCATAAGGCGTAGCAATCTTCCTCTTTTTATAAAAACATATTTTTATAGAATTTTGAACTTAATTTTACTTTTTAAATAACCGATATAATTTACTTTGGATATTTAACGAATACTTATCTACCGACGTCAAAGATGAGGTCGACGATGGAGCGAGTTAACCCAGAAAATGCCATATTTGCCATCGGACTTCGGTAGGACGAATCAGACGGCCCTGTACAGAGCTAAGGCGGTGTAGTAAGCTACACCTCATAATTAAGACCATAGGATGCCACCTCAGATTCTGAACAAATTTAGGTGTCATTGCCAAGGATGTTTTGATAGAAGGCAGGTCTCATTAATTTGTGTTTCTTCTCTTACGACATCGTCTTAGACGCCTCTTACGACACCCACGGAAAGAGATGGGGTGGTGTTATATACAACCGATTACTCCTCTCTGACCCGCATAATATTATGTGTACACATATGAAAAGTTCCAAATTACAACACAACGAAGTCACGAACAATAAACTAGTAATCAATAAACGGGCACCTATAACTGGAACGCTTTATCTGTCACTTACGTACACTGTGTGATTGCATAAAATTGTCATGTCGGAGAGAAAACATGAATATGAGACGATTGCTTCAATAAACATGAACGAATATTAATTAAACATTATTGTAAATAAATAAAAACATTATGGTGATCTATTTGTAGTAGCTGGGACTCGAATCCAGGACTTAATACTGATGTACTAGCGATTTAGTTGGTCAGAGTGTCGTCAGTACAGCTCTAGTTAGGTATTCTGGTCCCAAGTGTCGCGCTCTACAAGAAGTAAAGAACACAAAACAGAATCAAAAATAATAAAAATAATCAACGGAAATACAGAAATGCTTTGGAAAGCTTATTCAGGCGCTCATCCGTCGGTCTATTGACTACAGTCGTTAAACCAAATCAGAAGACATTTAGCAGTTTAAAAACTCTGACGCCAAGGTTAGACAAGTTGCTCACATACTTACTTTTACAATAAATAAGGAAAGGGAAAGGTTTTCCAACGGAAATAGGTCAAAAAAATGTGTCTCCGCACACTTTCGATACATTCTTTCCTCTTTTGTTTCCTTGTTCCACCGAACTCTAATGTCAATAATTCTTTTGTGCGTCCTTTCAGGCACGCTGTCAAAATAAATCGTTGTCAATTAATATTTTACGTTACGAGATTGTTACAACACTGTGACCAGCAGCGATGGGTGCACTTCAGCCTCAAGTGCCGATTGACCCAGTTTTCACGTGTTACACAGTCGCAACAGAGCCCGAGTGAGGCAAAATGCCTCGTTTTCTTGCGTTTCTCTCAACTACTTGAAATTACTTAGTAGTCAACTCTGCATAATAATTATGGATCTTTAAAGTGCCAATATTAGAATCTAAACTATGAAACATTATTATTTAAACATGATTAAAACTTGACACCTTCCTAAATGTATTATTCCAACAAAATATTTTATATAGCCAGCTCAAAGTCAGGGACATTAGAACTGTAAATAAACCTGCCAGCTGCGAGTCGGACTCGCGCACGAAGGGTTCTGTTATATCCCAAATTCCTTAGCAGTCTATAATAAAATAAATCGCCGAATCACTTCCTATTGCATTTACGTAAATGCAATAGGACACCGAGACGAGCTCCGGTAATTTTAATTACGTAAAATCAGTTCGGGTTTGGCTTTCGAGTTGTGCAGTACTTCATTTGTGAATTTTTAATAAACATTCTGTTTTAGGGGACTTAATTGTTTTTTTTTAAAAACAGTCTCCTGACCCACCCCGTAATAGTGGTGTCAGAAGTGGGATTCCAGTGATTGTCTCGTCGTTTTTACTTACTCCGCTGGCATTCCAGAACGCGAACGCGTAAATAATTAATAACTTTACAACTGTGTGAGTATTGAAGTGTTGTGTTAAAAACTATTACGCCGCTCGTTCATCTCGTCCAACCCGACTCCGGAGCAACCTTCCAAATCTTCAAGTTATCCTCATCGCTTCGTCAAACTCTTCAACCTCATCGCTGACCTAATTGTCAGCCCTGCCGCCGTGATATCTTCGCAGTATCCTTGTGGTTAAGTCACGACAGTAAGACTTACTTGAATAAGCCTGCTGACTGACCCTACAACTGCGTTCAGGAGCTTTCAGCTTCGACCAGATTACGACTGTGACCCTGCTCGAGTAAGCCTGCCGGCCGGTCACAATCCTTGTGCCGCCGTCACCTCATTCCTGTATCCTGACGTCTTTGAAGAAAATGAAACTCTACAACGTAGTGCTCGTGCTGGTGTCTATGTGAGTAAAGTAATTTGATTATCTGTAATTGCGTAACTGCCATACTTCTAATCGCGATATTTTTTTTTTTTTTTTAATACTTATACCTTTCTACAATTGTATACTTACCATTTCCTACTTATAATCCTACTATCCTTACTTAAATACCTAAATAATTACTTATCTTTTTACTTACCTGTAATCTAACTTACCTCCTAAAGATGACAGACGGCAAACCCCAAACTGGGCCAAAAAAGGGGCCTGAAACTCCTAATTCGGAGGGTTACCCCCTTCAGGTTCTTTGTAATTTCATAAGTGCTTATAAAGGAGAACGAGAAACCTTAGCTGCATTCATTACTAACTGTCAAAATGCCTTGGACCTTGCGTCCATCAATCAAAAACCTCTAATTCTCAAATTTATCATCGCCAAACTCGAGGGCAAAGCACAAATAGCATGCTCAAATAAAATATTCGAAACATTCGAAGAATTGAAAACCTTTTTAAATCAAAACTTTGGGGAAAGGAAGCATTATAATCATCTACTTCTAGACTTACAGTCTTGCAAACAACAGCAAAATGAAAGTGTCGCTCAGTTCGCTCTCAGAATCGAGACCTGCTTGACTGCCCTTCAGTCAGAGATACATAACTCGCCGTCCTTGAAAAAGGAGCTTGCTGGTCGTCTCGCTATGACTGAGGATCTTGCGCTATTTACCTTTAATTTAGGGCTAATGGCCCGCCTCAGCACCATTGTGCGATGCCGAGAGCCGAAATCTCTTAACGATGCCATTAACATCGCTTTGGAGGAGGAAAAGCTACAAAATCTTGTTTATAAAACAAATTCGAATTCTAAACCTTGTCGCATATGCAAAAAACAAGGTCATGCCGAAACGGAATGTTTTTCTAGACAGAAACGTCCTCCCCAAAATTCTACAGATCCAAAGCCATCTTCCTCGCAACAAAACAATTCTCAAAACAATCCTAAATCCCAGGACTTTTGTCGTTATTGTAAAAACCCTGGCCATGATATTTCCCAATGCTATAAACGCAAATACAACAATTCTAAACGTGGTTCTAATAACCGAGACAATAATCGCGCCGCTCCTATGAATCATATTACAGACGACATGCAACCGGAACCGGAGTCACCTTCGGACTCGCCCGGTTCATGTGAACCTGACATTAATGAAACTTTAAACTATTAGCAGGAGTTAAAGACACGTGTCGACTTAACTCCGTTCCTGAAGACACGAAAAAAATTTCAAAATCATCTCAAGACACTCCTTTAAGAGTCACTGTTTCCTTGAGTCATTCCAAATCATCTCAAGACACTCCCTCGGGAGTCACTGCTTCCTTGAGTCATTCTAAATCCTTTTCAAAATCATCTCAAGACACTCCCTCGGGAGTCACTGCTTCCTTGAGTCATTCTAAATCCTTTTCAAAATCATCTCAAGACACTCCCTCGGGAGTCACTGCTTCCTTGAGTCATTCTAAATCCTTTTCAAAATCATCTCAAGACACTCCCTCGGGAGTCACTGTTTCCTTGAGTCATTCCAAATCCTTTTCAAAATCCACTCAAGACACTCCTTCAGGAGTCACTGCTTCCTTGAGTCATAACTCTTCTAAATCACCGCCTGTAACTCCCCAAAAGAGGAACGCTGTTTCCACAGGTGCTAAACAAACCAATTCTAGGTACTTTCAAGGCTCTTCCAATAAGGATACTAATCCACACAAGTCAAATACTAATCAAAATCTTCAGGGTGAAATGCCCGAAAACTCTGATGACTCTGAGACGCGTCATTTGCCTATCTATAAAATGAATACATCAGTTCACAAAATCTCATTACCGCATATTTACATAGAAACAAATTATTCAGATAAGCCGTTGTGCTTTCTCATAGACACTGGATCAAGTGTATCTATCATGAAACTTGACAACCTTACACAACAACCCGCTTTGTCGGAAGTCAAAATTAAACTTAAAGGCTTAAGCAATAACAACTCTTTTTGCGAAACTTTGGGAATGTTCTTTGCTCTCTGTAAATTTAAAACAATGGCCGATCGTCCTGCCTTCTTGACTTTCAATTTTGTGTTTCATGCAATTGACAAGAATGTAAACCTAACTTACGACGGAATATTGGGGAATGACTTCCTAAAACAATTCGACGCAAATATTAATTATTCAAAAAGCTGTTTAGAAATCCAAGGTGATCTGTTACCATTTAGTTTCAAACAACCCACTTATGTAATTCCACCGCGTTCAGAAGCCATCATTGAGTGTCCAATTTCAAATGAGCCCTCAGAGCTAAAAGGCCTCGAAGAAGGGTTAGTTCTTGATCACTGTATATCTGAAGGTGTTTATCTCGCTAACTCTATTGTTACCATAAAACCTAATCGTCGTGTTAACATATCTGTATTAAATACTACAGAATCCGAAATAAAAGTCAAAGATTTTTTCGTTCATCTCACACCTTTCGATACTAAACTCTCCTCCCAAATTTCTTCAAGTCAATGTTCTAAAGAGATCTATAATATCCAACCTTCTCTCTTAAACCGATCTCAAATGGTTTTAGACTCTATCCGCACCTCTCACTTAAATGACGAAGAAACAAAAGCAATTTTAGAGTTCTGCTCTGAATACACAGACATATTTCATTTGGAAGGCGAACCGTTATCTTTTACTAACGCAATCGAGCATTCTATTGACACTAAGGACGCTACTCCTATTCATGTTAAGTCCTATCGATTTCCAGAATGTCACAAGGGTGAAGTAGAAAAACAAATTAAGAAAATGTTGGAACAAGACATAATTCGTCCTTCTAACTCACCCTGGAGTGCTCCGGTTTGGGTCGTTCCCAAGAAAATGGACGCGTCGGGAGTACAAAAGTGGAGGATAGTTATCGACTATAGAAAATTAAACGACGCAACTGTCACAGAGATCTATCCTTTACCGCTTATAACCGACATATTAGACCAGCTGGGACACTCCAAATACTTCACGACCCTCGACTTAGCCAGTGGCTTTCACCAAATCAGGCTAAATTCCAAGGACGCACCCAAAACTGGCTTTACCGTCATCACGAATGGCACATCTGGACACTTCGAATTTAATCGCATGCCCTTTGGGCTCAAAAACGCGCCTTCTACATTCCAAAAATTGATGAATTCTGTCCTTTCAGGGTTGCAAGGCCTTCACTGCTATGTTTATTTAGACGATTGCATCATATACTCTCACGATTTACAATCTCACATGCAAAAACTTAAACTTGTATTTGACCGATTGCGTCAATATAATCTTAAACTACAACCAGACAAGTGCGAATTCTTGCGACGGGAAGTCGCATACCTCGGGCATATTATTACCGACAAGGGCGTATCTCCCAATCCAGAAAAGGTAAAAGCCGTCACTCTATTCCCAAGACCCAAAAATCAAAAGGAAATAAAATCCTTTCTTGGGCTTGTTGGCTACTATCGCCGGTTCATTGACAATTTCTCGAAAATAACTAAACCTCTAACTTCTCTTCTTAAAAAAGATTCTATCTTTCATTGGTCGCAAGAGCAAGAACAAGCTTTTAATACCTTAAAAAATAAATTGACCTCAGCACCATTACTTCAATACCCTGATTTTAATCAACCATTTATCCTTACAACGGACGCCTCTAACTATGCCGTCGGGGCTGTCCTCTCCCAAGGCGAGGTAGGTAAAGATAAACCTATAGCATATGCATCTCGCACGTTGAACAAGGCAGAAGGCAATTATTCAGTAACCGAAAAAGAACTTCTTGCAATCTTATTCGGAACAAAAACCTTTAGACCTTATTTATTCGGCCGAAAGTTTAAAATAGTCACTGACCACAAGCCTTTGGTATGGCTATTTAACGTAAAAGATCCTGGATCTAAATTAATCCGTTGGCGGCTAAAACTCGAAGAGTTCGATTACGAAATAGTGTATAAACAAGGCAAACTCAATGCCAACGCCGACGCACTATCTAGGTTCCTAGTAAACGCCTTAGATCAAAATTTAACTTCCAACTCTCCGACTGCGGAACCCAATCCTCCCACTGTCGACGACACTAGTTTTTCACCTCATTCAATGCCATCGTTATCCGAAACCTACGAACAATTTCTCCAAATAAATCGTCAAGACTCAGTGTCATATGACACCGAAATTCAAGAACACCAAGAGTCCTTGCTAAAAGCAAAATGCAGATTAATCGCCTATCCAACCTCATTAGATCTAGATGAATCAGTCCCTTACTGCAAGGAAATCCTCGAACTATCTACAAGCCAGCCTGACATCCGCAGTATTGAACGAGAACTACATACTTACCTATCCACCTCAAATGACAAACATATTTTCACTCACCTATTTACTCGAATTAATCACTTTGATGAGATGAATTACAAGGATATATTCAACCTCCTACGGGAGTATAGAGACATGATCAAGTATTGGTATTTAGAAGAAAAAGAATTTGCTATCTGGGTCTCTCTCAAAAAAGTGGCACCGCCTGAATTTTTTTACACATTTTCAAAAAAGTGTGAGAATAACGTATTTGATAATATAAAAAAAATGTATTCCCCCTCTTAAATATAAATATGTAAAAGGGAACAGGTTTTTTAAAGAATTGTGCCTTTGAGAGTACGCAGAAAAAATAGGTGGACAGGTGAATGAGGTATCGTACAGGTTAACTGAGAAACGGGCACAGGTTAATGTGATTCTATACTAAGAATAGGCAATAAACTACAAATGCTATGATTATTCTATTTATGCCCTAGATTTAAAACTTAATACCTAATTTTACAATATTACTACGTTATTGTTGTTAGCAGTGGGATCTTGTAGGCTAGATAAAAAAAAAATTGTTCTTATATACTAAGATTTTTCCTCCACTGTCTTTTACATCCTCCCCCCGGCGAAGTCTTGACGCAGCCTTCTATGGGTTGACAGCGGGCTTGCCAGTTTCGACGTAGGTCTCCTGAAGATCCTTCCTTGCGTGCGGACGTCGGCACTGCGTGTGTGACCATCTGGACCCGGATAAACCTTCTCTATGACGCTTTATGTGTTCCTGGGTAGTGAGGGGTCGACGACTATGACCACAACTGCTTTTTTTTATAGTTAATGAGTTTGCTTTTGACCAGAAGCAGAAATGTGATCAAGGATATAGCAAGCTCACCAGAATGCCTATTCACTCGAACTTTAAAGAGATGCGGGTCATATGTGCCTGGAAATACAGACGCAGGCAGAAAATACAAAGTTGAAGAGTAGCGCTCAGTACGGATCTGGGGATTCTCCACAAGGTAAGGGTGGTACCCAGCGGTGCGTCTGGCTGAACGTCCGGTAGAAGAAAGAGGCAGGCGGAATGATCTCGTGTAGCTCATGAACACACTCCCCGAAGTATATCTTGTAAAAAAACACACAGGCAAGCTACTTTGCGCCTATGAGTCAGGCTTTGGAGTTTACTGTTTACTAGCTTTTTGTCACCAATGAGCCTCCGGGCTCTGCGATCCACCGGTTCCAGGGCAGCTAGGTGATACTTGGCCGAACTATCACAAAGGTAGCTACAATACTCCATGCACGACCGGACCTGCGCCTTATAAAGGGTTAGGAGTTGGTCAGGCGAGAAGTATCGCTTGACCTTATTAAGGATGCCTAGCTTTTTGGTTGCAGTTTGAGCTTAGGATTCGATGGATGTGCCGAAGATAAGGTTGGCAGATAACTTCATGCCGAGGAGTTGAAGCTCATCAGTGACAGGTACAGATGTACTTCAGAAGTAGGAGTCAGATCAAAAGGACTCCGTTTCGCGGAAAACAGACACGCTTGTGTTTTGGTGGCGTTGAAACTAACCAGATTAATGTCTCCCCATAGGGAGACAAGACTTAAGATTGAGTTCACTCGCTCTAACATTACTTCCTTCTCAGATCGAATTTTATCCCCGCCGTCTCCTGCATTGGACAATATCTCTTCATGACTGTGCTGTCATCTGCGTACGCAACAACTCCAGGCATAAGCATGTCGTTGATGTGCAGCAGGAAACGAGTCGCAGAGAGTACGGACCCCTGAGGAACTCTAGCGTCAATAGCCATGAGGTCAGAGGAGCAGCCATCTATGACTACTCGGATCGACCGTTCACTCAGGAAGTCAGCTATCCAGGAACAAAAGTTGGGAGGTATTCCGTATGCAGGAAGCTTGCCTAGAAGACTTGCGTGCCAAACCCTGTCAAATGCCTTCGAGATGTCGAGTAACACGGCGAGAACTTCGCCGTGATATTCTCAATGGCTTCACCATTGAGCAAGTCGTTATCCTCTAGGTATGTCAACAACTTGCTGTTCAGTACTTTCTCCATAACTTTACATAGTATGGAGGTGATGGCGATGGGTTGGTAATGCAGGAGTCGGCACGACTACCCTTTTTGGGTACTGGTTGCACGTTGGCAAGCTTCCACGACTTGGGTACGGCCTTAGTAGGTACTAAGAGAGAGACGGTACAAGCGTGGCAGTACTGGAGACAATTCGGGACCACAATACCTCAAGACTTTAGTAGGTATACCATCCGGACCACTCGCTTTGTTCACGTCTAGACTCTGTTGTGCTCTGCGGACCTCTTTATTATGTATCATGACTTTCGGCATTGAGAAGTCACAGCGAGGTATTGACGGTGGCTGATGAGAGCCAGAGTTCAGAAGAGAATTGCTCGCAAAAAGACATGCAAAGAGGTCTGCTTTCTCTTTTGCGGAGTGTGCTAGCGATCCATCAGGTTTCTGCATCGGAGACGGCAGAAATTGGTTTCAACAGATTTCTATAGGGACCAGAACTGCTTTCTGCCTGGTGAGTAAGATGCTAATCTGTTCCTTATTCGGCTAAAATGTGGTCGAAACGAGCCATGCGGATAACCCGTTTACATGACTTGGCAGTTGCGTTGAATGCCCTCTTCTTGGAACGAACCCTCCTAGCCCGGATTTCGCGATCGCAGGCTCAGCACTTCAGAGTCTAGACGTGAATAGATTGCGGTCGGCCTACAGCGGGAGACCGTGCTTAAAATCCCGCTACCCTCCAAGATGAGTTGCCCAGGACGGTATTGCCCATCAGTCGAGACCGGTCTTAAACTGCGCAACTGACTTCTTCCTTATTTCCCCAATGGCACTGGCACTTCCATGCACCAGCGGAACGCAGATGTGGCTAGCAAGTCTGCTTGGCGCTGGACTCCGGCAGAAGGGTCCTTCCTTAAGTGGCTGGTGAGGCTGCGATGCGTCTCCTTGAGACACCAATCAGTGTGGGCAGGTACTCCTTCAGCCACCGCCTCCATTTGTCATTGTATTTGTCAGTTAGTCCTTGGGCTGCTCCTATTCTTCCGTAAAGCCGTAGTAACCCATCTCTCATGATCGGGTCAAGTAAGTGAAGTAGACTGGCCCGTAGTAATCATTTGCTCTTCTTCAGCATTTCTATTTCCTGTGCAAAGTCGTCTCGTTGTACTTTCTTCATCCATTCATCGTCAACCTTCTTAAGATGGTCCACTTCCAAATCCTTCTTATTTCCTCTTCATTGATCTATGAAGAGGAACATTCTTGCCGTTGTCCTTATTAAGCGTTCGTAACTTGAGAAGCACTTTATATCAGGTAGGTATGTCGCTTCAGGCTCTACCAGGTGGAGGGCAACTTGCTCGATTTCTTCTCCATGGCTTGGTACATTCTAGGGCCACTCGCTCGTTGGCATCTTCAAAACTTCCGGACCGTTGAACCAGGGGTCTTCTTAATTTTCAGGTACGTAGCCTGCTCGGGTTGCAAGGTCGGCTACGTTGCTCTTCGTGGGTACCCATCTCCATTGGTGGACGGAGATGAGTTCAGTTATCTCTCCAAGTTGGTGCGCCACGTAGGGTGTATAGCGCCGGTTGTTGTTGCGGATCTAATGTAGCACTATCTGGGCATCAGTCCAATATATCACGCTGTCGGTATTCCATCTGTGCTCCTTTATTACATGACTGTCCAATCTGGCTCCGATGAGTGCTGCTTGCAACTCCATGTGGGGTATGGTTAGCGCCTTGAGTGGTGCGACCTTGGCTTTGGCTGCCACCAACACGACTTTGACCTCTCCCTCCTCTTGCTCGAGTCTCCAGTAGGCTGCTGCAGCGTAGGCGTTTTGTCTGGCGTCGCAGAAAACATGAACTGGTTCGTCCTATTCCATCTTCTGGCGCCATAGATTCAGTAGCCCAATCTTTGCTGTTATGGTGTAGCAGCTGAGTAGTCCAAGTGGGTCGTAAATACTCATGACTGCGCTGAGTACTTCCCTTTTGGTCGGAGGGCGTGTGGTTTCTCTGACTTCTTTGTCGACTCTGTTGAGAGAAGTATTGAACCGTAGCTTGTCGTTCTCGGGGTCCCATAATAAGCCGAGTGTCTTCTGTTTCTGTCCGGCACCCATGATTGGCATAAAAAAATTAATTTTCATGAAGTTTAGAATGAAATTGGTAACAATCTTATAAACCACTGCTGGCGGATAAAAGTGTAATAATAAAAATATATTCTGTATACGACTGTATCCGATTCATAGCTCATTCTCTGCACAATTTTCGTTCTTGGTGTCATAGCATAAAATGAAGCTATTGTTATGGCCTTTAAAATGACATATAACACAACCTTTACAACACTGGAGACGCACCCGCCCAGTCTCCTATTATTCTAAGGAAGAACGTTTTTATACTGAATAAAAAAGCTTTTAGTGTATGTGATTTGATCAATAAGTTTAGGTATTTGGTTAACATACTCGACAGTACTAAATAACAATGAACATCAACAACTCTCATAGTAATCTGACTAGTTTCTCATTCACCTGTCTAGTTTCTCTTTCACCTGTCATAATAAGGCAGGTTAAATAGGCACAGAGAATTAAACGCTTTGTTGTACTGAGCTGGAGAAACCGTTATCTAAAAATAGGCTAATTGAAGAAGGAATACAAATTATTCACATTAAATAAACGATTCAATTTGAAAAAATATCGTGCACAGGATAAATATAACATACCTGTTACAAAACCCAGATCCAGATAGATCGTCGCTGATAGCTTGAAAATTTGGCAACAACGGACACGTATTTCACCTTTGATGAGTAGCCAGTGACTGAGTGCATTGTTAAATAGGAGGAGAGTGGTTCAAATTGCAATAGTGTGAGTGGTACGCGTGTGTGTTTACGGCGACAGGTTGATGACAAAATAACGCCGGACAAAGTTTAACTTAAGTTAATTTAGTACTTACTTATAAATATGAGCCATAATTTAGAAAACGACAATGTTTAGTTCACTATCTTTCAATTAAAGTGGACAGAACAAAAGAAATCACTTTATTAATTCAGTAAAATTGATTTTAAATCGATGTAAGTCGCGTTAGGACACGGCAGGTTGATGGGAAACTGGTGTTACAAACTCTTACTGTTCAAGAAATATTAATTTTATTGCCATTAAAATAGCTGGCCTCTATGTAATAAGACTCGATACAACATTTTAATATAACATTTAGTTTACAAAACTCAAAAATTCATACTTTTTTAATCAAAAACTGTATGGCAGGTTACGGTGCCACTTTTTTGAGAGAGACCCATCTCCGACTTCTCTGATCCCTTTAGTAAACTGTCCTTTACAAAGATATATAACATCCTAGGTTTTCTATTTCACAACACCGGTATTAAGGTAAATATCTACCGCAACTCGGTACAATACCCTACTCCTGACGAAATTAAAAATATTCTTAAAGAAAATCACGACTCACCTTCTGCTGGTCACCCTGGCATAACCCGCATGATAGAGCGAATCAAGTCCCAATATTGGTGGAAAAGTATGCGCCAAGATATTGAGGACTATGTCAAAAATTGCCGTTCGTGTCAAATAAATAAACCTTTGCGCCAAACTAACCGCGCTCCAATGGTGATAACATCCACCGCCACAAAGCCCAACGAAAAATAATTTCTAGACCTCGTCGGGCCCCTTCCTGAGACACACGAACATAAATTTAAATTCATTCTCACACTTCAAGACGATCTAACAAAATACTCTCAAGCTTATCCTATGCAGACTTGTTCTGCCGAAGAAACAGCCAGGCTATTCGTTCGATACATATCTCACGTAGGCATTCCCAAGATGATCGTTACCGATCAGGGAACAAACTTTTGTTCCGAAGTATTTAAACAATTAGAAAAACTGTTTAGCATTAAACACATATTCGCCTCACCTTATCATCCTCAGACATGTGGAGCTCTTGAGAGAAGCCACTCTACTCTGAAAGAATACTTGAGATCATACATCGACGAAAACCAACATACGTGGGACTTATACCTAGCTACTGCCATGATAGCCTACAATTCCAACGTTCATAGTACTACTGGCTTTCCTCCACTAGAACTTCTTTTTGGCTATAAGCCCTATATTCCTAAAAGCATCGATTCACTTGATTTGAATACATACAGTGACTACATTAGAGCACTCAATCATCGACTCTATTACAGTAGGAATAAAGCCTTTCAAAATATACAGTCCTCGAAGGAGAAATCTAAACAATATTATGACTCACACACTAAACCGACTACGTATAAATGTGGCGATATGGTGTATGTAAGATGCCATCACAAGCAAAACAAGGCCCTATCCCCAGTGTGGAAAGGCCCATATAAAGTGATAAAACTCACTGGCAATCATACGGTCACATTACAAATAAACCGTAAACATGTACGTCACCATTTCGATGAAATTAAACTCGCCAAAGATCAAGTAGCATCATAACTATGTGTCTTTCCAGAGTCCATCTACGCTCGTGCGATGGAGAATTCGTCACGAAGATAATAGGAAGTCCCGGATTATATTTTGACAAACTCTTAGATGTTAAGTTTATTAATGACGACTGGAACGTCATCACTTACATAGATATTAGTCATATTAAGTCTAACTTAGATAAAGTAGAATTCTTATTTCAAAAGTTAATGTATTATGTAATGCTATTGTCTCTTCAAAAACTCAGATCGATTGTACAAACTCATTATCTGCTCTACGTAACCAATATCTTAATAACGTAAACAAATTCTCTTCTATTTCATACCTTATTGATAACGAGACCCCTAGTCGTGTCAAGCGCGGCTTGTTAGACTTTGGAGGCTCAATCTTAAAGGTATTTTTCGGAACCTTGGACGCGGAAGACGCTACAAAAATTAATGAAGCCATCGATAAGGTTCAAACAGACGAAAAACAGCTAACTCACTTAATGAAAGATAACCTACACGTAATTAAATCTACTATCTCTAATTTTAATAGCTCTATTTCTAAGGTTAATGAAAATGAACAAAACCTATTGAAAAACATGGAAATAATACATAACATAATGGATAAGATTAGTAGTTCTAACGATAAGCTAGAAATAAAATCTCAACTTAGTTCTTTATTTAATTCCTTAGAAGCTATAGTTTTAACATTATCTTTCGATATAGATGACGTAAACAATGCTATCCTTTTCGCAAAGCTAAACATACTACACCCTACTGTGCTCAGCCCTTATCAACTGTACAATGAGTTAGATAAACATAGAAACGACCTTCCCAAGAACCATGAACTCGCTGTCCCGCTGACTTTGCAAAACATACACGAGATACTAGATATATCTAGACTCGTATGCTATTACCATTTCAATAAGATAGTTTTATTAGTAAAGATACCCCTTGTCCTGCCTCAAACCTACAACCTATTTAACGTAATTCCCTTACCTGTCCCATACGACGTTTCAAAACCAGATACCTTCGTACTAATTGCGCCTACAAGCTCCTATGTGGCAATTACAGCTGATCATATGTTTTATTCACTGATAAGAGATATCGAAAAGTGTAAAGTGATTAGTGGCAAATGTTACGTGTGCGTGCTTACGAATGTGTATTCGACAATAGCGAATCCCACTTGCGAAACTACCTTAATTAGTGAAATTGTGAATAAACTGCCCGATTTCTGTGAAACCAAACTACTACATGGACATGTGGACATCTTTCATAAGATAAGTAATAATAGATGGTTGTTCGCCCAGTCTGAGCCTGGGAAATGTCACATTACTTGTAAAAATAACCCTGTAAGCTACGACGAAATATTGTTTTCTGTAGGCATTCTAAGTTTGCCTAAACATTGTAAAGCGTTTTATAAAACGTTACAGTTCAACCCTGTAAATGAAAACTATGTTACCAACGTTAGCAAACCAATTTCCGACTTTAACATAATTCTTGACGACTGTTGTGAGAAAAGTAAAGTCAACAGAACCTTTTCAAAATTACCTTTTACCAAACTGAGAAGTGTTGATAGTTTAGACGCACTACTCCACGCCAGTGTGCATCTGGACTATCTTGAGAAGGAACTAAATACACTAGAAAATCCCTCTCATTTCCAAAAATACGGAATCCATTACCTATCTGTTAGTTACGTCATAGGAATAGTGTTTTTCATATATATGTTATATAAGAGCAGGAAGTTTATTTGGTCAAGTTCAAATCCGCAAACGTGTGTACAAATATTTAACCAATGTCACAACAAAAAGGTCAGTAGACAGCCAATGACACAAACTGTGGTGATGTCAAACATGCAAGACTCCAGTTCCTCCGACATGGAAGAGGTCCAGGTCAGGACCAGGTCACCAGTGCCGGTTCGAAGGAATATCATTGTAACAGCTAAAACGCACTTACCATGATCTCAATTTCTTCCATAGAGTCTGACAACTTACCTGTCTCTATTAAGTGCACATGCACTCATTGTATTAAATTTAAGTTTCAGAATTTCAATTAGTTAAATTAGTTTAAGTCTTTGTTTATGTAACGAAAGCCAAATTAAAATTGATTACTCATTTATCTCACATCATTTTTAAAGATGATGTTCGATTTCATCCGGGGGGCTGTTATATCCCAAATTCCTTAGCAGTCTATAATAAAATAAATCGCCGAATCACTTCCTATTGCATTTACGTAAATGCAATAGGACACCGAGACGAGCTCCGGTAATTTTAATTACGTAAAATCAGTTCGGGTTTGGCTTTCGAGTTGTGCAGTACTTCATTTGTGAATTTTTAATAAACATTCTGTTTTAGGGGACTTAATTGTTTTTTTTTAAAAACAGTCTCCTGACCCACCCCGTAATAGTTCCGTGCCATTACCTATAAAACCGGCCAAGTGCGAGTCGGACTCTATAAAACCCATTATCTCTACAAAAGCGGCTAACAAATTGCGTTTGTTGTATGGGAGCCTCCTTAAATATTTAATTTATTCTACTTTTTATTTGTTAAAGCAGCAAACAAAATACATTATCTGTGAAAATTTCAACATTTAACATGTGAGATACTTATCTATAATAACGAACAAAAAAATCACGTTTTTTGTATGGGAGCCCCCTTAAATATTTATTTTATTCTGTTGTTGTTATAGGGTCAATAGAAAAACATCATCCGCGAAAATTTTAACTGTCTAACTATCACGGTTCATAAGATGCAGCCTGGTGACAGATGGACGGACGGACGGACGGACGGACAGCGGAGCCTTAGTAATAGAGTCCCGATTGGACAGAAGCTTTTCAGTTTCCTCACAAATTAATTAGCAAATTAATAAATAAAAATGAAGCTTGGAAAAGACAAAAATCTTAAAAATATAAACAGTAACTAATGTAAGTATCTTTAAACAAAGTAAGTCTTCGTTTCAAAGCATATTTTTTTCATAACTGTTTTGTTTCATAGTGAGGAATCTCTACAAAATTTTAAGTGAAACATCTATTTCAGAGAATACCCTGAATAAATAGTTTTCATCACGTAGATTTCTAACAATTTAGTGTCGGTTTTCAACCTGGCGAAATATAGAGAATACTATATAACAGTTTACGAGTTACCGACTGTAGTAGTTAGAATATTGTCAGCTAAGTTATAAAACTATGCCTTGGAGGGATATAATTTTCAACCGACTTCAAAAAAGGAGGAGTTTCTCAATTCGACTGTATGTTTTTTTTGTATGTTTGTTACGCGATTACTCCGCCAACTGTAATTCTTTTTTCGTTCGAAAGAATATATACTTGTGAAATGGTCCCATATAAATTTTATCGAAAATGATTCAGCATTTTTTTAAATCAACAAAAATCAAAAAATACAACAAACCAGAACATCATCTAAATAATGAATTACATTTTGGTTTGTGGTTATCTGCAGCTCTAGCACGATAACGACAAACTCGCGCTTGGCTCACGCTGAAACTTCACTTTGATTGCGCGAGTCACGTGTATGTCACGTGACCCTGATCGAATATTGTAAATGGGGTGTTTAATAAATTATATAGGAAATTAAAACTGCAAAAGTCAAGATGTCACAGAGGGGTGTTTGATATATATAGGAAATCAAAACTTCAAAAGGCAAGATGTCATCCGGTGTCAGCATAGAAAAAATAAATTGAATATTAACCACAACGTTAATGTTCAAGGTTTCACTTCTGCTGGCACTCCCGGAGTGCAACCCGTTGTTTTTTTTTTAAATTAAATGTAATGTAGGTATGTCTTGATATACATACTTTTACTGAATCTGCCATCACCGCCCACGCTCAAAATATAATCTCTGAATTGTGATCTACCTTTCATAATTTTTCATCATCTGATAGAAAACAGGCAAAACAATTTTGTTTGAGCTAACATTTTTCTTTTCACAATTTATTGTTATAGTTTCACGTGTCTAGATGTTGGTGCGAAGATGTCGGTGCGAAAATGTATATGTTGGTTATTTGTTTCTGTTTGTTTAAGCCATGTTTTCTTCTCTTGGACAAAATAAAATAATGCATTATTAAAATAATTTAAGTAGTCAAAATAAATAAAATGTAGAACCAACTTGTTTTTGCTGTCCGTTCAATAAAAGTAAAAGAATAAATGTATGCAGAATAAGTTTTGTGTCCGCAAATATCTGAAATGGAAATTACTTTAATACACAATTGGGTCTTTTAAAAGAGCAGCCAAGAATATAAGTACACAGATTAAAAACCCACTAGAAAAATTCCGTGGTGAAAATCACAGTGCAAGCTCACTTTAAAGTTATTCACATTTATATTTTTAAAATATGCAGACACGAAACACATCATATTTGCATATCCAACAGAAAAGTTGTTACTCTCACGTTTTCCTAGTTAGTTTTTCAATGCACTCATCTCTTCCATTTAAACAAGCTACAGCAAACATTTTAGTTATAGTTTTTTCGTGTTTCTTTGTGTTCACATTTTGTGATGAATAATTGTGTTCATATTTTTCGTTTTTTATAAACATGAATTCATTAAAATCATAATAAGTACCTACTCCTACGAAAGTTTATGACAAAGAAATTTAAGAATTTTCGTATCTTTCATTTCACGCAAAAAGGACTGGACATTTTTAGGGTTTCTTTAATTTATTTTATTTATTTGGGACTAGTTTTCCGCCCGGGACTTCGTTTCTGTGGGGACTTCGTTTCGGGAAAATCATGTACATTATGTTCATCACGGATAATGTAGGATTCTAAAGGTGAAAGAATTTTTCAAATCGGTCCAGTAGTTTCGGAGCCTATTCAATGCAAACAAACAAACAATCAAATCTTCCTCTTTAAGTATAATATTAAGTATAGATAACAAACAATTGTTCACGTTTGTATAACGGCTTATTTCAATGTTTTTAACGATTGTATAATCAGTACCATTATCCCTGGGTTTAACAACAGGATGTAACTTTGTTTAGGACGTCAGTTTTAGTTACACAAAACTTAAAAAAGAAATTGTAATTTAAACAGTAACATTCACTTTTTTATGACTGTGTTCAAGATCATGAAATTTACATAGCTGTCCAGCATAATATATAGGAAGAAATTCTTCAGTGTTCAATATTTAGAAAATTATTGAATTTCTCGAATATACAAGACTTTCCAATTTAAGCTTTCCTTTTCTTAACTACCTAATTTGATTTACTGAATAAAAATTTCAAGCCATAAAAATGTTTCTGTTGAAACCAGGGATTCAGTTCAAACAGCGATATCATAAGATGAATAGGTAGATTAGTAACCCTGTTGGTGAGTTCAAATTACATTTGAATAATAAAAAAAATGTATTTAAACTCTGAGAGTCGTCGATACAATGTGAACTATTTCTGTCTTACTAAAATTAAAGGTTACGTTCAGTTCATAAAATATGATAAAGTTTTGAAGAGTGAACGTCTTTTTTTATCCAACAACTTTCATTGCACGAAATATCATCGCAGTACTGCGTTAGGTGGTTGTAGGGACAACTGGGGTTGTTTGGTGTCCTAGCTTCATTATATTTTTATTTTTATTATGCATACATTTTTTTTGGACAATTTTATATACATTTAAAATTGGAGGTCCTGCTTCACTGACTCATCAACGCCCAGCCCAAACCCTTAGACCTAGAAAGATGAAATTTAGCAAAATGTCTTTTATGGCGAAGGCAAGCATTAAGAAAGGATTTTTCGAAATTCAACCCTAAGGGGTCTCAAAGTTTGTATGGAGAAAACAATTTTTTTAAAAACATTTTGTCTCGAAACTTCGTCAAGATATACCTTGAAGCAAATAAACAAACACGTGTTTCGCGATTTTTCGAAAACCATCCCCTAAGAGGTCAAGAATGACATGTGTGACTAAAAGAGTTCTTTGCGCAAGCGAAGCCGCGGAAAAAAGGTAGTTTAGATATATCCACAACATACACAGATACGACTCGCAAGATATACAAAGTACATATCATCTTTACACACACATAAATTCCACATACTGCTATAAAGTGCTATCTACCTTTTTTACTAAAACACATTCATTATTTACTTCAGGTATGAAATCCCTTGAAAAATGCAATTTCTTCACGCAAATCCTGATTTGCATCCTCCGTTATAACTTGAATATTATTCAGATTCTGAATAATATTTTCTTGGTGCATTTTCCAGCTCTGTGCTATTTCAGGATACTGGAAAATAGAAAACTGTAGCAGGAACGTGTTTTGTATGAAAATTTATTTGCAGAACATCATTGTGTTACTTTGTTAAACTAGTTTTTATACATACATACGTCATAATGCTCACGCCTATAAACACTATCGGGGTGGGTAGAACACCAGTGGTTCTAGAACCACTTGATGCCAAATCCATACTAATACTATAAATGCGAAAGTAACTCTGTCTGTCTGTCTGTCTGACCGTCTTTCACGCCTAAACTACTGAACCGATTTTGATGAAATTTGGTACAGACATAGATTAGAGCCTGGGAAAGGACATAGGCTACATTTTATCCCATAGTTGGGCACGATATAACCTGTAGTCCACGCGGGCGGAGCCGCGGGCGGAAAGCTAGTTCAACATAAATTTCTAGGGTTATTAGATGAAACATGACGTATCATTGTGAGAAGTGAGTTTTGATAGAAGTCATAGTTACAGGTAGATACCATTTAAGTATTTTCTGAATTGTATCTTTTTTTTTTTCCAGCCCATATACGTCACCACCCACCGAGGGGCACGGGCCTCCCTACGAAACACGAAGGGGATTTAGGCCATAGTCCACCACGCTGGCCTAATGCGGGTTGGTGGACCGCTCGTCTTTCGAAAATGAATTTTCTTGGACGGGCAGGTTTCATCATGATGTTTTCCTTCACCGTTGAGCAAGTGTTAATAAGACATCTGTACATAAATCCGAAAAGATGAATTTAGTGGTACAGGCCCGCACCAGGATTTGAACCCGCGACCTTCCGATTACAAGTCTGGCTCATTACCAACTGGGCTATCACTGCTTGTATCTTACACCCTGTAAATAAATATGATGAATCACAAAATCCGTTTTATCGTTCATAAACTAAAATGCTTATCAAAATTTCAAATAACAGTCGCATGGTCGAGCCTCATAAAGGAGCGCGACACACAAAAGGGCACTATCGTTTTTGGCGGCATTTTATATAAACCTGTCATATTTATTATTCAGCCAGAACTTGTACATGTTGCGATTCTCCTTCTTACCTGCCCATATACGTCCCCACCGAGGGGCACGGGCCTCCCTTCGAAACACGAAGGGGATTTAGGCCATAGTCCACCACGCTGGCCCAATGCGGGTTGATGGACCGCTCGACTTTCGAAAATGAATTTTCTTGGACGGGCGGGTTTCATCACGATGTTTTCCTTCACCGTTAAGCAAGTGATAATTAGAAATCCGTACATAAATCCGAAAAGACGAATTTAGTGGTACAGGCCCGCACCAGGATTTGAACCCGTGACCTTCCGATCACATGTCTGGCTCATTACCAACTGGGCTGTCACCGCGTGTTGCGATTACGCTGCGGGTACTATAAAATAAAAGTAAGTGTCAGGATTTGGTCTTTTTAAATCATACTTATCATTTATCTTGTCTCTGGGCAGGGACGAGGACGTATTGGAGCTGAGTATGACGACATTGTTTATCCTTTTGAATTTGTTCTGTAAAATGTTTTTTTATACACACTTGTTAACACTATCATGGAGTTCGAAGCTATAACTGCGGCAAAAAAGCTGGGCATCTTTAATAAAGTGAGGCAACACTTTACACCCGATCGAATCTTGTCTCTTTCTATGTTACAGGTCCCTTCGTGTATGAAATTTGACGCCACCTTTGGGATGATTCGACCAAATACCTACTAGCCGTACTGGATTCGTTGGATCGCAGAATTAGGAAGCTTATTGGTGATAAAAAGCTAGTAAAAAATAGCCTAGCTCATAGACGCAAAGTACTTTGCGTAAAGTGTTTTTTGTAACACGTATTTTGCCCCTATCTTCTATCGGACGTCTAGGCAAACCGCAGGGTACAACCCTTACCTTAATTGTGGAAATGCCACGGATTTACACTGAGTACTTCTCATCATCTTTTAAACTGTACATGCTAGCAATTTCGAAACCATGCTAGCGATGCTAGCATGCTAGCGATTGGAATTATCTTCGTGCATCTGTATTTCCGAGCTCATTGAACCTTAAATTCTTTTAAATCTGAGTACATTCGCCGTGTGGTGATCGGTTGAGAATAACACCACCCCATCTCTTTCCGTAGGTATCGTAAGAGGCGACTAAGGAAACAAAAATGAGACCTGCCTCCTAGTAATCCATCTTAGGCAACGACACCTCAGTTTGTTTTCAGTCTGAGGTCTCAAACGGTGTGGTAGGCTCTGTAACGGGCCGTCTGGTTCGCGACCACCCTCCTACCAAAGTCCGACGCCAAACTGCTTGCTGTATTCCGTTGGTGAGGGGAGTACCAGTGCCATAATTGGCATATTCTGGGTAAGCTGGCTACATCCTCGACTACATTTTCGCAACTAAGCTAGGTTGTGGGTGAGAAAAGTAATCCATAATTTAAAAAAACGGTACCGAAAAGTGTGTGCTGTGCACTGAAAAGGCACTGTCATAGCATGAATGCTACAAAATGCAGACGTTGTGCAAGACTGTGATTCTTATTATTTGGGTTCAAGTAACGTTTTTCATATGTGTTAAGAGTCAAAACTTATCTGAAACTCAAATCCAGGGTTCTATTTGTTCTATTGTACAGTACTGATGGAATTAAATGATGGCTGTTATTTTCCAAGTTTCAAAAGGTTTGCGTGCTTATGATTTTGGTCGGATAATCTCTGTTAAAAGACAAATAACTTGAAATAGAAGTACTTGAGGATGGGCTTTGATTAAGTTGAATCCTCAGAAAATAGCTGACGAATTTTGTTTAGAATTGAATTAATAATAAATTTCTAATTATTTGAAATTGAATTTAATTTCAAATAATTATAATTTTGCTTGTTGCTTTGCTGTTCGCACAGTGTTATTATAAATTACGAAGAACGACATCATGACACATTTATACCACGCATCTATGTTAGCTTGCTTGCCAGTTCTAAAAATGTAGTCTCTTGAGTTATTTAAAAAAAAAACGTGAATAGCCTTTGTAAATAAACGGTTTCGAAATCCAAATGCTACTATACAAAACAAATACAGAGTTCTGAAGGCGAGTGTAATAAAACGTTTATACATTAGAGGGCGGCCGGTAAGAATCACTGTTCGAATCGATAACGTAAATCGTAGAGAATTTACGGGAAATCACGAATAACCCGGATTCGGTGCTTCTTTGATTGCACAGCATAGATATTTAGTTCACATTAGAGTGTCTTAAACTTGTGATTTTCCACATGAGAGAGAGTTGCGAGTTGTTTATATGTTTGTGTTTCCTGGACTTGTATTTATTATGAGCAAATAAAGAGTTATGAAATAAGAGTTATGTATTGTATTGTTATGATTAATAGTTGAATATCCTAATTGAAAAAATCTGCTCAAGTTAGTAAATTGTTACAAAAACATGTTTAAAAACAAGCTTTCATTTTTATTTTTCGTATTTTTCTCACAAAACCATTTCATTTGATACCAAAATATGGGAAAGAAAATAATTAGTTCCACAAAAACATGAATGATGGCGCCACCAACCAATCAGACCCAGCTTAATTTCGCTCGCCCAGGTACTTAACTGTTTAACAGACACGTGATTTGGTTAACTTAATAACACAAGTTATTATAGCCGTGAATCAGCCCCATAAACATTTAAAAAATCCCTAAGAAACAGCTCGAAATATGAAGTTTTAGTATAAAATATTAATTGTAGTAGATGGTTAGATTTATTAGTAATAAATAAATAAGTTGTAAGTCAAATTGTATTAACAATAGAAAATTATTTGCTATACCCTCATAGGGTATCATATTTGAAACTTTTATTATATTAGTAAGACCTTGTACACAATATGGAAATGCAAATAAATGATTAAGTATTGAGAAAAAAATGTTTGTCTCTCTATACAAATTGAGCAATTAACAAACAAAAAGCTTTAATATGATAATTTAACATTTTTTTGGGAATTTCATCTGGGTCTGCTTACCCCAAAAGGGATTATAGGCGTGATTGTATGTTGTATTGTATATTGTTGCCATCTGGATTCTTTGGGCAGAGTTGTTCAATGAAGTGGGGGGAATAGCCTTTTTAAGTTTTGCTTACTAATTTAAAGTCTCTCAAAACAAGCGATGTGTTGTAATAATTAACAGTGTACCTACTGTAAATAAAAGTGCTATACTGTGAATTTCTGACTTTGGAGCAAAAGGCGAAGGCGTTAACTTTTATCTGGTTTTCTTACTACGTTTAATATTTAACACGAAAGAATTACAAACACGTGTATGTGCACGCAACCTTATTTTTTATTTAGGAAACCGAAGTCCCAGCTAAAAGTAAAAAATATATCATATTATTTTTTATATAGAATTGATTGAGTGTGTAAAGTTTTAAAACTTTTTAGATGAAATCGTTGAAGATGCCGTTATCAATAAAAAAAACGCCCGTTTATTAATGGATAAAATAGTAGGTCAATGTTCACTTCCCGATATGGTAAGCAAAACATCTCTGATTTCACGAAGGAGTGCGATCCCCTTATATCTCGGAGAGTTGTAAAGATATGATTTTTTATTTTTATTATAAGATGGGTTAACACTTGACCTCAATTTTGCCCATAAGGTCAAAGATGAGATCGACGATGGAGCGAGTTAAACCAGAAAATGCCTATAAAGGCACTGATATTCAAAAAGGCTCAAAAGACGCATAATTACAAGAGCTGCAAGGCGCAAAAAGAATTATTCGAAAAAATCAAAAACGAAATAATTTATGGCCGGAATAGTAAAAAAAAAAATTTTCCGAATATTTGATTTTGTCAAACGAAGAATGATATCAGAAATTTGAGAAAAAATCCTCTGGAAAATTTAGTTAGTTGCAATTTGAGCTTAAAACAAAGACGATAGGGTTAAGGGTTTGCCCTGTAACCTTTTCGAAATAAGTCAGAACGACATTTTTCATATGAAATTTATGACGATCGTTATCGGTGTTTGTTGTGAATTATCGTCACGTCAAACTACTGTCAAGAAAAATTTCATATCTTGCAGCAAATGGGCCGCTGCCGATCAAGACTCGAGTGACGATGACGGCGATGTGGTTGTTACCACTTCTCGAGTTGACTAAGGATTTGTCGTGTAATAATTTTCTTTTACTTTGAAGATTGTTATCTCCTGCTTATTAAACGAAAAATGAAATATTTATGCGCCAAGGTGACAATTATTCAAACTTCGACACGCGTGTGGAAATTCTGCAATTTGTTCGTTCACAGGCGTTATGTCGAGGACACTTATGTTAATCTTAGAATAAAATAATTATCGTTCAACGTTGTAGATTTGTTATGTAACCTTTTCCGTATCCCGACTTTCTCGTCGGTCAGCGACAATATTTTTTCGAAGTCCGTAGATTCATTTCCAATGTGCGATAGTCATGTAAGGCACTAAATCTGTGACTTTTTTTTATTTTGACCTATGTTCCTCGGTGAAAAGTACTCAGATTCGTGCCAGGTTCGTTCAGATTCGTTCGTGAAGTATTCAGATTACATCCTCAATGTTCGCTTACTTATATACATAAAGTTAGCCAATATACAGGTTGAAAAAGAAAATCTTGAACCAGTATCACTTACTGAACACTTTTTTTTTGTTTTTTTTTAAATTTATTTTTTGGGTGGGAATTTTTTTTCCTAAACGTAGACACCACTCGGGCGCACCCCCCGAGCGCTACCCGCACCCCTCGCGTGCCTGGTGTATGAGTAATGTCTACGTTTAGGCAAAAAATGAACTATTCCCATTGAAAAAATATTTGAAAAAATTTTTTTTTTCATAAATGTTTTCTATGAGTTATACCTACTGGTTCAGGATTTTGAATATAGCTAGGAGGTTCTTTTTCACCCAGTATGCATATACCTAAGCCAACGAATAACTAAATTATTAAGTAAGCCACATTTACCATCCCGCACCGTCCCACTTTTCCTCTCCCTTCTCTCCCGCAAATCCCGAGTTTTTCTAATAACCGGGAGTGTACGGGGGAAACTCTGAACAGAGGTGCGAAAATTCGATTTCATCAACATGACAATGTAAGATTTTCATGTAACGCACTAGGTTTGTTCATCTTTAAAAGAAATAAAACGGACAAGTGCGACTTGGACTCACGCACGAAGGGTTTCGCACCAAGCCAAGCCGGCCAAGTGCGAGTCGGACTCTATAAAAACCATTATCTCTATAAAAATCACGTTTGTTGTATGGGAGCCCCCTTAAATTGTTGCTTTATTATCATTTTTGTTATAGCAGTAACTAAAATACATCATCTGTGAAAACTTCAACTGTCTAACTATCAAGGTTCATAAGATTTAGCCTGGGACAGACTTATTTATAAAGACGAGCAAAAAATCATGTTTTTTGTATGGGAGCCTCCTTAAATATTTATTTTATTCTGGTTTTTAGTATTATCTGTTATAGAACCAATAGAAATAAATCATCTGTGAAAATTTCAACTGTTTAACTATCACGGTTCATAAGATACTGCCTCGGACAGACTTTCTATAAAAACGAGCAAAAAAATCACGTTTTTTGTATGGGAGCTCCCTTAAATATTTTTTTTAATGTGGTTTTTAGTATTTGTTGTTATAGGGCACATAGAAATACATCATCTGCGAAAATTTCAACTGTCTAACTATCACGGTTCATGAGATACAGCCTGGTGACAGACGGACGGACAGCGGAGCCTTAGTAATAGTGTCCCGTTTTTTTCCTTTGGGTACGGAACCCTAAAAAGGAACGTGAAAAAGATGAAATTCACTATTGATTTTCTGACAGCTTATAATTTTAGTTCACAAAAGTGTCAATAGATGGCGGTGTTAATTGTCAATTTTACAACTAACATACTTATCAGAATTTTATTTATGAAACTTAATTATCAAGACCTATTTCTTTTACCTATTGCTTATATTTTATTTTTAAAGTGAAGTTTCGTGATTTATTTTAGTTCTAATTATTCATTTACATTAATCGGAGTAGACATTAGTTGATTTGATGACAAATACGTCTTGCAAAAAAAATATTCCATGTTAAAACAGCACCGCTCAGTGGAGAATTTGAGAAGATACTAATTTTTTTTATTGGCTGTCAGAAAATCTCTCATTCAATTTCTTTCTCTTCCTTGTGATTTGGCCAATGTCGAGTAAAATTAGATTTATTCTAATTTGATCTGTGTTTTGTGTCTCGTGTATTCTTTAACTTTGGAATCCTATACATGGTATAAGGGTCAGGTTAGCAAAAACTGAAAAAATAAGAAAAAACTCTCAGACCATCATTCTGAATGATTTTCTAAAGAAAAGTTCGTCGAGTAAATCTGCAACTTTTTATGTTTTGTAATAGTGTTTGCTTTTTAATAAAATTTGTTATTAAAAAACACTCATTTTTCCAATAAAAAATAAACACAAAAAATATTTTTTGTATTTGTTTAGCATTAAGTTTTTTTCTAGACGTGTCAATTTAAAAAAGTGTTTTTCTTCTTCTTCTTCTTAAAAAAACAATGACAACAGTGTAAAACTATAATAGCCCAGTTAGTAATGAGCCAGACTTGTAATCCGAAGGTCACGAGTTCAAATCCTGGTGCGGGCCTGTACCATTAAATTCGTCTTTTCGGATTTATGTACGGATTTATAATTATCACTTGCTCAACGGTTAACGCATCTTATATTTAAAGAAAAAGGAAAACATCGTGATGAAATCCGCCCGACCAAGAAAAAATCATTTTCGAAAGACGAGCGGTCCACCAACCCACATTGGGCCAGCGTGGTGGACTATGTCCTAAATCCCCTTCGAGTTTCGAAGGGAGGCCCGTGCCCCTCGGAGGGGACGTATATGGGCTGTTAAAAAAACAAGGAGTGGTTTCGCGGTACATTGCGTAATGCCAAAACATGTAAATAACGAAATCTTCTTGAGTAGACGTTTCCGGCAATAAATTACTTGAAGTTTTTATAAGAAGTAAGAAAATTACTTCCACCCTTTATGTATTTGCTAAGCTTTCACTCTGTATGAGGAGATACATATACATATACAACATTACATACTCAGGTTTGAGTATGGCCCCTACTTATGCCTATACTCAAACCCGACTATGTTATATTGTATATGTTACAGTTAAAACTAGTTAGTAGTTAGAACGCGTTTTTCCTAGTTAGAACTAGTTTTTACTTGGTGCCTTTGTTAAAACTAGAAATAATCAGTTAAAACTAGAATTTACCACTGACATATTTGATTTTCAGATAAAACTAGTTGTCACATCGAGCTATAGTTAAAACTAGCTATAGTTAAAACTCCCCACCCCGCGAAGATTATATCGGGGCAGAAACTGTAGGTTAGGTTTGTTAGTAGCTTAGCCTAACTAATCCGTTAAGGTTCGGTTAGGTTAGAACTGCGAACAGCAGGCCCGGACCTCTCGTTGGCGACTGTCGTGCGAACTATGGTCGAGAACGAGACGTCATGGAACAGTGTCCTCTCCTTCTGTGAAGACATAATTTTCCAGAAGGAGGCGGCGGAGAGAGAAAGAGAGGCGGACGCTAGTGCTCCCGCTATCCGCCGCAGAAGGCCTGGACGCAGAAGACGAGCCGAGGCCCGTCTGATGCCTCCATAGAAGAGGCCTGGTGACGGCCGCAGGGGCGACCGTCACCAATAAAGGCCTTGAGACGGAAGGCGTGCAACGTGTTCCATGCACGCCTTCAAACAGCAGGCTACATGGGGGGCACTGGTCCCCCCGCGAGAAGGGGTCCGCTGATATAAGCGATCCAGCGCCCGGTGGGGTCACAGACGAATGCTAACGCGATACCTGTGACCCCACCCCAGGCGGGAGGAGGAACACCTTGGGGTTTTAGTCGGTTCGAGTCCGACATAACCCTTCCATCGCCCCTGCGATGGGGGGGTATGCGTGGGCATTTCCCCAAGTAAAAAAAAAAAGGTTAGAACTGCGACCCCCAACGCACGAGCCGAGCGAGCGAAGCGAGCGTGCCGCGGCAGCGGCCGGCGAAGTGCCAGAAAAGACTTTGGTTGCGTTAAGAGGATCGACTACCGCGCCCATGTCCATACAAAAAGGGAAAACGTTTTGCTACCCCTAAATCTTCTCCGATTTTGATAATTTTTCACTATGTTGTTGTCCCTATCAAAAACTATGCCTCTATGTTTTCCTTTTTTGAAAATTTTGTTTAGATAAAAAGTTATAAGGATCTGTAATCTTGCTTTATTGGGTTTGAAAAACATTCATTTTAAATTCATTGTATTTCAGAAATAAAGTAAATTTTCGGAAAAAACAAAAAATAGAGGCATAGATTATATTCTGCTGAAAAGATTGATACCAAAAAGTAGTATATTTAGTACAGTTTAGGGGTTGGGAAACGTTTTCCCCCCAAACGCGATTTTCGACAAAAAAATACCTAGAAACACAGCCGAGCTGCAACTGTCTCTATCGCACGTTTGCGAGCGGGGCCGAGCGCGGTCGCGACAGAGAATGATTCTCCAAATACCTATTTTCCTACGCTCGCGGCGCTATAGAATAGTCTTAAACGGTAAGCACAACTACTACATAACCCACAACATAACCTCAAGCCAATCAGAATAAGGTATGATGAACTCTAACCTCGGTCGGAACAGTTTTAACTGACTCGCTTCGGGAAAACGCGTTTTGTCTTGCAGAAACTAGTTTTAACTGATATTTGATTCAGACATTAGTCAATTCTAGTTTTAACAAAGGCACCAAGTAAAAACTAGTTCTAACTAGGAAAAACGCGTTCTAACTACTAACTAGTTTTAACTGTAACATATATACCTACAACGTGTTAATGAAAAAGCGCAAAACCTCCGACACCCCAACTTATTTTTGTTATAAAAGAATTATGTAAATTAAAAATTCAATTTTCGCGGATTATTTACAAATATTATTAGTTTATTTGTTTTCTTGTGTTTGTTGCAAATTAAAAAGTCTATGCTGATTGCAAGAATCTAATATAAGTACGCACGTATATGAATTATTAGTAGCTAGCGTAGTTTGATAGTTCATTCGCCTCCAATAGAGCTAAGTAATGATTAAACACGGTGTAATTAAAATATTTTTTGGTCAAAATTTGACCCCTATTTTTTATTAGTGGAATCGATTCTACTCTTGATTCTGAACAAACTAATTTTAGGTTTTGCGCTTTTTCATTAACACGTTGTATAATCATATAATTTAATTTTATAATTTTTAAATAATATCATTATGTAATCAGAATAAATTATTTATTTATTTAATTTATATTACCAAACATTTGCACTTGTAAAAGGTAGAATGCACTGGCTACTTAGAATAAGTTTAAAGTCCTTGGTAAACATGTATTCTGGCAAATAAAGTTTATAATCATTATCCCACGAGGTCTGTATTCTACTAGTCACGGATGCCATTTAAAGCTACTTTGGTCGGCCAGGTCATAAAACACACTCCACAGACCACGGACATATCGTAATGCGCTCACCTTAAAACGACAGGATAAGAAGGTTTACATTGTAGTTTATGGTTCACTTGAACCACGCCGGGTCATCTTTTTAACTCTCGAAGGAAAATCAGGGATATTGGTTCTAAGTTAACACAAATAACAATGTAGAAAAGTGGAGCTTTTATCTCTTTTTTAATCCCTGACTAAAAAGAGGGGTGTTATAAGTTTGACGTAAGCATCTTTGTATCTGTATGTCTGTCTGTGGTATCATAGCTCCTATACGAATGGACTGATTACGATGCGTTTTGATTTATTGAAAAACTCACGTAATCAAAATGGTTCTTTGCTATATTTTATCAAAATGGTTCAGCCGTTTAGGTGTCGTAAGCGATGAATATCGGGGTGATATAAATATTTATTTTATGTTAGACGTACATTTTCAATTTGGCGTCTCCATGAAACTATTGCGATCAGCTGATTTGCCTGGTCATATG
Organism: Aproaerema taeniolella; assembly: GCA_949987775.1. NCBI lineage: Eukaryota > Metazoa > Arthropoda > Insecta > Lepidoptera > Gelechiidae > Aproaerema > Aproaerema taeniolella. The sequence continues at coordinate 7,680,058 of OX465267.1, forward strand.
AAGTCGAAAAGTTTTTTATGAATTTCAAATAAATTTCTTAGGAAAAGTTCTTCAGTTTCTTAAGTAGAATCACCCGTTGATGTTTTGCTAACTAATTTACAGTCATCACTTAATGTGTAAATGAAAAAAAAATTGGTTACAGTCTATCTAAGCGCACAAACGTAGAAAAAAAAAATAGATTTATTATTTCGGATATCACAACACATAGAACAGGGCCCCGATTCTGTAACTTCAGTTGTGTTTCGATGGAATGGTCGCCATTTTATCCGTTCAGGTGGTGAAATTGAGAACTATCCAAATTTCATACATTTGCTGTTTTGACACCAAATGAATTTTCAGTTGCTAGGTAGTTTGCAACTTTTGGTTCGGTTAGCGGTGGCGCTGCTGGTCGAGGTGGTTGTCAGCGAGTATATGAAAATTAAATAGGTAGTTCTCAATTTCACCACCTGAACAGTTATAATGACCTCCATTCCATCGACACACAACTGAAGTTACAGAATCGGGGCCCAGGTAAGGCCACATAGTAATACAAGATACATTGAGAGAAACATATAAACAATATCAAACAACCTTTAGAACGTTATGTGTTGTAGGGTGGACCACAAATAAATAATAGGTTTTCATACAATATTTTGGAAAACTGAATTTTTCATACTAACGTTTTTGGATTTTTCTCGGGAATACGAAATCCAAATTTAACAAAATTTTGTGGGAAGGTTTGAAAAACATAAATTTTCATCATACTTAGTTTATTAAAAGTTGTATTTGTAACAAAGGTATAGCAAAAATAAGCAGTAAAACGGGTAACAGATGAAACAAGCTTTATTAATCTTTGTTTTCAGTAACTAAATCTTAAGTAACGTATAAGTTACGTATTTTTTTAGTCAAAACCTCCATTATATGGCCACGTTGTTAAATAAAACATGTAGTAATAGCTGTTTAATCAAATAAATTATGAACAAAAGAAAGGATGAGAGAAAATCAGCAAATTCATAACTTATGTTATTATATGCATAGGGAGCATAAATGTTGTTGCCACGTATCTTAAACTTTGCTACTCTAAGGTCTTCTAAATGCTGTGTCCCATGAAACTCAGTTTATGTGTCCACCCACAGGCCTTTAGATTTACAGCGGGATGGTCTTATTGGAAACTTCTAGCGTAGTTTATTAGGTAACACTCTCAAGTATGACCCGTTTAATAACTTTTATAAGTAGCGTAACTTTGTTGTTTGTTGTAGAATATCAGAACTATCGTTTATATTGTCTTTGTTCGATTATATTTTATGTGGGTGTGTTGTGTTTGTATGGAAATAATAGTTATTTGTTATACAAGAGGGCAAAGTTGCTTTTTAACCGCGTGCTCAATTTTGATGACCGAGCAAGCGAAGGATTCAAAAGTTAGAATCCTGAGCGTTAGCGAGGGAATCAAAATAGCACGAGGTGAAAAATCTTTGCACTTGAGTGCAACACGTAACTTTTCATCCCACCTCAGCGAGGAAATGACTAAATGCAAAAAAAAACATTTACAAAGGCTTAACAATATAACGTGAAAAGAAAATGGCGCGCGCAAAGCAAATTAAAAGAAGTACACCAAGGAGGCTCTGAGTCTGAGTTTTTAACAAATTAAAAAAGTTACATTATAAATTCGGCACCATGGAGGTAGAAGTAAAAAGGTTTAATGGTTAAGTAAGTAAATAGGTTTAATGATGTTTTGAATTCACAAACTTAGTGCATACGATGTTCTAAATTCAATTTACTTTATCCTCTAGCGCAGGGGTTCCCAACCTTTTTTTGTCTACTGCCCACTTTAAGAATAAATTATTTTTTAACGCCCCCCTTTTTAAACATACTTAAAAACCGCTAAGTACTTATAACTGATTATTGAAACGCAACTTTATAGTATTCGGACAGAGTATCTTTTAATGAAAATAAAACAAACATAATCAATTCTTATATAAAAACTAATGTGAAGGTTGAATCTGATGTTGTTCAATAAGTTTGTTGATATCAGGTTCCAATTTACTCAAAAACAGCCGCAAGTCGCCACGTTCGGTAACACGCAAACGATTTCTCTTTTTAGTAAGCAGCGTTGCCACAGCACTAAATCCACGTTCACACAAATATGACGATGGGAATGCTATCAAGAATCGTTGAACAATTGACCACAATCCAGGGTACAATTGCAGGATCGGTTTTTGTAGCCAAAATTCTTGATATCCATTTTTGAACTTGATTTTTATTTCTTCGTTTGTTGTCAATTCTATAAGTTCTTCTTCCAGCTGAGGTGACATTGCTATGTTGACATTTGAAAATGGATCCAACACCCAGTCTGGTATTTCCAAGTTTAAAATGTCCTGGTATCGTTCGGTGAAGTCAATGTGGAGGTTTTCCAAATGTTGGCAGTAGGCAAACAAGTCGTCGTTACTGCAGGATACTGATAAATTCGGAAAATTGTGAAACTCACGTCTGCCCATTTTTTTTTTGTGCAGAAGCAGTTTGGCTGCGAAAGCAGCAACGACATTTTTTGTTTTAATTAAATTTAGTTCATCGCCTTGCAGTTGGAGGTTCACGTCGTTGAACAATTTATACAGGTCTGTCATGTAAGCTATATCATTCTTTGATGTTATGAGCTTGTTGCGCAGTTCTGTATCTTTAGTTTCCAAGAACTCTATCACAGAGTCAAACAGGTTATAAAATCGAATCAGACAATTGCCTCTTGACAGCCAACGAACTTCAGTATGAAGCAACAAACGGTTGAAATCTTCGTCATTAGTAACACAAAGCTGATGAAATAATCTATCATTCAAAGAGCTGCTACGGATTTTATTGAATGCTTTGATGACATATTGCAGTGATTGAAATAGTCGTTCACTTAAGTTTCTAGCAACCAAATGTTGTCTATGAATAACGCAATGTATAGCAAGGACATCTGGAATTTTATTTTTTAGGTACGCTATGAAGCCTTTATGGCGCCCTGTCATAGCCGGAGCGCCATCCGTAGCAACTTGTATAATATTTTTCAAAGGAATCTCTTTCTCTTCACAAAACTTTTCCAATGTATTGAATATGGTTTCGCCTTTTGTATCTGTCTCCAAATTTCTGGCAAACAATAGTTCTTCACGTATTTTCTCATCTTTAATAAACCTCACGTAAGATAGCAACAACGCTTCATTAGTTGGTAAAGTGGACTCATCGAGCTGAATTGAGAATTGACTAGTCCTCAGATGATTGCACAATGATTCTTCAATGTTTTCAGCCATTTCATCAATTCGTCTTTGCACAGAATTATTACTCAAAGGAATTTTTTGGATAATATCTGCGGCCGGTTTATGAAGCACAGTAGTTATTACTTCCTTTATTGCTGGCAAAATTAACTCTTCTCCGATGTTGTGTGGTTTGCCTTTTTGAGCAATTAACAAAGGGATATTGTACGAAGCTCGAAGTCCGTCGTCATCTTGCTTAGCAGCCGCCGAAAATAGTTTTGATACACTTGGCTGAGTATTATGCTTCTTCTCTAGGTCTTGAAAATATGCTACATTCTTGTCTTTCTTATCTGGATGCATTTTATTCAAATGATCTTGCAGTCTTGAAGGCTTCATTGCTTCGTTCGAAAATGTTTTTAGACATAGAAGACACAAAGGCGACGACGGGTTTGTGGGATTTTCAATAAATCCGAATTTAATATATTCCGCAGAGTATTGCCGTCTCTTCTTTTTTACTTCCGACATTGTTTTGTTTTGAGAAATACGTAAGTGGTATAATGAAGTACTGCTTATCTATTATGCGCGAAACCGCAAATGAAAATAAAATAAATTTACGTCGTTTATATAGGATTGCATAAGCAGCACGCACCAACAGGAATAAGACAAACGTGCATAAACTCGTTTATCTCATTCGACGCCCAATCGTACTCGACAAGCAAGAACAAGTATTATAGAACCAGCCGATTGATACAGGAATGTACAAATCGGATTATTTAACAAAAACTTGTTAAAACATGATTGCCCACGGTCTATTATATCGAACCGAGTTTGAGCTATATCTTAATTAATATTAGTTGATGTTCACAAGATGTAGTCGAGAGTCGAGAGCTCAGTCGGTATCTAAGAGTCTTCCTAGCTAGGTAGATGAAATTATAAATCGACCCCAAAGCCCTACACAACGCCCCCTTTTTTTTTCTGGGTCTCTTACCGCCCCCCTTTAGGCCTGCAGCGCCCACAAGGGGGCGTTATCGCCCACGTTGGGAAAGACTGCTCTAGCGGATAAAAACGGCTTTTTATCCGCGGAAAAATAATACTTTTTCCGAAATGGGGGGATGAAAATGTCATTTTTTCTGTTATAAATTATCTTAACAATAATTTACTATCTAGAAGGTATCAAAATGATTCAGTCGACATGCAACGAATTCGTTTTCTACCTAAATAACAAGAGAGACGATCAATTGCAGCTTTATGGTTTTAATGGTTTTTAATCTCAACTAGAGGATGTCCGGGACTTTAATCCAATGGATCTATTATTCTTTTTACATAACTATGATATATTTCTTTATAAAATTTACTTATCAAAAATTTTAGTAGGTAATAAAAATACCTTAAACACACACACACACACACACACACAAATACAATACATTCTTTACACACACACACAAATATTGCAGCATTTTTATTTCAAATCCTTATTTGTTGTTTTGTTTTTCTTTTTAAGTTTCTATTTTGTGTTTCGGTACTGTTTGTTTTCTTTTTCTTTTGTCCAGAGTCCATACATGTAATTCTGTTTAGGTGTACAAAGTCCGTAATTGGCCATAAGTTTAGGTTATAAGCATAGATATAAGTATTTCTGTTGATTTTTATTAATAAATAAAACAAAAATAAAATAAACACAGGAACCAATGTTTGGTAGTCAATTTTTAAAATAACTACTCAATTATTCCACTAGGCGGCGCAGATATTGAACAATTACCAATATTATTTTTTTACAGGATGTATTCGTTTTACAGGATGTGTTGGGCCTTTTTATAATTCGAACGGCACGGCACTCTAAAATTTGAATTTCCATTGAATTACCAATTTTAATACAATTTTGCCGTGCCGTTTTCGAATTATAAAAAGGCCCATTCGTTATCAAATTAACTGATGTTACTTCGATAAATGAACAAATAGAATGAAATCAAATCACGAAACTGCCAAAAATATGTAAATATCGAGTCGAACTCGAAACAATAGGTATCTGAACAATAGGTAAAATAATTAGGCCATGATAAATATGTTTGATAAACAAAATTATGATTTATATTACCTACTCATTACCGGATAGGATTATTTTACAATTGTATGCATTCACTTTACATCGCCATCTATTGACCTTTTTGTGAACTAAAATCCTCTGTATATTTCTTAAAATTCCCACGGTATCGAAGTCTCAGATGTCCTCTAGTATTCCAATCTATTAAATTATAAGTTTTTACATCTACTTTAATTTTATAACAAGGAAAAGTTTGTATTTTTGCAAAAAATAAAATCAAAAAGGAAAAATTTGTATTTTTGCAAAAAATTAAATCAAAAACTACTGGACCGATTTTAAAAATTATTTCACCATTAGAACATCACATTATCCCTGAGTAACATAGGCTACATCATTTTCTCGAATTCCCACGAAAACTAAGACCCTGGCTATAAGCTAGTAGACTAGATACTTAGTTAAAAAGAAAAAAAACGTTTTTAACACGAGCTCTTATTGAGACTGTCACTTATGATCCGTTTAAAACTTGTATAAAATGTTAGTATAGCATTTTTCTCATCTTATCGTCGCTTTGCTTTGATACTTCGAATAAAAGAGTCTTTGCTCCTTGAAGAGTCTTTTGCAGACGCTATTTTAAAGCGGTCATTGTACCTTTGAAATCCCGACAGGGATTAAAAGCATAAAATATGGACGGATTGTACAGAGGGCCGCTCATGAGGTTACCATATGCGTGCACTCTGTGCTGTTATGGTAAGGACTGTTTTGCAATGAAAATTCAGTAACCTGACGTGCTGGCCTCTGTACCTATTCGTGCTTTGATTTTAATGATTAAATTGTACTTCAGGTAGGCTATTCTCCTAATCAATGGTGTCTCAATGGTAGTGGCACAGATAATATAATACTTAAAATAACGATGGTGGCTATTTTATCCGTTCAGTTTGCTAGATTGAGAACCATCGCAATTTAATACAGTAAAAATTGAAACAAGCTACCGCGTAATAAAATATTATTACACATGTAAGGTTTATTACTAGGATCCACCCTTACGTAAAACTAGCTGTCTGCCCAGGACTTCGTTCATTGTTCGAATTCAGGAAAATTGTGTGGTCTTTCTTATCAGTCACCCACTGATAAGAAAGCTTTCTATTGCTAAAAGATTTTTTTGAATCAGTTCAGTAGTTCCAAAGATTAACTTCCTACAAACAAATTCACAAACTTTACCTCGTTATAATTTCAGTTGGATACATTTTTTCTTGCTATACCTAGTTACAAGTTATTATCATAACGTATTACACAGAAAAGTTAGGCTTATTAGGCACATCGCTCTAAGAAAAGGTGTAAATATAAACTATATAACTTTTTCTGCTCTTAACAGACAATTAATGTTTAGGAATCGCTAAGTTAATATGATAAGTTACCTTTGCAAACAAACAGAGTTAAAATAACAAATGTAATTGATTTTAAGAGTATTTAGGCTATATTTAATGTTCATTAAAATAAAGATGTTTTTGAATCGAATTGTATTAAAAAATAAATATAATCAAAAAATTTAAATAACGACCGGTCATCGATTCAACTAAGTACAGTGTAGTGACTGTTCCTCTTAAAATAATCCATAGTCGGGGAAACCATTTGTACGAAAAGCAAATACATACATATTTGATCTAAAATCTGGATAAATCCTTGTTTCTTACACTCAATGCCCCAAGTTAAAGGACAAAATTCATTCAGCAGATAAGAAACATGAGTAGATACTTAAATAGGGGAATAAGCTGTACTTACGCATTAAAGCACTGATTCCCAAAGTGGTCCAGGTGGACCCCCAGGGGTCCGCGGGCGACTCGATGGGGGTCTATGTTGGCATGACAAAAAAATGGGGGTTACGTTGGCGTGACAAATAAATGGGGGTTCACAATTCGTAAGCACGAAAATTTATCTGGTTTCGATAGTGAAGAACTAAAATATTGGCTTGACTTTACCTAAGAAGTCAAGCCTACATTTTAGGCAGATCAATAATTGATGGAAGTGCTGTGAGTAGATGTCAAAAAAGTAAAGTTGGATGAAATTTTACTTGACATCCACTCACAGCAGAATAAATTAATTAACAAACCAATCAATTCTCACTTTTTTATCGAAAACTCTTAATTCGTGATTGGAAGTAGTTGGAACTCAGCCGCAACGCAAATTTCCATTGTTAGATCTAATCTTACATTTTTTTTTTCGAGTTATGGGAATATGGTAGAAATGTAGCTGCAGGGGGTCCACCGGAATCAGCAAAATCTTGAAAGTGGTCTATGAGATAAAAAGTTTGGGAACCTCTGCATCAAAGAAAGCCTTAATGCGGACCTTTAACACGTCGTGTGCTTGTTTACGCCGCGTGCGATACAAATCCTGCACACACGGGTGGCAAATATCGCGCGAGGGTTTAAGCATGTGACGTCATTCGTTTATCATAAAGCTTTCTGCGCTTGTCTATTTCCTAATTTCCCAGAAAATCCATTTAAAAGTAAAATTCCTTCTGAGAATACTGTCACAGCAAATACGTAAAGAATGCTACACGGGACTTATCTCAGACACTCGTATCAGAAGATAACGACCATCTACTACATTACACGTGTTACAGACATCTTATTGAGCCACTTAGATAGATAAGACAGATATTTAGACAATGATATTAAACGAAAGGATAGTAGAGCACTTTAAGTGTGCAAAGAGCATAGGTATGTGGAGCAAGATTAAAATGAGGTTGATCTTTTGATATAAGAGCATTAATTTATAAAAATTACTTCATTTTTCGTACTGCTTTGTCTCTTTTTTCATGCGAGGTACGCTAAGCCAAGATTTGAAGTTCAGTTTTGACATTGGAGTGACGTGACCGTTTTTTTTAAATAATTGGTTTGCTCTTAACCCCAATCTAGCCCAGGATCGAAGATGTGGTCAGGGATGGAGCCATCTTACTTCCGAGACCTTGTTGGCAAGGTAATATGATCGGATTTAATAGTGGTAGATGAATGGTAGTTAACAAATTTAAGCTTATTATTTTCTTTTATCGTAAGCATCTTAATGCGATTTTCTATTCAGGAACATTAATTGAACACATGGCGGAGCTGGGAATCGAAAAATCTAATTTACAAGCCCTACCCACGAGCACGCTACTAATAAACAGAATTAGAATTTACACTGAAACCATGAAAGTAAAATTACCAAATCTGCGAAATTTATCAGTATTTATATTGGTAGTAGTTTTTACATATCCATTAAGAGGAAAGGCAAATAATAGAGCAAAAACTATATTTTAAGACCCATTGTACATCACATAAAGCAATGAACGATTATGATTGTGATTATGATAGAGCCATACACCCAATCCCCTTAAGGAATTGTCTTATCTACTATTTTTTCACAAACATTGTTGTTTAGAGATGTAATAGTCTTGCCTTGAGATAGATGTGCGATATCCAGGGATTAGGCAGTTGACGTAGAATGGGTGGGGGTTTACTTTGATACAAATGCTTGGCAGGTTTGATTATTATACGCACCATCACCAATTTTGTAGAGAGAAATAAACAAACCTATACAAGGGATTCGACTTAATTCTTCATATCGTGTAGGTTTAAACCCTCGCGCGATTCTTGCACACCCGTGTGTGCAGGATTTGTATCGCACGCGCCGTAAAGAAGCGCGCGACTGGTAATCAAGTATGTGGCGAACTTGATTGACCGTGGTATCAGAGTTTACAAACCGCCAAATGGTAACCTTCTTATGTATATTCTTATATTTATCTTCTTATCTTATCTATATATATAAAAGAAAGTCGGGTTTGTTACAACACTTATAACTCAAGATCGGCTGGACTGATTTTGATCAAATTTGGTATGGAGGTAGCTGATACCCTGGATTAACACATAGGCTACATAATTTTCCGAAATTCCCACGGGAACGAAGTCCCGGGCGTAAAGCTAGTATGTATATAAAATTGAATATCCTGATTCACTGACTCATCAACGCCCAGCCCAAACCCTTAGACCTAGAAAGCTGAAAGGCAAAAAGGTGTTTTTTTGACGTAGGCAAGCATTAAGAAGGGATTTTCCGAAATTCAACCCCTAAGGGGATGAAATGGGGATTCAAAGTTTGAATGGAGTAAACATTTTTTTTTAGACATTTTGACTCGAAACTTCGTCAAGATATATCTTGAAGCAAGTAAACGGACACATGTTTCGCGATTATTCCGAAATCATCCCCTAAGGGGTCAAGAATAAAATGGATGACTAAAAGAGTTCTTTGCTCTAAGGATGTAGAGAAGAAATAAAGGATTTTACAAAACAGATTTACAAGCTTCTTCGCTGGACTGGGGTGAAATAAAAACTACCAAATCTTCCTAGGCATACTGTAAAAGTCAGTAACTGGGACGCGAAGGTTTGTATTATGGAAAAAGGGCTGACAACAACCACTATTACATGCCATTTTTTATCTAATAAACTTACAATTTATGTCAAATGTGACATCAAGTCGTGGTTCTAGAACAGGGGTTCCCAACCTTTTTTTGTCTACTGCCCACTTTAAGAATAAATTATTTTTTAACGCCCCCCTTTTTTACATACTTAAAAACCGCTAAGTACTTATAACTGATTATTGAAACGCAACTTTATAGTATTCGGACAGAGTATCTTTTATTGAAAATAAAACAAACATAATCAATTCTTATATAAAAACTAATGTGAAGGTTGAATCTGATGCTGTTCAATAAGTTTGTTGATATCAGGTTCCAATTTACTCAAAAACAGCCGCAAGTCGCCACGTTCGGTAACACGCAAACGATTTCTCTTTTTAGTAAGCAGCGTTGCCACAGCACTAAAACCACGTTCACACAAATATGACGATGGGAATGCTATCAAGAATCGTTGAACAATTGACCACAATCCAGGGTACAATTGCAGGATCGGTTTTTGAAGCCAAAATTCTTGATATCCATTTTTGAACTTGATTTTTATTTCTTCGTTTGTTGTCAATTCTATAAGTTCTTCTTCCAGCTGAGGTGACATTGCTATGTTGACATTTGAAAACGGATCTAACACCCAGTCTGGTATTTCCAAGTTTAAAATGTCCTGGTATCGTTCGGTGAAGTCAATGTGGAGGTTTTCCAAATGTTGGCAGTAGGCAAACAAGTCGTCGTTACTGCAGGATACTGATAAATTCGGAAAATTGTGAAACTCACGTCTGCCCATATTCTTTTTGTGCAGAAGCAGTTTGGCTGCGAAAGCAGCAACGACATTTTTTGTTTTAATTAAATTTAGTTCATCGCCTTGCAGTTGGAGGTTCATGTCGTTGAACAATTTATACAGGTCTGTCATGTAAGCTATATCATTCTTTGATGTTATGAGCTTGTTGCGCAGTTCTGTATCTTTAGTTTCCAAGAACTCTATCACAGAGTCAAACAGGTTGTAAAATCGAATCAGACAATTGCCTCTTGACAGCCAACGAACTTCAGTATGAAGCAATAAACGGTTGAAATCTTCGTCATTAGTAACACAAAGCTGATGAAATAATCTATCATTCAAAGAGCTGCTACGGATTTTATTGACTGCTTTGATGACATATTGCAGTGATTGAAATAGTCGTTCACTTAAGTTTCTAGCAACCAAATGTTGTCTATGAATAACGCAATGTATAGCAAGGACATCTGGAATTTTATTTTTTAAGTACGCTATGAAGCCTTTATGGCGCCCTGTCATAGCCGGAGCGCCATCCGTAGCAACTGATATAATATTTTTCAAAGGAATCTCTTTCTCTTCGCAAAACTTTTCCAATGTATTGAATATGGTTTCGCCTTTTGTATCTGTCTCCAAATTTCTGGCAAACAATAGTTCTTCACGTATTTTCTGATCTTTAATAAACCTCACGTAAGATAGCAACAACGCTTCATTAGTTGGTAAAGTGGACTCATCGAGCTGAATTGAGAATTGACTAGTCCTCAGATGATTGCACAATGATTCTTCAATGTTTTCAGCCATTTCATCAATTCGTCTTTGCACAGAATTATTACTCAAAGGAATTTTTCGGATAATATCTGCGGCCGGTTTATGAAGCACAGTAGTTATTACTTCCTTTATTGCTGGCAAAATTAACTCTTCTCCGATGTTGTGTGGTTTGCCTTTTTGAGCAATTAACAAAGAGATATTGTACGAAGCTCGAAGTTCGTCGTCATCTTGCTTAGCAGCCGCCGAAAATAGTTTTGATACACTTGGCTGAGTATTATGCTTCTTCTCTAGGTCTTGAAAATATGCTACATTCTTGTCTTTCTTATCTGGATGCATTTTATTCAAATGATCTTGCAGTCTTGAAGGCTTCATTGCTTCGTTCGAAAATGTTTTTAGACATAGAAGACACAAAGGCGACGACGGGTTTGTGGGATTTTCAATAAATCCGAATTTAATATATTCCGCAGAGTATTGCCGTCTCTTCTTTTTTACTTCCGACATTGTTTTGTTTTGAGAAATACGTAAGTGTTATAATGAAGTACTGCTTATCTATTATGCGCGAAACCGCAAATGAAAATAAAATAAATTTACGTCGTTTATATAGGATTGCATAAGCAGCACGCACCAACAGGAATAAGACAAACGTGCATAAACTCGTTTATCTCATTCGACGCCCAATCGTACTCGACAAGCAAGAACAAGTATTATAGAACCAGCCGATTGATACAGGAATGTACAAATCGGATTATTTAACAAAAACTTGTTAAAACATGATTGCCCGCGGTCTATTATATCGAACCGAGTTTGAGCTATATCTTAATTAATATTAGTTGATGTTCACAAGATGTAGTCGAGAGTCGAGAGCTCAGTCGGTGTCTAAGAGTCTTCCTAGCTAGGTAGATGAAATTATAAATCGACCCCAAAGCCCTACACAACGCCCCCTTTTTTTTCTGGGTCTCTTACCGCCCCCCTTTAGGCCTGCAGCGCCCACAAGGGGGCGTTATCGCCCACGTTGGGAAAGACTGTTCTAGAACAACGTAGTTCGCCACACACTTTGCTATAGGTACCTACACGATAAGAAGAAGAAGAACTGGTGCTCTACCTACCCCTATAGGGATTGTGGGCGTGAGCGTGTGTATGTATTTACAAAATGCCTTCAGGAAGAAAGTCCCGGGATTTCTTTAGTTTATTATTAAACATGCGAGTTGAATGAAGATTCCGAACCGATCCCTAAAAAAATATTAAACATTTTGGCAACCGGCAAAAAGTAATTTTCTTGTAATAAAGATTAGTTATTTAAACTCGGGATATTAATATCCCGTGTTCAATTTTATTTTTAGATATATTTTTTCATTATTTTTAACCCCCGATGAAATAAGAGGGTTGTTATAGGTTTGTCGTAAGTATACAGGGTTTTAGGTATCTCTCTTTCAACCTCCCGGGTGGTAAATGAGTCCATGAAACTGAACAACTTCCCCAAGGAACAGTTGAGTTCCCATACAAACTTCATCAGTTTATGGCACATTTTGTAAGGGAGGTTTAATTTTTTTTTCGTATTTTCACCTATGATCCTTGGGGAAGTTGTTTAGTTTCATGGACTGATTTACCACCCGAGAGATTGCAAGAGAGATACCAAAGCCTTGTATATCTGTATGTCTGCGTATCTGTGTCTATAGCTCGTTAACGAATGAATCCATTTTAGTAACGCGATTCAAATGGTTCTAAGTTATATTTTTTGTAGATTTTTGTCAAGTTATATACATTTAAGGTGTTTGAATATCATCCGCTCATTTCCTACTTGACTAAAGGGTTTAACTAACTACAGAGAGCCGCACATCAAGGTACCATGCGTGCACTCTCTGCTTTTGTGATAAGAATGATTTTTCAATGAATCGCTGGCCTCTGTACATTATGAGGCGTAGATCAGGCTCTGGAACTAAGTACCTAATCCGCCTATCCCAGCAAGGATTACAGGCGTAGATATATGTTTGAATGGATTAACAAATTGACGAAGTTTGTATGGTACTCCATTAAACGAACTCTGAGATAGGGGCGTAAAGTGCATGGTAAAGGTCACAATTTATAGCATCAGGGATGAGTTTGCAGCGTCCGTTACAGAGTTTTTATGAAACTCCACATTCCATAGAGCTCTCTGATTAAGTTCATGAAATTCGATGCTAACTACTTTATTTTAAACTCCTTGGTAAAACAACTAAAGGGTTGTTAAGGTTCTCTCAGTTATTTTGAATAGTTTAAAATATAATTATTCCACGCTGGATTAGGAGCGAAAGAAAATCATAGAATGAGTCAGCTCCCAACTCTTCCCAGGCAAACTGTAAAAGTCAGTGATCGAAAATCAAGTGTTTTGCTTGAATATCGTGGGCGAAAGGCTGAAAACCTCTCACCACTTTTATATACATCATGTGACATCTAATAGCCCTTAGAATTTATGTCAAACGTTACGTCAAGTGGTAATAGAGGAATTAGGCGTGTATGTGTGTATTGTAAATATATGTATAATAACGGGTTCTAACCGCGATTTTTCTTTGAATGAGTGTCCGATATTTTGGCGCTGTTGCAAGCATCATAATCACGGATGTTCATAATATGTTTCAAACTTAAGATTTCCCATAATAATTTACAATAATTCGCTCTCTGAGAAAACACAAATTGCGGGTACTTGATACAAAACGTTCCTTTAAACTATTCACTACTAAGAACGGACGGACAACAAAGTGATCCTATAAGGGTTCCGTTTTTTCCTTTCGAGGTACGGAACCCTGAAATTAGATAAAGGTGCTCTTAGGTACTCTAGGGAATCCAAAATGGATTAAAGAATACTCTTTATATCGAGAAACGATAAATCGAGGTCACGGTCACGCGTTCCCGGGATGTTAGACGGAAAAATCGCTACGAGGATGATTCCCTTTAGCTTTTCGCCTATTTGCACGTACCAATTACAACAGGACAATCCCTAATTCTTCGATCAAGGTATTTTTCCCGGTAGCGGCTGTCTACGAAACAATTTTGTTGAAATAACTCTGAAATTAAAAATATTTAGGGCCTTACCACAAAAAATAAAAATAAAACTTAGATGTTGTTAAAAATGGACAATATTTCAATATTTGGACATAAATTCCTTTGCCTTTTCCGAAAGGGGTAAATTAAACAAAAACAAAATGACATAAGTCAGTTTAAAACATTGTTTGGTTGATTGATGTGGTTGTTTGAAGTGATGTTTTGTAAAAAAAACAGTTATTGTTTAAAACTCTTAAATTGTTGGACCAATTTGCATTAAAAATAGCTAAGAACCATCTGAATTATGTCAGCTTTCAAACAAAAAAAAAACGCATCAAAATCGGTCCATTTGTTTAGGAGCTCGATGCCACAAACAGACACACAGATACACAGACATACAGATACACATGTCAAACTTATAACACCCCCCCTCTTTTTTGACGTTAGTTAAAAAAACTTAATAACAGAAATGTTATACAGCTTTTGCCCATTCTGTTCATTAGCTTAGCTTATATCCTTTTAAATATCTCATCGATTTTTTACTAAACCCATTACATAGTTCCTCAAAAGCGTAAGACCGGAATCAGTTGTACACATTTACCCTTTTCAAACATTCATGTCCCGGACAGAAATGTGTGGTTTTTGTTAGATTTCTATGTCAGTGGAAATTTAGACCCTTTTAACGCAACTTATGTCATGCTAAAAACGTTAGATGTGGATCACTTTGAAATCGGATAAAAGTATATATCACGCACAGTTGAATTTATGGTTTGGAATAATAAATGCTCAAGATAAATAAATAAATCAACGCTACACAAGCAAAACCCACACTATTTATTTATGTATTTATTTTTGCACACACACTTATATGGTGTAATATCGTCTTCTCCACACCCAAAGGTTGCCGATAAGATACTGCTTCTTAGTAATGAGGCCGCCTTTTGTACCCTAACTTTATTACTGTCCATAATGTAACTTTTACTCTGTATTATGTTTATGTTATATTATGTTGGTGTGCAATAAACTATATTGTATTATATTGTAAGGTTTTCTATCGTGCCGTACCTAAAAACATACATTAGCAAACATGGAACAAACATCTGTTTTTCACATAATCATTTGCCCTAACCGGGGATCGAACCCAGGACCGATCAAGAGGCAGCGCCACTATCACTCGACGGAACTGGCCGTTTATATGGCATAGTTTGGACGAAACGCTTGGTTTAAATAGGAATATTTATTGCTAAAATTTTAGCCTTATTGCTAAAAAGCAATCTCTTCCAGGCAACCTTCGGGTAGAGGAGAAATAATAAGAAGGTAAAACAGAAGCGGGTGGTGCTAATATTAATGATTAAAAAATAAAAACTTAGTACCTATTTAAAATACGTAGAAATACAAATCAAATATAAGTATATAAAATAAATAAAAGTATATACCTACCTATAACAATAAATATATTATATATATATATATATATGTATACAGGGTTACCTCTCAATCAGTACACACATTTTTTGTACGTAAACTTTATGAAAATTTAACAGACCCGTATTTTTTTGTTTTATATCGTTTCATATAAAAATTTCAATCTAGATCGTCTGAAGGATGAAAATAAATCAATTTTTTGTATGAAAAAAAAACTCTTTGTACTAGGTTTTTATTTATAAACAAAAATCCACAGCAATACAGAAGTATGTGTAAGTATCTTACACTTACTGACAGTTATTGATTTTACATGTACGCAAAACAGAAAACGGTTTGGAGTTGAATAAAATAAAATTAAAACAAGAAAAAGAATCAATAGTTGCAATCAAATATCACGTGTGTAAAAAATTAACTATGTATGTCTTTGCTGTGTTTTTTTTTTTTTTGCGGTTAGTTTTGTAATAATCCTCCAAGTAATAATGTAATATAAACGCTGTTTTTGTTATAAATCTGTTTTGTCATGATAAATACGCTGAAATGCTTGTTTAGTGCAATGTGTGGAAAATGAAGCCGATTTTACGATATAATGGAACTCATCCCTTAAAATCCTGTATTAATTAAGTATGCCTCTCGAATATTAATTAATGCCACTTTAATTAAGGATCCGAGTATTATGCTTATTTAGGACGTGCGCGTAACCATGAGTGATACTAGTTTAATATACGAGTATGTCATGGTTAAGTTTAGTTTTTTATAATAGTCTGAGTGGAGATTACTTGTATGATTGAGTTAAAAAACCGGCCATTTAATATTTATTTTATTCTATTTTTTAGTATTTGCTGTTATAGCGGCAACAGAAATACACCATTTGTGAAAATTTCAACTGTCTAACTGTGACAGTTCGTGGGATAGAGCCTGGTGACCATTATCTATAAAAATGAGCAAAAAAATCACTTTTTTTGTATGGGAGCCCCCTTAAATATATATTTTATTCTGCTTTTAGTACTTCTTGTTATAGCGGCAACAGAAATACATAATCTGTGAAAATTTAAACTGTCTAACTATCACGGTTCGTGAGATACAGCCTGGTGACAGACGGACGGACTGATGGACAGCGGAGTCTTAGTAATAGGGTTCCATTTTTACCCTTTTGGGTACAGAATCCTAAAAAGAGCAACTCTAGGAGTTTCTTTCCTATTCTTCTCTGAGGAAGACGATCTTAGCAAATAGGCCAAAAGTTAAAAATGCCAAAGTAATTCACTACTTTGGGTTATTTTAAGTAACATTCTGATTGTTCTATGAAAAAAATATATTTTTAACTTTCGCTTCTTTCGCTTTCGCTTATATCTTGCGCTTCTTAAGTTTAACTCTACATGTCAACATTAATTTCAAGATAAAAATATTTTGTTTGTATTTCAATCTCTCTCTCTCAATTTCTATGGGGTGACTTTAAAGTAGTCATCGAAACTTTGCGGGATGATTTTCACTATGGAACTGAACCATTTTCCCCAAGAAACCTATTAAAAATCTTAAAAATTAAACGTTGACTTCTCATACTAAGGCAATCAGCTGATCTCTCAAGTGGCACGGAGAGGCGATTTTTTTCCATATTTCGAAATGTGTTCCTTTAGTAAAAGTTGTTCATTTTTGTGGGCTGATTCAGAACAATTTTCGCTAATTGGGCCTTTTTAAAAGCTTTTATTTGACTTCCCCTGATAGTTAGTATGTGTGGGACAAAATTTGCAAGTTAAATTTGATCCACTTCCCGATTTCCGATTGAGCTGACATTTTGCATGCATATGTATCACGCGTGACAATGCAATATGACGATGACAAGGAGCTGATCTGATGCTGGAGCTGGAAGGTTGCCATAGGAACTCAGCAATAAAACGATACAACTCCATCGAGTTTGGGCTCGTTCGATTTGTATTGACGAGTACTTTACTCCTATATGGCAGAAAAGCTTCTTTTAAAAAAGTTTTTAAATTTTAGAGTTATTATAATACGAAAATTGCACGGCAAAATTTTATTACTATTGCCTCCTATGCACTAGTCATACTAGAAGCTGGGAACATAGAAGGCACTATTAATAAAATTCTGTCATACCGTGCTGTGCCGTTCAAATTATAAAAAGACCCATTAGTTAAATTATTTTACCCAATATTTTCATCTAAATTTCAGCGTCTGTATTTCTGAGCTCATACAACCCGAATTTCTTTAAAGTTTGAGTGAATAGGCTTCTTCTTGTGAGCTCGCCATATCTTTAACCGCATCTTTGCCCTGAGCTGGATTGTGGTCAAGAAGGACACATTCTAAAGAATAAAAAACTTTATACACATATATGACGTTTAATTTCACGAGTGTGTGTGTGTGTAGCTTTATCATTATTGAAGAAGTGATTCCAACTAAACTTCAAGTAACGAAAAAGTACCTAACTCCTGTCGCTAAATACCATGTTAACAATTTGTTTACAAAGTTAAAATTCTTTAGACCAAATAAGCGGCTACAAAAAAAACATTGCTCACACATGGCCTATACCGTAAAAGCTAACACCATTAGTTTATTAAAGCTATTCATTGTTCAGTACCCACTACCCCTTGTTTAGCCAGTGTCCACTAGGGACTCACCTTATGACCAGACGTTAGTATAAAAAGATCGTTATCTTTTTATGTTTGTGTGACCATTAGAGCCGGCTGTTTGCTACCATTTGATCCATTTGTGTGATAAGTGCAGTCTTTCTTTATTCTTCATTCATTTATAAATGGTAGAGACTAGTTTTATTTTATTTATTATAAGATGGGTTAACTCTTGACCTGAGATCGACGATGGGGCGACTTAACCCAGAAAATGCCTATAAAGGCACTGGTACTCCCACGCACCGATTGAACACAGCAAGCTGTTTGGCGTCGGACTTCGGTAGGAGGGTGGTCGCAAACCAGATGGCCCTTTACAGAGCCTACCACACTGCATGAGACCATAGGACGAGACCTCAGATTCAGAAAAAAAATAAGTGTCGTTGCCTAGGATGGATTACTAGGAGGCAGGTCTCATTTGTGTTTCCTTGGTCGCCTCTTACGACACCCACGGAAAGAGATGGGGTGGTGTTAACCTCAACCGATCACCACACGGTTAAAGTGTTGCATAACTATCGATATTTGGTTATCGATAGTTGACCTTGAAAAACAGTAAGAATATCGATAGGACTCGTTTGCCATACTATTGATGACAGACCAAACTATCAAATCAAATCTTTCCTCTTTTCCTCTTTCCTCTTAAATATTGTATAGATGTTAGCTGTCTATTTGTCGGATCGACACGTGTATGTCGAAGAGAATACGAACGGAAACGCTAAGAACATTTTCTCTGGTTATTTTATTTGCCCTGTTTTCTAGGCATGCTCAAGCATGTTAAGCTTGACATTTTACTCTTATTTTCTTCGTGTGAGGGAAAATAACCAGTCAATCCAGGCTGATTTGTCAAAAGTTGAAGTGAATTTTTTTACGTATAAGCCAAATCGGAGGCCATTTGGCGGTTTCAAAACTCTGACATTTGGGGTATTTTCAGTGAAGAGGGTTACCGAGTTGACTAAACTATGTACAGCCTTAAGTTTTTATGTGTTTTGGGTGTTCTTAAGTCGTGTCTTATTACCTTGAAAATGTTTAGAGAAGAGTTGAAAAATTGTGTTTGCGTTACAAATAATTTAATAGAGCCTTTTTATACTCAAAAACGGCTCAGCAATTACCATTGCTTCATATACTAGTGATATTATATAAAAGCTGAGAAGAAAGGGGGCAATAGTAATTTTAACATTTTGCCGTGCTGTTCTTTTTTTTATTATAAGATGGGTTAACTCTTGACCTTAATCTTGACCATAAGGTCAAAGATGAGGTCGACGATGGAGCGAGTTAACCCAGAAAATGCCTATAAAGGCATTCTTTAAATTATAAAAAGGCCTATTCCAGACATTACAACATAATATGTTAATATTAAAATATACATATCTCAAATAAACGGAAAAATTTACGCAAAGGAGTTCATGCGAAATGGTTCTTACTGTTCATCAAAGTTTCTCGGTCAAGCATACTTACATTTTTTAGGGTTCCGTAGTAATCTACGAACCCTTATAGTTTCGCCATGTCCGTCTGTCCATCTGTCCGTCTGTCCGTCTGTCCGTCTGTCCGCGGGTTTCCTAAGAAACCCTTGGTACTACAGAGCTGAAATTTGGCATGGTCATAAATATTAACTACGCCGTCAGAACTGTAGAGTGAAATCTTAGAAAAAAAAATTTTTCGGGTGTCTCCCATAGACGTGAAAGGGCAATGAATTTTTTTTTTCTAGCCAATATAATTAAATGGGGTGTCATAGGACAGCTTTTCAAAAGACAGAAGGGGTTTACTAAGAACGTTTTTCGATTCAGCACTTTGTTTGCCTAATATAAATTTTTAAAGTGAAAATTTTTGTCAATCACAAGTGTCCCCCCCCCTCTACCAGCTAAACGGTTGATTCTAAAAATGTGAAAAAATTCATGGTGGTAGTGTATACAATGAAATTATAAGGAAAACTATCACACATAGGATGGCTCTTCAAGTTTGCGAGTAATAGTCGACCAAGTGCCAAACTTAGTTGGGATTAATAAGAATATGTTTAATAATATTAGATCCTTGGTACTACAGAGCTAAAATTTGGCATGGTTATACATATTGATTGCGCCAACAGATTGAAAAAATAAAATTTTGGAAAAAAACATTTTTCGGATGTTTCGTTTCGGATGGACACGTGAAAGGGCAATGGTTTTTTTTTCTCGCCGATATCATCAAATGATATGTCATAGGATAGCTTTTTAAAAGATAGAAGGGGTTTACTAAAAACGTTTTTCGATTCAGCATTCCCTTTGCGAAAAATTAATTTTTAAAGTGAAAATTTTTATTAAAAACAAGTGTCCCCCGCTACAAGCAAAACGATTGTTTTTAAAATGTGGAAAAATTCACGGTGATAGAATATACAACAAAGTTAAAAGGAAAACAATCACACATAAGTTGGCCCTTCAAACTTCTGAGTAATAGTCGACCAAGTACTAAACGTTGTTGGGATTAATAAGAACATATTCACTCATATTAGATCCTTGGTACTACAGAGCTAAAATTTGGCATGGTCATACACATTAATTGCCCTGACAGATCTACAAAATAAAATAGTGGAAAAAAAATTGTTTTTCGGGTGTTTCCCATACACGTGGAAGGGCGATGGATTTTTTTTTCTCGCCAATATCATCGAGTAGGTTATCATAGGATAGCTTTTTAAAAGATAGAAGGGGTTTACTATGAACGTTTTTCGATTCAGCAATCCGTTTGGGAAACATTAATTTTTATAATGAAAAAAATGTGGAATAATTCACGAGGGTAGCATATACGACGAAGTGTACCCCAATCCAAAATGGCTGCCATACAAGGTTCCACGCTAAAAGTGAGGCGAGCCGAAAGCCAAGCTGTAACATATTGATATTTCAGGTGTCGTTTAATAGGTTTTTGGGGGTGCTAATTACGAAAATGACATCAAAATTATACACGATCACCACGCGACCTGCTTTAGCAGCAGCTCGATATTATTATATTATGCCTAAGAATAATATTATCGCAAAAAAATAAAAACAAAAACAAAAACCAAAAAAAAAAAAAAATTCGCGCTCGCTTCACTCGCGCATTAAATATATTTATTTCATTTTTTTTCTCGCCGATATCATCGAATGAGATGTCATAGGATAGCTTTTTAAAAGATAGAAGAGGTTTACTAAGAACATCTTTCGATTCAGCAGTCCCTTTGCGAAAAATTAATTTTTAAAGTGAATTTTTTTATTAAAAACAAGTGTCCCCCACTACAAGCAAAACGATTGTTTCTAAAAATGTGGATAAATTCACGGTGATAGAATATACAATAAAATTAAAAGGAAAACTATCACACATAAGTTGGCCCTTCAAGCTTGTGAGTAATAGTCGACCAAGTGCCAAACGTTGTTGGGATTAATAAGAATATATTTACTAATATTAGATCCTTGGTACTACAGAGCTAAAATTTGGCATGGTCGTAATATTGATTGCGCCGACAGATCTAAAAAATAAAATGGTGGAAAAAAATTGTTTTTCGGGTGTTTTCCATACACGTGAAAGCGCGAGGGATTTTTTTTTCTTGCCGATATCATCGAGTGGGTTATCATAGGATAACTTTTTTCAAGATAGATGGGGTTTACTACGAACGTTTGTCGATTCAGCAATCCGTTTGGGAAACATTAATTTTTATAAAAATAAAATGAGGAATAATTCACGAGAGTAGCATTTACAACGAAGTGTACACTAATCCAAAATGGCCGCCATAAAAGGTTCCACGCTTAAAGTGAGGCAAGCCGAAAGCCAAGCTGTAACATATTGACATTTCAGGTGTCGTTTAATAGGTTTTTAGGGGTGCTAAGTACGAAAATGATATCAAATTTATACAAGGTCACCACGCGACCTGCTTTAGCAGCAGCTCGATATTATTATATTATCTCTAACAATAATATTATCGCAAAAAAAAAAAAACAAAAAAAAAACTATTAAAAAAAACAAAAAAATGTCGGGTTAGCTTCGCTCGCGCATTAAATACTACCATTGTGTTATATTTAGCCCAAAACTACAATTATTTCTGAAACTACAAACTTTTTAATACATTTCTTTTTGATACTATAGTATTTGGGGATTTTAACATCGACTATGCCAATATGCTCGTAGAAACCAGCTGCATATTTGAACCATGCTGCTACGGAACCCTACAATGCGCGTGGCCTGACACGCTCTTGACCGGTTTTTATTTATTCGATTCGAGAACTCATGAATGCTCGTTATTTTTGGGTACGCTTGACGCAGCCTCCAATTTGGCTGAGTTGCCAACTCTTTTAGTTGTTTAACTCTCGATGCTCCTGAACCAGAAGTAATTTTCCTTTTATTATTATAAGCTGTCGTGATTATGATCTACATTGTCATAATTTTACAATTAAATTTTAGAATATATTATCATTTTGTACTTAACTAATATGTAATGTATTGTTTACTACGAAAATCCGTAATTTTCATTTATAAAAATAAACAATTTAGATATTTTTGGTAAGTCACCTGAAAATGTTATTTTTAACATTTTAATTTTTATGTCCTACATCGCTATTAACTAATCGTCCGCTTTCCGCAAAAAGTTTGCGGAACAATATATGAGTTAAGCATAGTCAACGTATCTAATTAGATATGTCGTGCTTAAGCCAATGTTTGGCTTTTTATTTAAACCTCTAACTTAGTACTCCAGTAAAAATAGACTATAAACAAATTCAATTTAATTAATTTCCAAAAATATAGTCTACGTTTACAAAATTGTAGATGGGAATTTTATTTAAGCTAATCAAATGCTTGTGTTAAGAGGTACCGCTCATCCATATATTTATGTATGACTCTTTTATAGGGAAAAACTTTTGCAAGCAGGTTTGAAAAGGTGGGTAAATTACTATACGAAATTGCAATGATTTAAACAATTTTTTTGTGAGAGCGTGTAACGTAAGTGTGAAATGTATATGTCGCTGGAAATTAATAAGAATCGTAAGTTGATAAATTTTCGAGGTAGTTTATCAACTATCGGCAAATCATACACGGCGTTAAAATGTATTATTTAACGCAATAAATTTTAGCTAATTGATCAACTTACGCTGCCTGGCTGTAAGTTTATCAACTAACGATTTTGCCAAACGTTAAATCATACACGAATGGACCAATCGCTGCTCAGTGTACATTTTTACGTTAAACTGACATGCGTAAAATAATACACTGTTCTCTGATTGGTCGATGCGACAACCTCTTAAGGCAACCATAGTCGAGTCGTTTCTGGCACTTCGCCGGCCGCTGCACACTGGGACCCCGCCTTTCAAGGTAGTGCTCGAAACTCGAAACTCCCACATAGAGTGCCGGGGGGTGAAAGTGATGTATGGAAAAAGTGAACAGATTGCTCCAGTGAGTATGGAAAAATAATGATATCTTCGGAAACTCCTTCTCATTAGGGAGTAACACACCTGCCCATCTAAACCGTAGCAGATAGCAGAGTGGTGTTTACTGATCTTAGGTCCACACCCTAGGCCAGTTACCCAGTAACATATTTTTTAATTTCTCATAAACAAGATGGCCGCAATACAAAAATAAATTTCTTCACCTCCGAACCCAATGGAGATAGGAGATAAACCGCTCAGAGGCAACTTTTTCTTTTTAACAGACTTAACACGTTTCGAAATTTAATTTATACTGAATATATACAATTTTTTTATTAACTGTGGATCAAAGAGTAAGAAAAAAAAAATTCACTCTGGTAAAGCATTTTGATTGCTTCGGGATAAAACATTTTCCTATCTAGCACTGGCACTGAACGTGTATGTGTGATAACAGGATCTGAAGACACCAATGGTCTGTTAAAAACATCCTCCATATTCTTTTTTCTGGAACATTTCCTACTAAAACGCTCTCGATATTCTTTAAAATCTTTATTACGAGCGTCTTGCGCTTCTTCACTCAAACATCCAATAGGAAGTCAAAATTCGATATTATATCGGCTCCGTGTATGATTATTGACATCTTAATATATAATTTTATGTCTAAATGTCTTCATTTAAACGATTATTTGAGAGCCTGATAAAAAGGTCATAGAAAAAAATTACAATATATCGAAAACCAGCAACTTGCTTTTACTTTTCTATTCGGTTTTAGTATCCTGAGAGTTTCTGTATCTACTTCTAATTATTACATTTGCAAGCAGTTTGCTGGTTTAAGAAAAAAAAATCTATAAACTCTTGAAAGATGTTTTATATACGCTTTAAAAATTTTGGATATATAACAGCTTATAACATGATACAAAAAAAGAAATAACATCTACATACCTTCCCCTTAAAGAAACATTTTGATTTTTATCTTTAAAAATAACCACTCAACAGATAATCAAAAAAATGTTAGAATGATCGCTCAGCGCTAAGCTAATGTAATTGATAATAAGCTAACTTTGACTCAGTCTGTCGTTGTACTGACAGCCGATATTTACTAACTAATTATGAAAAAAAGTTCATTGTACCTTCAATTATTTCGAAAAATAAAAATAAGTCGAGAATATCTTTATTTCAATATTTTAGTTTCGAGCACTACCCAGTATGGCGGGGTTCCAGTGTGCGCTGCCGCGGCACGCTCGCTACGCTCGCTCGGCTCGTGCGTTGAGGGTCGCAGTTCTAACCTAACCCAACCCAACCAACCTTAAACGGGTTGGTTGGGTTCGGCTACTAACAAACCTACTCGTCGCAGTTCTAAGTGAAACATTCAACCAATCAGCGAACACCTCGAGTTTTCAACCAATCAGCGTACACATCGCGTTTGTCGGATCTTTTGACTGCGAGACGCCGTAAATTGATTAATTACCGGACATGTATACGTTAAATAATACATTTCAACTGCCGTGTATGATTTTCCGATAGTTGATAAACTACCTCGAAAGTTGATCAACTTACGATTCTTATTATTTTCCGGTGACATATAAATTATGTTGATATGTTAATGAAAGAGTGTTTTGTGAGTAAATTGTGAGTAGGTATATGTGGAAAGATACCTACAAACAATTTATATATATACACACTTAAATAATGCATACCACTTCAGACCATCGCGGTCAGCCATATACTTAGTTATACCTACACATTAGGAATGGGGGGGGGAGACAGACAATCCACCCACACACAAAACATCATCCGTAAAAAAAGAAATAAATTTCGCCCCAAAAACTCCGATATCATTAAATATTCGAACCCTTCAAAAACGCCGCAAAATAATATTTTTTTAACTGCCCAAAAGCTATGACGGTTATATTATAATATCTGAAAAAGGAGGCCTCGTGTGATACTGTGGAATATAATTAAAAAAAAACCGGCCAAGAGCGTGTCGGGCCACGCGCATTGTAGGGTTCCGTAGCAGCATGGTTCAAATATGCAGCTGGCTTCTTAATTCTACAAGCATATTGTCATAGTTGATGTTAAAATCCCCAAATACTATACTTAGTATCATAAACAAATGTATTAAAAAGTTTGTTCTAAATACAACAGAATGGAAGTGTTTAATGCGCGAGCGAAGCGAGCGCGAATTTTTTTTTTTTTTTTTTTTGTGACAGTTTTATTGTAAGGAATAATATAATAATATCAAGCTAAACAGGTATATATTTTTAATGTCGTTTTCGTAATTAGCACCCACAAAAACCTATTAAACGACACCTGAAATGTCAATATGTTACAGCTTGGCTTTCGGCTCGCCTCACTTTTAGCGTGGAACCTTGTGTGTCAACCATTTTGGGTTAGGGTACACTTCGTCGTAAATGCTACCCTCGTGAATTATTCCACTTTTTTTTTTTTCATTATAAAAATTAATGTTTCCTAAACGGATTGCTGAATCGAAAAAACGTTTGTAGTAAACCCCTTCTATCTTTTAAAAAGCTATCCTATGATAACACACTCGATGATATCGGCTAGAAAAAAAAAACATCGCCCATTCACGTTAATGGGAAACACACGAAAAAAATTTTTTTCCACCATTTTATTTTCTAGATTTGTCACCACAATCAATAGGTATGTATGACCATGCCAAATTTTAGCTCTGTGCTACCAAGGGTTTCTTAGGAAACCTGCGGACAGACAGACATGGCGAAACTATAAGGGTTCATAGATTACTACGGAACCCTAAAAACAAATGTATTATTAAAGAGTTTGTAATTTGGGAAATAATTTTTGTTTTGGTCTAAATACAACCGAATGTAAGTATAAAATTCGCGAGCGAAGCGAGCGCGAATTTTTTTTTTTTACGGCAATATTACTGTTAGAATAATATCAACCTGCTGTTAAAATAATTTTGATGTCATTTTAGTAATTAACACCCCCAAAAAACTATTTAACGACACCTAAAATGTCAATATGTTACAGTTTGGCTTTCGACCTCCCCTCACTTTTAGCGTGGAACCTTGTAAACATATTCTTATTAATCCCAAAAACGTTTGGTCGACTATTACCCGAAAAAATGTTTTTTCCAAAATTTTATATTTCAGATCTGTCGGCGCAATCAATATCTATGACCATGCCAAATTTCAGCTCTGTAGTACCAAGGATCTTATGTTATTAAATATATTCTTATTAATCCCAACAGTGTTTGGCACTTGGTCGACTATTACTCGCAAACTTGAAGGACCAAGTTATGTGTGATAGTTTTCCTTTTAATTTCGTTATATATTCTACCAACGTGAATTTTTCTACATTTTTAGAAACAACCGTTTAGCAGGTAGAGGGGGGGGACACTTGTGTTTGACAAACATTTTCACTTTAAAAATTTATATTTCGCAAACGGAGTGCTGAATCGAAAAACGTTCTTAGTAAACCCCTTCTATCTTTTAATATGCTATCCTATGACACCCCACTCAAAAATATTGGCGAGAAAAAAAAAATTCATCGCCCTTTCACGTCTATGGGAGACACCCGAAAAAAATTTTTTTTCTAAGATTTTACTCTACAGTTCTGTCGGCGTGATTCATATGTATAATCATGCCAAGTTTCAGCTCTGTAGTACCAAGGGTTTCTTAGGAAACCCGCGGACAGACGGACAGACGGACAGACGGACAGACGGACATGGCGAAACTATAAGGGTTCGTAGATTACTACGGAACCCTAAAAAAGGAAATATAACAATATAAAATACATTGGAAAATTAACAAAAGTGGAAAATAATAACTATGTAATTCATAATAGATTGTTCAGTCAAAATGGCGCTGACTCAGCATACGCGTAGTGCTACTAACTGATTATCTGTCAGTATAGTCAACTGTTTGCCATTGAATATCTTCAACGGAAAATAAACTATTGATTGATTAAAAAAAATACAGATGGTGATGGGTGGCATATTAGAATACCAGTTGTCATCACCGCGATTGCCTTCGAGGATCAGTGCAGGGTATAAGGGCCAGCCCAAATCTATAGTGGAATCTACCCATAAAACAAGATTTTTATTCCTGAAAACCTTAAATTATGGAGTTTTCACTATTTGTGACTTAAAAGTTACAACTTTCGGGTTTGTCAATAAGAGCAATTTTCAATAGCTCATCACAATATTTGTGAATCTTATCGAATATGTACCCCTAAAGTTGTATTTGATCTTTAGCTCTACCGATTTTACAAAAATAGATGAGATGGGGTAAATGGGCTGTGAAAATGGTTATCAGTTTGCAATCGGAATCCTACAATTAGACATTTTGTTGTTACGTGACAGCTTGAAAGAAACACTGTCTATAATTGACATTTGTTGGTTTCGGACGGCTGGCGATATCTAGCGCATAGTCCCGTTTGTCCGAGAATGATTAGATACTTTGCCTAATTCACTACTTTTGTTAATTCGCAACTTTTCCTAATTAATTCGACACTTTCTTCAACCGGACTTTTTCCTTTTTGGTTACTTTTCCAACTGCCTACTTTTATAAATGTACACTCAATTACTTAATTTAAAGTTATTCAATTTTTACCCGAATATGGTGAAGACAAAAGGAAGGGTTATAATTTTTACACGTTTTGTATGTACCTACTGATCTGTTTGAAGTCGGTGCCAAATCAAATACGTGCATCCGCCTTCGCACTGACTTCAAACAGATTAGTAGGTAGGTACGTAGCACACTTAATGCTACGTTTTTATTCTTCGCTTTTTGAAGTAGGTTTGTTTTTATAAAAGGTTAATTTATCTCATCGATTGTACCGAAGTTACGAAATAGAAGAGTAACCAAAAAGGAAAAAGTTCGGTTGAAGAAAGTGTCGAATTAGGGAAAGTTGCGAATTAACAAAAGTAGTGAATTAGGCAAAGTGTCTACACTTAAAGACCCACACTAAGGTTTTCCCTTGTATCGTGGGTCCCTTGGAACACACATAAAGATATACATAAACACCCGTAACCCGAGCGAATTCGAACCCAGGACACGTTCATGAAGAGGCAGCGCCCCTACCACTCGAGCAAACCGGTTTAACGATGATTCAAGATTTGACAGATCAAATCATTACAGTTGAGGTCGGTCTGTGTTTCTTTGTATTAGTCTGTAAGAGTTTGAAATAAAAAGTTTACATACAAACATACAGTAGAGTGAATGCCATCTAACCTCCGTGACTCTGGTTAACAGGGGAACCTGACCGGATTGGATCATGATCATATTCAGTCTTGGGAATATGATAATTATCCAATCTTACCGTAAAAACATCAGTGCTCGTAGCCCAGTGGCACTCACTGATCTCTACCGATCGGTTAGGTAAAGCAACGTACATAGTGGCAGAGAACCTGATGGGTGACCAAAGTGGCAATTTATCATGAGCGTTTCCGTGTTTCGGAGGGCACGTTAAGCTGTCGGTCCCGGCTGTTGTCGATTGATTACAGTCGTTAAAAGCAAGTCGGAGGTCAGTGCGGATTCAAAGTCTGACACAATGGTTAGCCAAGTTCGCCACATGCTTGACTATACCTACACGATAAGAAGAAGACCGACAAAGCATCTGTTAGTGTTAAACTAATGTACATAGCTCACAAAACGAGTCATTGTTACATTAGGCATTAGGGACTGAACCCGACCTTCCATTTAAGAGTCTGACCCGCTAGCCGTCGGACCAACAACGCTACATATACGCCTAAAGGTGAATATAATAATAAACTTTAAATAAGGTTTTCTATATCGGTAGTAAACCATATATATGACAATACGACACTTACATAATACGAAAATAATTGGGTCAGAGTTCTACATTACATAACTCTTACATAAATCATATTGTAATGACAGGTAATGACATTTTTCATTTTTCTTTCCTCAAAATTCTTTATTTTTTTACATACCAACGAAATAATTCTTGTAACAAAATTTAATGAAAGCAATACTTTAACAGACCTCCGAGGTGCAACTCAAATTCTGATAGGGACCATAGTGTATTATAAATGTCCATGTTAGTATAATAATAATACAGGCATCATAACAAAACAACTCCATAATTCATTAAAAACAATAGACCTACCTAAACACACTTGCATTACCATACAGAGAGCATTGATATTAAATACATGCCGAATCGTACGCAAGTTTCTACAGTTGGACACAATGACATTAATCCACCCAATAAATGATGCCCCTTGACATCATCATTTTACCGGTATACACATTTGGCACTAGTGT
Source organism: Aproaerema taeniolella (assembly GCA_949987775.1). Lineage (NCBI taxonomy): Eukaryota > Metazoa > Arthropoda > Insecta > Lepidoptera > Gelechiidae > Aproaerema > Aproaerema taeniolella. Next base: position 7,709,985 of record OX465267.1, read on the forward strand.
TATGGCAGTCAAGCGCGTTATAATTAATAGTTTTTTCAATGCGTAGCTTTCAGACACGGAGATAGGAGCGATCATCTGTTTTACTTGTTCACTCTTGGTTTAATTGAGGGACTGGGCGTGGAGGTATGGATAATTGGCGTCACTTATTGTCTATCAAATTGACTTAAATTATTATTCGAGACTTGTCGAAATTTTTTAGAGTTAAGTATACCTTCTTTGATATTTATTTTTTACCAGCCCATACGGGCCTCCCTTCGAAAAACGAAAGGGATTTAGGCTTTGATATTACTACTGTAAATCTATAAGTGAACGTCTGTAATTGGTTTTATGTATCTGTAATTTAGTTCTAATTTGTTTTTTAAATACTGATGAGGTTCCTGTTTAAAAAAACAAAACAAAAAAATACGACACCGAGCTGAAATATCATTTCAAAAACAATAATAAACCAACTTACCATATCATCATAAAACGGCATGAGGACTGTTAGAATTTGATTCATATAATAAGAACATAGCGTCCAATTCACATTGGCTCCTCTGCACACTGAGTCTTCTGGATCCGAAGACCGTCGTCCAACATTGTAAATAAGCCTATCTAAATCACCTATTTTGAATTATTTCCACTTCAACACATTAAAAAAAACACTCAATCACTTTCTAGACCTCTTCGTCAAATCTCAAAAAAAGAGCGAAAACTACTTTTTTAAACAGAATAAAAATTTACAAGATAACTTAGGCAAAATCCAAAACGACGTTTTAATGAAACATTCAAAACACAAGCAAAGAACAAACTTCACCAAAAAACTTTGCTAAGTTTGGTGTTCTTCGTAAAGATATTTGTATGTTCGCAACGTGCGCTCTCCCGTACTTCTGAAACCGAACTGAAAGCACTATGTTCTCGCCATTTCAGTGTACAGTTTGCAGCTTAAGTTCTCGTCGTTGAACAGTCGCGGACACAAGTTCGTAAGGGTTTTGAAAGATTTGTTCGTCATTAGTCAACTTATCAATAAATTAGTTGCTTTTGACGCGAGTTTGTGAATCTTTGTAAAGTCTAGTTTGACACAGTGTTTCTCTATATTATTTACACAAACATTGAATCATTTCCATTTACGCATAGAAGGAAAATATTGATATCAGTAGAACATAATTAGCCAGCTAATCAGTCAGGCAAAAATCGGGCTCTTTTTCTTACTGCAGCAGACATATGCAAGCATAAAACTATTATATGTCATAAATATTCATATCATACCATAATGGCTAAACGTTAATGACCTTAAAATTAATCTTAACAAAACTAACTTCATGCAATTTCACAAACACCACAATTTTAAAACAAACTTTTCATTGAATATTGAACATGACGGAAAAAATATTAAAGAGGTCGAAAAAGCAAAATTTCTTGGAATATTAATTGATGAAAACCTTAACTGGAGGTCACATTTAGATAGCATTTGCGGAAGAATTAATAAATTTATATATGCCCTTAAGCATGTAAGCAACATCACCAATATAAAAACAGCACTTTCGTGCTACCACGCTTATGTAGAATCTATATTACGAAATGGAATTGTGTTTTGGGGAAATAGTACGGATATAGGACGTGTGTTTGTTGCTCAGAAAAAATGTGTACGTGCAATGTGTGGAGTTTTGCCTGATGCTTCGTGTAGGTTATTGTTTAAGAGACTCTCAATCCTAACTCTACCGTGTCTCTACATACTGGAGGTGTGTGCTTTTGTCAAAAATAACACTGAACTTTTCCACAAGGCTTGTGATAGGAATCCTAGATTGAGAAGAGACTTGTGCAGGCTGGATTTTAGAGATACTCCTGTTACCACGAAGTATTACAAAGGTTGTCTGAGTATGTGCGTTAAAATCTATAATAAATTGCCTAATCATTTAAAGACCTTGAACAAAAGATTGTTTAAAATAAAATTTCGTGAGTGGCTGAGTGAACATACATTTTACAGTATTAATGAATTCTAACATTTTGTGATTGTAATTTTAATTTTGTAAGTGCTTATATTTACTGTTTGCATACCATTGGTGAATGGTGAAACATGTAGCTCTATAATATGTTTGTAAGACCTTATAACCATGTTTCAAAGCAAATAAAGTTTTATGATTTTATGATTTATGATTTAATAGTTTTTACAATAACATAAAAATATAAATTTTTACTTTTGTAACTTATGTGTTTGCTGTCTTGAAGAAATAAACGTGTTATTGTAATTAACTATCTAGTTAAAACGTTTGTCTTAATAACTTCTTCTTAACGATTAGGTAGAGTCAAGTAAATGACCTTGTAGATTAGCTCTAGTGTCAGAATTTTCAAATCGCCAAATGGTAACTGAATTGGGTTGTTGATTGATAATTAATCCTTACTTCTTTACTAAAGTAACTTTGTCTGTCTGTCTGTCTTTCACGCCTAAAATACTGAACTGATTTTTATCAAATTTGGTACAGCGATAGATTAAAGCCTGGGAAAGGACATAGGAAAGACATATATGTTTACCCACAGTTGAGCACGATATTAAACTTGTAGTCCACGCGGGCGGAGCCACATATTATGTAGATAATATGTTAATAAACGTAATATGATAACAGGGTTCCGAAATTAAGTTTAAAATTGATCAGAATATAGAAAACGTATCAATTTAATACCTACTGCCATATTAAGACACAAACTTTCGTTTTGTAAGAAAAAGACAGACAAAAAGTTTGGTTTTACAGTCTACCAAACCTTTTTTCTATCTTTTTCTTACAAAACGAAAGTTTGTGTCTTAATATCGCAGTAGGTATTGAATTGTTACGTTTTGTATCTCCCTCTCTGTTTAATTGAAAGTTTTATCTTTCTTAATTTAAAAGATATTGAAAAACTACTAACCCGTCGTGCGCTTGTTTACGCCGCGTGCGATACAAATCCCGCAACATCGTGCGAGGGTAATAACAGGCTATTTATGGGGTAAAAAGATTAAATTTTAACAATAATAAAAATGTTCAATTACCCAATTTGTCTTGACTTGTTTTCAATCGACAAAAATCGGACTTAACGTGCCTTCAAAAAAAATGTAAAGTTTCCACTCACCAAGTTACATTGCTTAACCTCAGTTACCGATTCTTATTACCGAACGCTACTAGACTTCAAATGATTCACACTTTGTCCTAATTAAAAGAAATCAAAATGTCAAGTCATACAGTGATAATAACTGCCAAATTAAATGGGCATAATTTTTATTGATTTAAAATGGATGTTATTGATTTAATGAAAAATGAGCATAAGTGGTGATGATGGATGCTGGATGAAGATTTGTGGTAATTGTGAGATAGTAACTTTCCTTTGAGCGTGAAGAAGTAAAAACATAGAAACAAATACACTCACAAACTTTCGCCTTTATAATATTAATGAGAATAGAATAGAATAGAAAAAATCTTTATTTTATAACACATTCAGGATGCCACTTAAAACATGGAGGTAGCTGACACTCTGGATCTGGATCCATGGCCCAGTTGGTATTGAGCCAGACTTGTAATCGGAAGGTTGCGGGTTCAAATCCTGGTGCGGGCCTGTGCCACTAAAATCATCTTTTCGGATTTATGTACGGATTTGTCATCCATTATCATTTGCTCAGCGGTAAAGGAAAACATCGTAGCTCCTAAACGAATGGACCGATTTCGATGCAGTTTTTTATAAATAATTTTAGGGAAAGAACAGCCCGAGATCTTCGTTTTTTTTAAATATAGATAATTCTTAGCTATATTTGTTAAAAGTTGGTTCAGCCGTTTAAAATTTATAAACAATAGAATGACAGTATGGTCCACACATCCAAATGCCTGCCATCTATTACCCTAATTCACGATTTTAATACAAAAATGAAACCTCGATATATTCTAAAATACTGAATGTTTTGCATTTTTTTTACTCACCTTCAGTGACGGAAATTCTCTTCATTTGTGACACCTTCCCAACTTATGTGACGGAGTATTGGCTGAAGCAGAAGGTTTTGAACGTGATCCACACGTCCAAATGCTTCAGAAATTGATTCACGTTTTTCTCTCTGATGAGAGTTTCATAAGAAGATTGTTGCCGCTATGTGCTGTCACATATCATATGTGATTGAGCCAGGGTCGTTAATTTTTATCTCGGGCTGCTGGTTTACCAGATATGAAGTGGGCCCTACGTAATCCTGTGGCCCACAAATAAATGTAAATATTTTCTAAAGTATTAGGTTTTTTGGGTTGATTATGATTTTTTTATGCGTCACTGTAGATGCTAATGATAAAATTGGGGCACCGTCAACCGGTTCATCTTATTTTCACTACTGAGAATCGCAGGCATTCGGATGTGTGGACCATACTTTTTTGCCAATAATTCTTGAACTATTGCGTCACATTCGATTTCAATATGCAAATATGAAGTCTTTTATCCATCACTGAGCGAATCTTTTGGAGTTTTTATCCTAGGATTAAGGGCCACACATCCAAATGCACATAAATTATTACAATCTACAAGTAAGTGCAGTATTGTGCTATAATAAGTTAATTCAAGTTAGTTCAAAAGTGCAGTCAACAGGGATAATATATACATAACAATATTTCCGTAGCATCATTATTTGTAGTGGGATGGAAAACATTTTACTAACTTACTGTGCCATTTGCTATTTTCGTCCATTTGTTTTACAGACGTCACGTCAGGACGTACGAAAATAGCATTTACTTGGTAACTTGAGACTTGACAAGGAAACAAGGAAATTGATGGGTGTGACACCTGCCCACGTATATATTGGATGAATTGTATGTCAAAGGAGATTGACCGTTATCAAGGAGTTCAAACGAGAATACAGAATAAATACATATAGATAACTAGCATTCGACCCGGGACTTCGTTTCCGAGGGAATTCGGGAAAATTATATAGCCTATGTCCATCGAGTATAATGTAGCTTTTTAATGGTGAAAGAACTTTTAAAATCGGTCCAGTAGTTTCACAGCCTATTCAATGCAAACAAACAAAAAACAAATATCATCCTCAAGTATACACTAGAGGATGCCTGTCAGCGGAAAATTGTGACAGATACAAAAACACCCATGACCTGAGAACAAACAATATTTACCCCAACCGGGATCAAACCCAAGACCCGTTGTTCAAGCAGCAACGCCACTGCCACTCGACTTAACCAGCCATTAAAATATTAAGGGCCTTGAACTCATTAAAAAGTTTTGTACCTGAAATTAATAGGTAAACGAATAGGGTTGGTGTAATATGGGTCCCGATTCATTATTTTGGCTATCCAATCCAAACTCGATACATTTACTCGGTTTATTGATTTATCCAAGACCATATTAATTATAAGTAAATAGTATACATTACAGATACGGAAAATTTATTTCACAACTAGAGTGTGCGTGGGACTTCGTTTCCGTGGCATAAAATCTTACCTTGTTTTTTGCCTACGTTATAAAAGGAACCTTTATGTCTTTCAGCTCTCTAGGTCTAATATAGTTTGATTTGGGCGGTGATCAATTGGGAAATCAGGACCTTCAATTTTACATATTAAAGGTAATTAAAGGAATCATGTTTCATGATTACAGTCGACATTAAAAATTATTTACAAAGAAAGCTTTTTAAAACTGAAGCAAAAAATATAGACGATCTTTCTCAGTGAATAAAGACAAGACGATGAAGCAAGCGAGTGACGTAAGAGCTACCAGAAAACGTAGGGTAATAATCATCAACAAGCTTTTACTTAAAACGATTTTACTCCCTCGGGGTAAAAATATAGGGCACGGTGTGAAGTAAAGCGGAAAGTAAAGGTATTAGTCGTTAACATGAACCAAAAAAAAAGCCCTAAAAATTACTTTGACAGTATCAAAGTAATTTTTAGGGCTTTTTTTTTGGTTAGTTTTTCAGTCTACCCGAAATTATTAACAGATAAACAGAAATTTTTTTTAACAATCATTGTTTTGGGTTCTACCGTGTTGATAAAGGCTCCCAATAATAGTTTTTCAATGTCTTCCACAAACAACGTTTAGAGTTAACATACATACATACAACGATCAAGTAAATTTTTATCATATCATTAATATTCGTATTACTAAACGTATATTAACAAAGTCTCCCGCCCCGTCTGTCTGAATAAATGCCATAAACTCAAAATCTACTGAACGGATTTCACCAGTAGATGGAGTGATTCAACTGATTATTTGTATAATTCAGTTCCACAGGAAAGAAGTCCCGGGCTGGAAGCTAGTGTATAGTATAGATGACTAGCTTTCCGCTCGGAACTTTGTTCCCTTGGGAATTTGGGAAAATTATGTAGCCTATGTGTTAATCCAGGGCGTCAGCGTGAAAGAGTAACAAACATCTTTACATCCTCACAAACTTTCGCATTTATAATATCAGTAGAATTATAAATAATATTGAATAGATAAAGAAATAAATTAATCTGATTAGTAGGTGCTTGAAAACAACTTAATGACATCTATGAAATAAGTAACGATGCAAAAAATAGAACAAACTAAGTCTTATTTCTGCGAAAAGCTCTTTCTCTGATATTCTTGGTTGATTGCCTGTTACTAGTCGTAAAAATATTTTTAACACGTTTCTAGCTAGACATGGAAAGCTTTTACATAAATGTCACCATAATATTGTAATTTTACTTAGTAAGATTATCATAGATTACAATCTGTCGGTCTTATCTAACACAAACATTTTTAGGACTTCAAAATTTAAACGCCTTCATCTTAGTTGTTTACGCGATAAGGCCAATGTAAAGAAGAATAGAGTTCCAATATTCTTTTTTTTGTTGTTTAATTTATCCCTTTCGGGAAAGGCAAAAAAACTATGTCCATACAGCCATGTCTTCAGTGAAAAATATTCTTTCTCTAACTTAACCTAAGCCCTGTTTTACGCAAACTGGCGGCGAGAAGCACAACCGCGAGGATCTTTATCAGTACCAAACGGAGCAGAAACACTGTTATCACTTGAATTTTTCATCACAACAGGAATTTTAGTCAATTTACTGCATAATACACTATCTATTACACATTATACAACTTTTTCATGTAGAAAACGAAAATTCAATTGACAAAGCAACCGCCCACGCCGAGTTCATCCAAAGATCCTCCAATATTCTAAGGAGAGAGACTTTTTTTTAATATGGCTTGGCACGACTTGTTCATCAACGGATTTAAAAGCGGGAAGGAGAGAGACTTAATGATTATAAAACTGAAACTGACAGTTAACAGTTTCCTTATAGAAGTAGTCTCGTCGCAAAAACAACCAGCCAAGTGCGTATCAGGCCACAAGCAGTGTAGAGTTCCGTAGAAACAAAAAAATTGTTACATTTCTTAGACCTAACATTATACTTAGACATTGACAGCGTTTAATTACTAGATCAACCATTTGAAAAGCCAATAACTTAGCTGTGATAGTTTTTTTTCCAATTTTATTTTTTACCGCCACTCTGAATTTTGTAAAAGTTTAAGGAAAAACAGTTTAGCTGGCTCTCAAAAATGTTTCGTTCAACACTTAATATTTTTCAAACGCATCATAAAACATGATAACTAATTTAAAATACTATAAAGTAGGCAAGTAAGGTTTGCCCATTACTGGATAACGATATGTGTATTAACTAATTGTAAGTGCATACCTGTTGTTTAACTAAATAAAAAGAATAATTGGCTACTGAAAAAAAACATTCCCGTTTTTTAGGTTTTATTGTAAAACTTTGTACACGTGATCATAATGTATAACAATGCCAAATTAAAGCTTTGTCTCTAATTTGAATCGCGGACAGAAGACACGGCAAAACTGTTTGGGTTCGTCATGACTACGAACCCCTAAAACAATAGCACTACGAAAACTACGATAATGCGTAACTTTTGCTTGCTTTGTTTTGACAGGCACACTGTTTTATAGAGTACTTGATTTCAAAAGCCGGCAAATCCCATGCAAATATCGTGAAGTTTTATAACAAGTTAATGCCACGATTAACTCGAATTGTGAAGGTTATTAGATGAAATATGAGATGAATCTAATTGCCAGTCTTTTACTGATTATATCAGCAACGGCAGTCCACAACAGTGTGTTCTCCCCCTAAGATACAGGGTGATGTAGTTTAGGGGGCAGAGACTTCATAATTTTAAATGTAAACTTTTTGGTGAATATAAAGATTTTATTTATTATTTATTCTCCTAACTTTTTTTATCACTCACAGTCCTGTGTTGAAAAGAGTTAGCAATGTACAAAAAATGTAGCCTAGCGGCGCTTGCTGATTTAAAACTATTAGTGACGTCAAGCAACGTACATAGTGGCAAAGAACCTAATGGATGACCAAACTGAAGCTTATCATGAAGCTTCCTTGCTTCGGAAAGCACGTTAAGCCGTCGGTCCCGGTTGTTATCGATTGCCTACAGTCGTTAAACCAAGTCCGAGGCCATTTGGCGGTTTGAAAACTCTGAAAACAAGGTTAATCAACTTCGCCACATACTTAATTATACCTACACGGAAAGAAAGAAAGCAATGTTTGGTCGAGTGGTAGTGGCGCTGCCTCTTGATCGACGGGTCCTAGGTTTGATTTCCAGTCGGGGCAAATTTTTGTGTAAAAACAGATATTTGTTCTCGGGTCATAGATGTTTGTGGCTGTCTTTATGCGTATGTACCAAGGGACCCACGACACAAGGGAAAACCTTAGTGTGGGCTTTTGAGTGTGTAGCGCTTATTAATGTAATTGTAAATAAAATAATAAAATAAATAATAAAAATAATTTATTCATAATTATTGTTTACAAGTAAAACTTAAGGCTAAGCATTACTAATTTAGAGCGAAAATAACAGGTGCCTGAACTAGGTTAACTTAATACCTGTATCTCGGACAAAAAGGGATCTTATTTTTATAAACAAATACTTACAAATAATTAAATATCTTAAAGTTAAATAAATTCCTTACACCGTAATATGAACTTACTAAGTAAAAATTTGCTCCACTAACCTATACTTTAAAATACCTTAATATTGTAAAATAAACTCGCTTGTATGTTTTAAAATTTTTTACTATTTGTAGTGTATCTGTCGTCTCGTGCGATGCACCGGCGGGGGGCGGGCGCGCGGTGGCAGTGGCAAGCCGACCGGGAGCGAGTGAGGACGTTCCGCCGTGCGGTGCATGCGCTCAGCGAGCCGATATAATATCGATCTTATTATTAAAGGAGGGACACAACATTGGCGACGAGGATTAATTGTGAGTTTTTAACTACGTGGATACACAAAAAGAAATGATCTTATTATGTAAAAAGGGGAAAATAGTGAAGTTAATAAAATAAGGATACGCAGTAAGTTAGGTACCTACTTTTACATTTTGTAGGGTACAATATGGTATAATCCTAGGAATAGGCCAGGCAAATCAAGAAGTCTCCGTTATTATAATTAATGTAATAGCTATCAAAAAATATTTTCATCTACCTCTTTTAGAAATAGTGAGTTAATAAATCAGTTTAAGAAGTAAAATAAATAATGGAGTAGCTAATATTAGTACCTACCTATAATAATACCCCAATGTGGAATACCTAGGTAAAAGTATTACCCTACAAGACATAATTATTTGCTATTACGGCAACATACATTAACATACCTATTTCAAACTGCTTACATAAATTCTCTTCTAGTGCTTTCGAATATTATTGATAAGAAGTTAAATACCTATATATATTTTTCTCAAAGGCTTATTTTTAGTTAAGTATGTACTTACGAGGTTAACTAAGGCGGCCGGTTTGGTCGGGTAGTGGTGGCGCTGCCTCTTGTTCGGCGGGTCGTGGGTGTTTGTGTCTGTCTTTGTGTGTGTTCCGGGGTACCCGCGACATTGTGGAGGACCTTGGTGTGGGCCTTTGAGTGTGTAGCGTTTATTTATTATTTACATATGAAAAAGTATAATATTTTACTTCCATGGGGGTATTCGAGTATCAGATTTTATGGAATACCTACATTTAGAGTACGATGGTGATAGCGCGTGTGGTGCGCCGCGGTCCTGTGTCGAAGGGTTGGCATTGACAGCGCCGGAGGGCGAGCAAGCTTTTGCGCGGGGTCCTCGCGCAGTCGAAGTGAGGTTTCGGCGTCAGCCGAGTGGCGCCGCGCGAGTTTATTTTATTTATTTATTTATTTGAGGTACATACAACAGATTACAACTAATATTACAAATAACCTTTCAAAAAACTTATATAGATCTAAGTTGAAATCCTTACGAGTACATACACAGCATGCAAACTATTTATGTTCCAGTTATGTTAGTTTGTCGCCATCGTGCTCGAGCTGCTACCTATTTTAGTTAACTTCATTACACTGTACTTACTGAAATTACATTTCATATTTCGGACGGAATATTAGTTTATGCCTGGGTGGGGCTAAGTTTGTACACACGACAGCAGATTGGGTTGTACATGTTAATCTTCAAGTTTTTAACCGTTTGTCATAGTACCGCGTTTTGTGGCGCGAATTAGTAGCCTGACCCGGACATGCTGCTGTTGTCTGTACATTATTTTAATTTCTTTTTGTGTCATTCATGTTAGCATAAAAAAGGAGGGCCCTGGTCCGGGCAGTATACGCACTTATTGGAGTGCATAAAAAAGGAGGGCCCTGGTCCGGGCAGCATACGCACTTATTGGAGTGCATAAAAAAGGAGGGCCCTGGTCCGGGCAGCATACGCACTTATTGGAGTGCATAAAAAAGGAGGGCCCTGGTCCGGGCAGCATACGCACTTATTGGAGTGCATAAAAAAGGAGGGCCCTGGTCCGGGCAGTATACGCACTTATTGGAGTGCATAAAAAAGGAGGGCCCTGGTCCGGGCAGTATACGCACTTATTGGAGTGCATAAAAAAGGAGGGCCCTGGTCCGGGCAGTATACGCACTTATTGGAGTGCATAAAAAAGGAGGGCCCTGGTCCGGGCAGCATACGTACTTATTAGAGTGCATAAAAAAGGATGGCCCTGGTCCGGGCAGCATACGCATTAAGTGGTTCAAAGTGGTTGCCATAATCTGGCAGTAGAAGCACAATAGGTGGAGGCCAGTTATAGGGTGAAAATAATAATAATAATGATCATCATCATAGGCCTCTGCATCTTGACGGATGATTTGGGCAGCGACTGTGTGAGATCAGCAACGCCGCTCGTGACTAAATAAACCGATTCTAGAGTGACACATCCGTCCGCACTTGTGGCATGCGTACTGAGGAATAACAATACAGTTAAAATAAATAAATTGATAAATAAAAAAAATAAAAAATAGATCATTGAACAAATAAATTAATATATACTATATACCTAACCTACTTAACTAAATACATTTAAAAAAATCAATAAATAATGATTCTTAGGAATAATAAAATAACAGTTGTCTTTTAACGAACAGGGTCATCATTAGACAACCGAGGAGGTTCCGCTATATTTGCTCGTAACAATTTGAAATTTAAAGAACATAATGACATAGTAAGCTTGTCTGTTGAGCGCACTACTTTAATAGCCTGTATAGAGCTTGAGCAGCTTATTGTATTAAACGTGTATACACCGCCTAATTCCTCATACGAATCCTTTGCAAAAAATCATGGAGGAAGCATTATTCAAAATAGGTAATAATAATAAAAAACGTTTTTTGTTTGTGGAGACTTTAAAGTTAACTTACTAGAGATTGTTCTCTTAGTAAAGGAATCAGATCCTTGTTTAAGTGCTATAATTTGCTCAATCTTTTCTTCTAAGATCTAAAATCGCAACTTCTAAAATCTGTCTTGATAATATTTATAAACATTTTGATCCCTTAGAAAAATCTGTCATCCATAAGTTACCGTCGGATTACTCAGGCCAGCTAGTTTCCTCTGCGCTCCGTGGAGAGGCTGTAGAAATAGGTATAAAATATGTGCCTATTAGTGACTTAAGCCTTGAGAATTACAGAAGTAATATAATCACCAAATTACCAGATCTAAGGTTTGAGAGTGATGATCCTAACAAACTTTAAAATTCTGTACTCAGTTTACCTATGCAATAATTTGACATTGTGTTTAAAGCTAAGACACTAAAAGTTAAAGACTCCTTGAAGTTAGTGACTGGGCGACATTGGGAATTGGAAAACGCGGGGAAAGGCTGTATGATCTCTATAGTGAGTAGTTAGAGCTTATTCCTAAACTTTTAAACGTGTGTGTGGCGAAGGTTATGTTTGTCAGAAACAAAATCAAAAATAGTAATAATATCATTAAGACTTCATGGAAAATTATAAGTAGTGAAACTGGAACAGTTAAGGCGCACAACATTGATTTTGAGCTTAATATTAATGTAAAATCTTATCATCCGATGTACCTACCTATTGCTGCAGAGTTTAAAAAGTTTTTCACACATTAGATTGAAATTATTAAAACTTTTAAAATTGTTCCTGTTTTGATGAAACAGTAAAGTAATTTCTCTGTTTAAAGCTGGTGGTACGTCTGATCCCACCAACTTTAGTCCGATTTCAATACTACCAGTACTTAGCAAGATTTAAAAAAAATATATATCCTTAGTCAAATTACCACTCACTTTTACGCTAATAACCTTATGAATATTAATCAATTTGGATTCGCGCGGGGTCGCTCAGCAGCCGGTGCCGGTGTTGGGCTCATTCGTCGCATTTTGGGGCCTGGGAGGATTCACTTGATGCCTTTGAGTCTTCTATGATTTGTCCGGGGCTTTCGACTGTGTTAGCTATGGGACTCTGATCGGAGAATTGCATCACTATGGCATAAGGCTTTTGGAATCTTGTTTCAGTGATGGATTCCGGAAGGTTGAGGTTAGCGGCACTGGATCGCCTGGGTCCATATCTGTGAGGGCGTCCTACAGGGTTCGGTTCCGGGGCCGTTTTTGTTTCTCGTGTACATTGGAGACTTGCCTTTTCTTGTTAAGGAGGCCCATGTGGTCGTATATTGTTTGCAGATGATACATCACTCTTATTTAAAGTGGAAAGAAACTCTGAATGTGACGGCGAGAATACGGCGACCTCTGAGGTGGTTGATTGGTTCAATGTAAATGGCCTGTTCTTGAATGAAAAAAAAAAAAACGTGGTGTGTTGAGTTGGCTTGCCCGGTGTTAGACAAATTGCTAGCAGTGTGGAGTTTAGGAATGAGGGGCTGGAGGTTGTAGAGTCTGCTGTGTTCTTGGGTATCTCTCTTGGTGCGGGGCTTTAGTGGGGTCCTCACAAGCAGACTCAGTTTGGCGGCTTGCGTGGTTGAAAGGATCCGTCAGCTGTTGTCGGATGTTGAGGCCGCGGGAATCGTGTGTTTTGGTTACTTTCACAGCCTATAATGTCATATGGTATTTTACTGTGGGGTAAAGCTGCCGACATTATTAGTATCTTTGTTCTGCGGAAAGGGGCTGTTCGCGCGATTTATATTTATATATCGGATGGGGCCCGGAATGTCTCTTGGAATTGGATTTGGGAAGTGGATGTATTGACATTTGCGTCCCAGTATATGTCTTTCATATAAAAAAAAATTGCGGGTGTTCGGGAGGGATTGTGATAGGCAAACATTGGTATACACTACGAGGCAAGCATGGATTGGATTTGCGGGGACGGTTGTCTCCACAAAGTAACAGGCTTTTTGTGGGTCGGTGTATGTGCTTCTATAATGGGATTTCCATTAGTGTTCAACCTTTGAAATTTGAGAAAATTGAACAAAACTTTGTGTAAGGTTCCATGAAAATCAACACTTTTGAGTTTGAGCCAAGTAGGCGTCTAACGAAATGGCACAACCGTATACATTGGACAAATTTGATTACGGTGGGGAAGATACCTCTGTCAGTGTAAGATGGATGAAGTGGAAGAGAGGATTGTACATTTACTTAGAGGCAGCTAGCATTGAAGGCGAAAAGAAAAAGGGAAACAATACTCTGATCGGAAGAGACGTGCTGCAGAATATCATTTGGAAGCAGGTGACAAGGTATATACCAATATAAAGAACATAAAAAAAAACAATAAATTGAGTATACATTTCGAACCGAAGACTCATACTGTAGAATCTAATACAACGGAGACGTTCAACTAAGAAACGATGAGACTGGGACTTTGATTAGACGAAACGTGGTAGGTACACCTAAAGAAGGTAGAAGGTCAGAGGACGGTTTTAGACGGACAGAAGATTGTATAGAACAAAGTGAAAATATCGAAGATGAAGGTTATGACACTAATCAAATCAGTAAAAAATTAAAAATAAATAAATAAAAAAGAGTTGAGGGAAAACACAAGTTGATTGTTGATTACTCTGGTTGAATATTTTCATTGCTTAAAGAGTTTAATTCACTAACAACTGGGATTACTTTGTGTAGGTATAACTTAATTCCGTAAGTAGTTGTTTTCAATTAGAAGTGAGAATAAAGACAATTAATTAAATCGTAATTTATTATTCATGAATAACTATCAAATAAAAAAATAACAATATTTAAAAAATAAATGATAAGGAAGGGATGTAGTGTATCTGTCGTCTCGTGCGATGCACCGGCGGGGGGCGGGCGCGCGGTGGCAGTGGCAAGCCGACCGGGAGCGAGTGAGGACGTTCCGCCGTGCGGTGCATGCGCTCAGCGAGCCGATATAATATCGATCTTATTATTAAAGGAGGGACACAACACCATTGCCCCTCGAAAAAGGGTCCGTTATTTTTCAAAAACAGTGAATAAAACGCTGTTTATTTCACTGAGTGAATAAAACATTTTGAATTTGGAACATCCGCGAATATACGGATTTTAGTAAGAAAACAAAAGAAAATGTGCAAGAGATTGCATACTTACTCTCGCTATAGAAACGTACTAAAACTTGGCTGTGTGTAATAACTGGCTGTATGGAATATGGCTCGGTTAAAAATTTTAAATTTAGAATAAGGAATTCAGCCAATTTTCTGTGCAATTTCCATGCAATTAAAAGTTTTCGTTAAAAGTTTTTGTCTCAAAATCATAAAATGAGTTCGACATCCAGTGATAAAAGTGAACCTCTCGTTCCAGAGTCATTTCGCGTTAAAGCAGCAGCTATTGTTGACAATTTACTGTCACAGAGTAATTATTTTCTTTTTCTCGTAGTCAATGGTAAAAAGTAGAGTACCTAACACGTGAAAAAAAAATGCATCTCGGCTCTTGTATCCCTTGATCCGCTCAGGATTCTAATCTAGAGGAGTCTCGGGATACAACGCAATGCCTCGAAAATAATTCACCTTTTTTTCACTTGTTGGGTAATCTACTATAATTGCAAAATTAATCTTTAAGGTGAAAATTAATCTTTAAATATTGTAAAGTTGATTAATACCATATCAATTACTCTACATAACGTAAATGTTTTTCTATCACTCTTATTCAAGTACAGACAAGAATTAGGATTGTAAATGTAAACACTGTAAAAAAAACCTATTAAATGCTTTTCGACGTCAAAGTTTCGTACATTGTCAAAGTCATATCGACCACCAATCGCCTCTTCAGCCCGGTCTTATAACTCCTGACCTTTTTAGAGAGTCTCGATTGAAAGAATGTGTCAGGGAAATGAGGCAACCGCGGCTGAATGTGAGCGATTGAGGGTAGATGTAAAAAAGTATTCAATGCTTCCTTTAGGCGTGCAACTCTCCTAACTTCAGATTAAGTTGACCTTTTTTTATTATGAGATGGGTTAACTCTTGACCCCAATCTTGACTATGGGCATAGATGAGGTCGACGATGGAGCGAATTAATCCAGAAAATGCCAATTAAGGCACAGAACACAGCAAGCTGTTTGGCGTCGGACTTCGGTAGGAGGGTGGTCGCGAACCAGACTTCCCTTTACAGAGCCTACCACACCACATGAGGCCATAAGACGCCACCTCAGATCGAAAACAAACTGAGTCGTCGTTCCCTAAGATGAATTTCTAGGAGGCAGGTCTCATTTTTTTTTCTTAATCGCCACCCACGGAAAGAGACGGGGTGGTGTTATTCTCAACCGATCACCACACGGTAGGACATCGACTAAACTCTATATACGACAATACCAGTCACTGTCTGGGTATTTGTTCTGTAAATCTACAAACCAACATACCTGGTACTTGTAAACGAAAGAACCGATTTCGATGCGGTTTTTCTTTGTTTGAAAGCTGACGTAATTGACGTAATCGAGATGGTTTTAAGCTATACTTGATAAAAATTGGTTCAGTCGTTATTCGTGTTGACGACGAAAATATCTGCGACTATTTAAATATCAGCTATTATATAGCATGATGGCGACATCATGGTCAACATGTACAGCCTGATATGCTGCCATGTGTACATTGTATGTACAACAGACCAATAAAAGGGTATAAAGACAAAAGATCAACAAAACGGGTCCCAATCCTAGTCTTCGCTCTCGGTCTATAAACTTTGTTATTGCTTCTTTGTTGTTTGATATTACCTACAAGGTTAGTCTTAACTTTATAGTACAGGAGCATAACTGAAAATATATTCAAAAATTATACTTCCTGCTAATATTATAAATGCGAAAGTTTGTGAGGATGTATGGATGTTTGTGACTCTTTTACGCTCACACCGCTGGACCGAATTTGATAAAATTTGTTGTGGAGGTAGCTGACATCCTGGATTAACACATATATTACATAATTTTCCTCAATTCCTACGGGAACGAAGTCCGGGGCGGAATACTAGTCGGCCATAAGCGTGTCGAGTTATGTATACTTGCCAAAATACACTTTATTACAGACAATCGATTGACCTTACATTAAAGCCCGTATTACAGAAGGAGACTCAAATCTCGATCTATACTCAAGCATTGACTGTCTCTTTTTTTGACTATCAAAATGACAAAGTCGACCTTTCCGTCATACGGGCGTAAGTTACACTCTTACTTAAACTAACTTAGCTGTGATTGTTTTCTTTTATTGGTGAGTAAAATTTATTGGCAAGTGGCGAGTGCCGTGTGGTGATCAGTTGAGAATAGCATCACCCTATTTCTTTTCATGGGAGCGTAAGAGGCTATTAAGGAAACACAAATAAGACCTGCCGCCTGCTAATCCGTTTTAGGCAATGACACCTTAATTTGTTTCAAATTTCAGGTGTCACCTTATGGTCCCATGCGGTGTTGTAGGCTCTAAAAAGGTTCGTCTGGTTCGTGACCACCCTCCAACCGAAGTCCAACACTAAGCAGCTTGCTGTGTTCCGTCGATGCATGGTAAACCGGTGCTTTAATGGCATCTTCTGGGTTAATTCGCTCCATCGTCGGCTTCATCTATAGGTATAGGTACCTTGGTCAAGATTATGATCTAGAGTTAATTAATCTCATATAAAAAAGTGATGAACCATTGCCAACCGCTATCTTTTTTTCTTTGTAATTATTATTTCATAATTTCTCATATACCTACAGAATTTAAAATTTGGCTAAATTGAATAGACATGTATCCAATCTGTTTCATCATTTGCTGAATGAGATTATTTTTATTTGTTTGAAAAATTTCAATGTGTTTAGATACCTACGTGACTTGGATTTTTCCTTTGATAAGATTATTTCATTGCTTAATACGAATAATGTTTAAAAAGAACATTTTTTTTTGCTTCGATACTTCTAGACTATGTTTTGGTTAGTACCAAGCATTATCTTTCCCGCAATATAATTTATTTTTGGATATTTCAGGAATTCTCTGATACACTTGAGTGTTATGGAAGCTGTATGATGTTGTTTATGAAAACAATCGTTACGATCGATGTAGGTAACACCGTTGATTTTTTTAGGATATTCTCGCATCAAGTTACTGTGATATTTTTGGGTAGCAACACTGAACATTTTTCGACGAGTTTACTTAGCTTAGAGCAACAGTTCCAGGATTCTTTTGGATTGTTTAGAATAGTTGGAAGATGTTGATATGAACAGAAGACTAAATGTCATTTTTTTTGGAATATACTTCGAAATGTAAAAAAATAAAACAGGAAATATCAGCGTCAGCGTTGACGTCTGCATAGTTAAAGACGAAAAGTATTTAATTTAACTGACTCTTTGTTATAAGAGTCACATAAAAGTTTTTCGGTTTTATAAGCAGGTTCCTCCTTTCAGCTACACGTGAAGAATTGTCATTAGCATTTTAGTAATTCATAATCATAACTTACACAGGGTAATTTTTTTATCACTATCAAAATTTTTTGTTATTTAACTTTATAAAAATTTAACACACCCATATTTTTTGTTAGGGTTCCGTAGTAATCTACGAACCCTTATAGTTTCGCCATGTCCGTCTGTCCGTCTGTCCGCGGGTTTTCTATGAAACCCTTGGTACTACAGAGCTGAAATTTGGCATGGTCATACATATAAATCACACCGACAGAACTGTAGAGAACAAAAATTTTTTTCGGGTGTCTCCCATAGACATGAAAGGGCGATGTTTTTTTTTCTCGCCAATATTTTTGAATGGGGTATCACAAAATAGCTTTTTAAAAGATAGAAGGGGTTTACTAATAACGTTTTTCGATTCAGCACTCCGTTTGCGAAATATAAATTTTTAAAGTGAAAATTTTTGTTAAACACAAGTGTCCCCCCTCATTCTACCAGCTAAACGGTTGTTTTTAAAAATGTGGAAAAATTTACAGCGGTAGAATATACAACGAAATGAAAAGAAAACTATTAAACATAAGATGGCCTTTCAAGTTTGCTAGTAATCGTCGACCAAGTACCAAACATTGTTGGTATTAATAAGAATATATTTACTAATATTAGATCCTTGATACTACAGAGCTGAAATTTGGCATGGTCATGCATATTGATTGCGCCAACAGTTCGAATAAATAAAATTATGTAAAAAATTTTTTTTCGTTTGTTTCCCATACAGGTGAAAGGGTGATGGATTTTTTTTTCTCGCCGATATCATCGAGTGGGATGTCATAGGACAGGTTTTTAAAAGATAAAAGGGGTTTACTATGAACGTTTTTCGATTCAGCAGTCCGTTTGCGAAAAAATAATTTTTATAATGAAAAAAATGTGGAATAATTCACGAGCATAGCATTAACGACGAAGTTTACCCTAATCCAAAATGGCTGCCATACAAGGTTCCACGCAAAAAAAGGCGAGGTCGAAAGCCAAGCTGTAACATATTGACAATTTCATGTGTCGTTTAATAGGTTTTTGGGGGTGTTAATTACGAAAATGTCATCAAAATTATACACAAACGCAACGCGACCTTCTCTTTAGCAGCAGCTCTATATTATTCCCAGTCGCTAAAAAATAATTTAAAAAAAATTAAAAAGAAATTCGCATTAAATTCTTTCATTCTATTGTATTAAGCCCAAAAAAGTTGTTTCTAAACTACAAACTCTTTAGTACAATTGTTTTTGATACTATAGTATTTGGAGATTTTAACATTGCCGTTTGGTGATCGGATGAGAAAAACACCACCCTATGTCTTTCCGTAAGTGTCGTAAGAGGCGACTAAGGAAACACAAATGGGACCTGCCTCCCATTAATCCATCCCAGGCAATGACACCTCAATTTGTTCTGAATCTGAGGTATCGTCCTATGGTCTCATGCGGTGTGGTAGGTTCTGTTAAGGGCCGTCTGGTTCGCGCCCACCCTTCCTATCGAAATCCGACGCCAAACAGCTTGCTGTGTTCCGTCGGCGCATAGGAGTACCAGTGCCTTATAGGCATTTTATGGGTTAACTCGCTCCATCGTCGACCTCATCTTTGACCTTATGGTCAAGATTGAGGTCAAGAGTTAACCCATCTTATAAAAATAAAAAAATCAATAAATTAAAATATTAAATTGCATTGGTCACAGTATAATATACAATTCGTCAAAAATGATTTTTAAATTTTAATATTTAATTTAGTCCTTATGTACTTAGGTACCAGCACATATAAAGTAGACACACTTTTAATTAGCCCCTTATTATAATGTCACTGTTATAAGCATACATTGTTCCAAATACAGCAGAAATAATTGTGTTGAAGCCTGTTATTGAAGCCTTTTGTGAAAAGATATCTTGAATTTATACATTAGTTCATGAAAACCATGGAAACCTTCAATAATTTTGTCTTTATTTAAAGCTTCTTAGTAACCGCTGTTTCGTTTTTAAGTAAGTTTTTTTTTCTGTTTTTAATGTGAATCATACCGTTATTTATTAAATTTTAGGGTTGCCCTCGATTTCGCTGGGTTTTTATCATTAGATCCAGACTTGGTGTAAATATATTATAGGTAATGGTACGGAACCCTTCGTGCGCGAGTCCGACTCGCAATTGCCCGTTTTATTAGTATTTGTTCTTATAGGGCCAATAGAAATACATCATCTGTGAAATCAACTGTCAAACTATCATGGTTCATGAGATACAGCCTTAGTAATAGGGTCCCGTTTTTTCCCTTTGGGTACGGGACCCTAAGAAGATACATCTTCCGAATAACATTCCTGATAAGTCCTCTATCTTTGTTCTATTTAGCATTGTTTGAACACAATAGGATGGTGTATTTTTGGTCCTGACATATAAAATTCTATTATCCCTAATGAGTCCGAAAAAAAAACAATTCCATTCTGTGAAATTATTTTATTCGGTAAGGTTACCTACTTAATGACCCTTCGTCCGTAAGACTTTCTATTTAATAAATGAAAATTGGTAGGTAGAAATGTTAATTTAATTTTACTATTGCTATTTATTAAAACTATATTTTACCTTTTTTGCACGGAAACACAGTTTGTGGATTGAATCATATATGTTAAATTTTCACTTTTTTAAGAAAAATGTAAATGTTTTATTAAATGTTTTTATTTTATTATATTACTAGCTTTCCGCCCGTGGCTTCGCCCGCGTGGACTACAGATTATATCGTGCCCAGCTGTGAGATAAAATGTAACATGTACTCGTATCCTTTCCCAAGGTCTAATTTTAGTACCAAAATTCATCAAAACCGGTCAAACGCTGTGTCCCTGCATTTTAAATCTGTCATATCATTAATATTTAAATATTAATTTAAATTACATACTGTAACAGGCAATATTGATCTATTTAAAATGTACAATTTATTTAAAGTACTTAATTTCATAAGGATTAATGCTGTATTGCTAAAAATCGCTTCGTAAATAAGTCATTATTTATCGTAAAAAATAATGGGTAATCGCTAAGAGATAGACATATACTATCGCGGACTTTTTTGTAGACCTTTGTAAGGTTTACAATAATGTTGTACATTATTTTGATCTATCTCGTAGGGTTCAGCCAGCGTTTGCAATGTAAGCGTAAAAAAATGTGTTTATTTACGACATCACATTAGAAACCTCCAAAATTATCAGTGTTTCTCTGCTATATTATGCATGTATTGTATATATAAACCTTCCTCTTAAATCACTCTATCTATTAAAAAAACCGCATCAAAATCCGTTGTGTGGATTTAAAGATCTAAACATACATACGGACAGATAGACAGACAGACAGCGGGAAGCGACTTTGTTTTATACTAAGTATGTATATGTAGTGATTAGATGGGTTAACTCTTGACCTCAATCTTGACCTAGGTCATAGATGGATCGTGTTAACCCAAGAAATGCCTATAAAGGCACTGGTACTCCTACGTGCCGATGGAACACAGCAAGCTGTTTGGCGTCGGACTTCAGTGGGGGGTGGTCGCGAACTAAACGGCCCTTTACAGAGCCTACCACACCGCATAAGACCATAGGACGCCACCTCAGATTCAAAACAAACTAAGGTATCGTTGCCTAAGATGGATTACTAGAAGGCAGGTCTCATTTGTGTTTCCTTAGTCGCCGCTTACGACACACACGGAAAGAGACGGGTTGGTGTTATTCTCAAGTGGAGAAGACATTCTGCCAGTCGTATGGGAGAATAATATGTTAGATGTTACTAACAAGTTTGTTAGCAAAAACCACAGCCAAAAATCTAAAAAAAAAAACAACGGCTTGCACTCCGGGAGTGCCGGCAGAAGTGAAAACTTGAACAATGTTGTGATTCATATAAAATTAAATTTTTTCTGTGTTGACACCGGATGACATCTTGACTTTTGCAGTTTTAATTTTAAACACCCCTCCGCCTTACGGATTTTCGATTTTGTTATTGTTCTTTTGTTTGCATATTATTTGTAACAATGTGTATGGTCTGGAAGCAATAAATTATTTCTATTATATTCTATTCAATGGAAACGTAATGGAAACGTGAATATGTGCAGGCTATTTAAATATTTATGGAAAATAACTCAAAAATAAAAAACAATTATCACCCCCGACATGATTACATATAACTTTTTAACGGCTGAATCAATATTGATTTAATACAGCTAAGAGCCATCTCGATTACGCCAGCTTTCAGCTATCAAACAAAAAAATAGGGTTGCACTCCGGGAGTGCCGGCAGAAGTGAAAACTTGAACATTAACGCTGTGCATAAGGCGACCACAGCACCTAAATTACGATTTTATGATGCGTAGATAAGCATGACGCACTGCATTAAATCGAAGAAAAATAATACTACGGTAATATTCAGGACATAAACTAGATAAGTAGTTTGCTGGAAACATGATTCAGCACTTTTGGTTCAATAGAAAAAGCTCACAAAGTCACCTCTAAATACCCAATATTGTGTATCTTTTAAGCTGTAAAAACGATAGTAAAATACACACAGGAACTTGAATTTGCTATCAAAATGTTCGTGATTGAACACTCTCGATGAGTAGTTAACGCATTTTTCGATTTAAGCTGTTATTAACCTTTCCATAAATCTAATTTTTCTAACTTTCGAACATATTTTTATGCACGCACACTTTAATAGACCATGTGTGCGTGCGTTAACTTTGTGTATCGACACTGTCCGCATTGCCGGCTCAGGCTTGTTGAGAGACGGAGATGGCACAATTCCTATGTTTGCCGCCTTTTGCTCAAGAACGATCAGGTGCTGTAGTCGCCTTAATATTTAATTTAATTTTTCTACGCTGACATCGGATATTTATTCATCCCTCCGCCTTACGGATTTTCGATCAGGGTCACGTGACAGACACTTCAAAGTGCACAACGCCGCTAAAGAAGTTTTCACAAAACTGCATCGAAATCTGTCCATTTGTTTAGAAGCTACGATGCCGCAGATAGACAGATACACAGACATACAGATACACAAGTCAAACTTATAACACCCCTCTTTTTGTCGGGGGTTAATAACTGTCTAAGTGATCATGTTTCTATACGAACTACTTTTTTAATATTATATTTTCTTTTCTTGGTAATTAAATTTCATGTGACAGTTAATTAATTAAACATTGGTTATCTGCTCAAAAACTCAAAAAATGGCGTTGAAAATACTGCTGTCGAAATATGTTTTCTTTTATTTTATATTTTTTTGTAATTGTATGTTTGCTATAATTTATTTTTTTACCACATTGACACATATTTTTGTCACAAGTTTAGTTATTATTTTATTTTCCGAACTGCATGACGAATACGAGTATTTATGATTAGAAAGCCGTACAAGGAAATCTCAAATCTAACAAAGAAATGGAAGCGTACAAGGAAATCTCGTTTGCGATGTCAGCTGAAGATTTGCACGTCACAGAGAAAATTTCATTATGCAAAGGGTCGCAAGCCTGTCGCATGTTAGTAGTCTTGATCGTCAAGACTCGAGGCAAACAGGAATAATTAATGTTGGGATCAGTGCACAGTATGATTGTCTAGAAATAGTAACTTTACTCCGCGTCCTTGGTTTAAATATTAAATTGGAAAAATGACACAAATCCATCCTAACCCAAGCTCAGCGTGGAACATCAGTTAGGTTAATGTATTTACCACGGCACCGTCAATCTTTATTTAGATTTAATTTTTAATTTAATAAGATAAAAAATAAACAAAACTGGTTAGAGATAAAAAATATTCAAATATTCTGAAGTGTCTCAAAGGAATAAACTGTTACAAGTGTCACAAAATAAATGTATAAAACAACGCTTGACATTTTCTTTCAGCTCATTTTTTTAAATTTATCTTTCAGTATTTTCGACTGTTATTTAGTTGTTATACCTACTACTACTTATATATCTGATAACATGAGATATTTTATTTAATAAAAAAAACTTAAATAGATCTCCCTATCAATGCTCGACGCTTCTAATAAAATTATTTTTAACAATAGGTAAAAAACATTGCTGGCTTAGGTAAACAAAGATTTCTCAGAAATCGAAACTCACTCACACTCTTATAACGACAACGAAAAGTCAAATAAACTTATGAAAGTACGAGAATACTAAAAAGGCTCTACAGTAGTTGTTCCGTCCACAAACTTCAAAGTAGGTGCAAAAAGTTTACTTGAAATATAAATAATGGTGTCTTAACCTTGACCCTGTTTGCGGATATATTTAATTAAACTCCCAAAAAGTCTGTCACCATTTAACAGCCTTAAACAAAGAGGTCGGGCTTGGAGGAAGTTTTCTTCAAAATATAAAAGAGTAGTAATAAAATGAGCAATAAAACTGAACCAGATGCTCTTCAACATAAAATGGACAAGAGCGATCCTGGAGTATAATGGTAGGATTCATAATAAAAGCAATGAAAATACTGGATACAAATATTTAAAATTAGTTTAAACAATTCATTTTGAAACCTTTTGTAGACGATTTCTAATAAACTATTAAAAAGTAAGTGAAAAAAAACAACTATAACCATTCAACTTATTTAACTCAACAACTAAAAACCGGCCAAGAGCGTGTCGGGACACGCGCATTGTAGGGTTCCGTAGCAGCATGGTTCAAATATGCAGCTGGCTTCTTAATTCTACGAGCATATGGACGGTTAAATCGCTAATAATGTTTAATAAAAACGAGGTCACAAAGAAAGAAGGTAACTAAAGGAGAAATGTAGATTTCAGCGCCACAAGGAAAATGAAAAAAAAATAATCTGTTTAATAACCACCTCGCGTGGATGCAAATGGTTGTATAAAAATTGTTTACATTACGTATTCATTTAAAACGGGTGTACTATCGTTACGGTCGTAGTTAGATATGAAAGAGACTGTCTTTTAAGGCTTATTAAAAAGACTCGCCTCCATCTTACAGGAATTGAATCTAAAATTAAGACTGAAAATTCGAGTTTTTATTAATAAGACTTAGAAGTTTATTAAAAGATTAAAAACTGAAACGACTCGAGTTGTTTTCAAAATACTAAAAGTCTTAAACGACTCAAGTTCTTTTATGTAAAAGGGATCGCACCGCAGTTTGTGTGTGATATTAAATATATATTTTGTAACCTATCAACCAAAAGGAATTATTCACGCCTAAACCACTAAATACATTTTGATAACATTTGACAAGGAGATAAAATGAGATATTTACATTCTATCAACACATACCTTACGACTGTCGACTTCCCAGATAATGAGTCGCCAGTCTTTTAAGTCCTTTAAGCTGTTTAAGTAACAGCTCAGTTTTTTACGTTAAAAGACTTCAACTACAAAAGCTAGTCTTATGACTAAAGGTTGGGAACTAAAAGACTGAATCAGTCGCGAGGCGTCAAAAATAAGGTGAGTCTTTATTAAAAGCCTTAAAAGACTGAGTATCTTCCATCACTAGTCATAGTCGATGTTAAAATCTCCAAATACTATATTATAAAAAACAAATGTATTAAAGAGTTTGTAGTTTCAGAAATAACTTTAGTTTTGGTCTAAACACAACATAATGAAATAATAAATTTCGCGAGCGAAGCGAGTGAAATTTTTTTTTAATTTTTTTTTTGCGACAATATTATTAGAAATAATATAGACCTGCTGATAAAATAATTTTGATGTCATTTTCGTAATGAACACCACCAAAAACCTATTTAACGACACCTAAAATGTCAATATGTTACAGCTTGGCTTTCGACCTCGCCTCACTTTTAGTATTGAACCTTGTAAATATATTCTTATTAATTCCGAAAACGTTTGGCACTTGGTCGAGTTTCACTCGCAAACTTGAAAGGCCAACTTATGTGTGATAGTTTTTCTTTTAATTTCGTTGTATATTCTACCAACGAGAATACAACAGAATGGAAGTATTTAATCCGCGAGCGAAGCGAGCGCGAATTTTTTTTTACTTAAAAAAAAAATTTTTTTTAAATGTTTTTAGCAACAAAAGTATTGTTAGGAATAATTTCGAGCTGGTGTTAAAGAGCAGGTCGCGTGGCGATTGTGTATAATTTTGATATCATTTTCGTAATTAACACCCCCAAAAATCTATAACGACACATGAAATGTCAATATGTTACAGCTTGGCTTTCGACCTTGCCTCACTTTTAGCGTGGAACTTTGTATGGCAGTTGTTTTGGATTAGGC
The DNA here is from genome assembly GCA_949987775.1 of Aproaerema taeniolella. Taxonomy (NCBI): domain Eukaryota; kingdom Metazoa; phylum Arthropoda; class Insecta; order Lepidoptera; family Gelechiidae; genus Aproaerema; species Aproaerema taeniolella. Next base: position 7,736,257 of record OX465267.1, read on the forward strand.
TGAACTTCGTCGTAAATCTTAATGCTCGTGAAATATTTAAAAAAAATTTCATTTTAAAAATTAATTTTTCGCAAACGGACTGCTGAATCGAAAAACGTTCGTAGTAAACCCCTTCTATCTTTTAAAAAACTATCCTATGACATCCCATTCGATGATATCGGCGAGAAAAAAAATCCATCGCCCTTTCACATGTATGGGAAACACCCAAAAAATTTTTTTTTACAAAATTTTATTTTTTCTATTTGTTGGCGCAATTAATATGTATGAACATGCCAAATTGCAGCTCTGTAGTACCAAGGATCTAATATTAGTAAATATATTCTTATTAATCCCAACAATGTCTGGCACTTGGTCTACCATTACTCGCAAACTTGAAGGGCCAACTTATGTTTTATAGTTTTCCTTTTAAATTTGATGCATATTCTACCTCTGTGAATTTTTCCACATTTTTAGGAACAACCGTTTAGCTAGTAGAGGGGGGGGACACTTGGGTTTGACAAAAATTTTCACTTTAAAAATTTATGATTCGCAAACGGAGTGCTAAATCGAAAAACGTTCTAAGTAAACCCCTTCTATCTTTTAAAAAGCTATTCTATGACACCCCACTCGATGATATTGGCGAGAAAAAAAAATCATCGCCCTTTCACGTCTATGGCAGACACCCGAAAAAAATTTTTTTTCTAAGGTTTTACTCTACAGTTCTGTCGGCGTATTTAATATGTATAACCATGCCAAATTTCAGCTCTGTAGTACCAAGGGTTTCTTAGAAAACCCGCGGACAGACGGACAGACGGACAGACGGACATGGCGAAACTATAAGGGTTCGTAGATTACTACGGAACCCTAAAAACGAATGAATAAAAAACTGAATTAACTCTAATCCTTGTGAAAATACTTCACAAGGATTAGAGTTAATTCAGTTTTTGAGAACGCTCCGAGTGGGTACCGAGTGGTTATAATTTACACATTATTTAATTACTCAAGTTATACTCATTCACAAGCATTTCTGTGACTTTTATCCTCTGTAGATCCGACTGGCTTTATTTGATTAATTGCAAAACTCTGCACCTTTGCGAATAGACTACTCATGGAGCAAATGTATTTGAAAACAGAGTGACATTTTATTATGTTGTACGAAATTAATTCTGTTTAATTTTCACTTTTAATTAGATTAATCAAGTTAGACGCTTCTTAAGTATGCTTTAGTTTCGATCAACAAGGCAACTTGAAATCAGGGTTAATAAATTCATTCTGTTTGTCTAACGACCGATATATGACCGATATTGGTCACTGCCTGTCACTGCTATCTTCATATCGTCAGATAAAATTGACATTTGAGTTTTGAAGTATCGGTCGTAAGCTTAGGCCCACTGTCCACGGAGGTGTAGCGTATTAGACTATTCGTAACTTTACGCTTGGTGTACACCTCTTGCTGATTATATACAAAAAAATCTCAGATTTTGTGCCTCACACGACTATTGAGCACATTGGAAATGAACTACGGAATTCGAAAAAATGTCGTTCTGACTTTTTGACTTTTTCCAAAAAGGTTAGCTGCAGGGCAAGCCCTTAACCAGATTGTCTTTGTTTTAGGCTCAAATTGTAGCTGAATAAATTGTCCAGAGGAATTTTTTTTTAGTTTTTCGGCCATAACTTTTTTCGTTTTTGACTTTTTCGAATAATTATTTTTGCATCATATAAACCTCTTGTAAATACAAGTCTTTTAAGCTTTTTTGAATATCATATCTTCACAACTTACCAATATATAAGGGGATCGCACTTTTTTTGTAAAATCGGAGCGTACAACTGGAGCAAACGAAAACACATTTCCAATGTCCAAAAACTATGAAACACTGTCAACGGAGCCAAGCGGCGTTATGGACCTAGCATACATCGCTCCGTCAACAGTATTTCACAGTTTAATGAAGAGCACTGATCATATTTTATAATGACGACTAGGTTTTTCACGCGGCTTCGCTCGTTCAAAGAATTCTTTTAGTCACTCATTTCATTCTTGACCGCTTAGGGGATGATTTTAGAAAAATCGTGACATACGTGTCTATTTATTTTTTTCAAGGTATATCTTGATGAAAGTTTCGAGTCAAAATGTCAAAAAAAATTTTTTTTCTCCATACAAATTTTAAACCCTCATTTCACCCTTTTAGGGGTTGAATTTCGAAAAATTATTTCTTAGTGCTTGCCTACGTCATAAAATTTATCTTTGTGCCAAATTTCAGCTTTCTAGGTCTAAGAGTATGGACTGGACGTTGATGAGTCAGTGAATCAGGACCTTAAATTTTATATATAACTAGCATTCAGCTCGGGACTTCGTTTCCGTGGGAATTCAGGAAAATTATGTAGCTCATGTCCATCGGGGATAATGTAGCTTTTTAATGGAGTCTATTCAATACAAACAAACAAACAATCAAATCTTTCCTCTTTATAATATGTATAGAAAAAAAAAAAGATTACGCGTGACGCTACACCTCCGGGGACAGTAGTCCTAAGTCTTGGCACTGAAATTAGTAGTGATCTTAGATGAAAATTGTCACTTTCTTCGTAGGACATTTAAACCTGTTTTCAAGCCAATTCAGATCTTTAGTCATAATGCCCATGTACAGAACATGTCAGAAGAAACACTAAAGAAAGTTATGAGATAAAGAACTGCTCACGAAGTCTGACTGGAGTTACATAGGCTATTTGATGGATAGACGGAAGATAGAGTATACAATTTGTGCTTAGAGTTCTTATATCGTTTACTAAATCTACATTTAAAGAGGAAATTGGATCACTAGCGAAAAAGCGTTGGCTGTAAGCCATTGTGCTACCACAATAGCTGTTATATGGCTTTAATCAGTCTGTGTCATGGGATATTCCCAATCGATTCCGCACAATCCTCACATTCCCTTACCCTTGAGTAATTGCAGACATTTTTGATCTGTGTTTGAGGTTTATTCGTCTTATAAATTTGAAAGAAAAAATGGTGACAAAGGCATGGACTTAGTGCAAGATTTACCTGTTTTATTAACAATAGTTAATGTCAAAGAAGACAATTTTTTGGGCCCAGTAGAAACGGTACCATATAAAGATGTTAATATACCCCAAAATTAAGTTTAAATGAAACCGGAATCATAAAATCATGCGACTTTATTAAAGCACGACATTCTTCCAGTTTAAAGTCAAGGCATAGACATAGAAAAAATAAGTTAAGGCGACTACAGCACCCGATAAAGGCAGCACAAATAGGAATAGTGCCATCTCCGTCTCTCAACAGGCCTGGGCCGGCAGTGCGAACAGTGTCGATACACGAAGTTTACGGACTATGAAAGCGTGCGTGCGTAAAAACATGTTCGAAAGTCTGAAAAATGAGATTTATGGAAAGGTAACAGCTTAAATCGAAAAATGCGTTAACTACTTATCGAGAGTGTGCAATCACGAACATTTTGATAGCAAATTCAAATTCCTGTGTGCATTTTACTATCATTTTTACAGCTTAAAAAATACACAATATTGGCATTTAGAGGTGACTTTGTGAGCTTTTTCTATCGAACCAAAAGTGCTGAATCATGTTTTCAGCAAATTACTTATCTAGTTTATTTCCTGAACATTGCCGTAGTATTTTTTTTCTTCGATTTAATGCAGTGCGTCATGCTTATCTACGCATCATATAATCGTAATTAAGGTTCTGTAGTCGCCTTAACAGTTATCACTGACCCATGACACTAGTGTTGCATAACTATCGATAGTTTGCCTATCGATAGTTGACCTTGAAAAACAGTAAGAATATCGATAGGACTATAGATAGTGTACGTACTATATGTGCTAGTACGTAGAATAAAGTACATAAATAATGTTCATACTATTGAGCACTTAGCAGAATCACTGTCCGGTCTATTAGTAGAATAAGTGTCAACTCCTATTAGAAGGCATGTGTTCCAGCCAGGTTGTGACAAGATGTATTATAAATTAAAGTCAGAAATTCCGTTCACGAAAACTCGCGTATATTGATAAGCACTTAATTTAGATACATGTGCCGGGTTGGGTGCGCGCGGATCGACTGGCTCACATTCTCAGTCCGGTCTCCCGCCGCGTGTACAAAATACGATTCAGCATTTTGCAATGTGTCCCTACAGTACACCCCCCTTTACAAAAAAAATATTATCCAATTTTACCCTTAAAACTTAACTAAATTTTTATAAGAATACAATTCATACTAACTCATGACGTTATCAAGCTCAGTCGCAAAAATGCTGATACAATGTCTGAGCGTTGACCGCTCCGCTGTAAGCTGATACTATACATTCCAATGTGCCTTGTTGCGTCTTTGTAACAATGTTAATAGTTTAGAGTTATAAATTGACAACACGCTAACTGTTCTTAGGGTGTTAGGCAGAGCTATTTTTTTTTCTTTCGGTTACATCAATTTTATTAATCTGTTTTACAATGGCTTCTCTTATGGAGCCTTAACAATACACTAGAGCTCTACCAAAAATTATTATAGCCTATTCTTATGTACTAATTAGGTAGGTATACCCTTAAGATAGAAAAAGTTACGTTATAAAAACATTTTTCGTTACCCTAAAAAAAATAAACGTTAAGAAAAAATTGAAATTAACAATACTTAATGTTTGATCCCCATATAAGTAAATAATACCCCAAGAAAATCACTCTTTATCAAAAGTACACATATAGTAGGCCCTACGGTTCTCACCTTGGGATCGACTAACCGCGTTTAACCGCTAGTTAGTCACCTACTCAACACAAAATATAAACTATGTAGGTACTTAAAACTAAACTTACATTAACTAATATCTCTCGCAACGATTCTTCCTTCGAGAAATGACACAAACATTACGTAAAAATTACTTTTGGGGCTCCTGATTGGGTTGTATCCTCCCCGGCTTCCATTTTAACGACTCGCGGAACCCTGATTTGAGTAACTTCGCGTCTTAGCCACTTTCTTGCCCTTTTCATGCACTTTGCTCGTAACCAATAGCCCAAGAATAGCACTATAATGATTACCATTATCATCACTATAATTTCCATGATTTCATATCGAGACGTATTTGTTTCACTTGCGGTGGCTTGCGCAATGTTTATATTTTCTTGCTTCGATTTATAATTTCCCATTTTGAAATGACAAAAAAAAATATTCACGAGAGTGCCAGGGCTGTAAGCACTGTCGACCAAATGAATTCCAATATAATAAAATTGCCATTTTTATTTCTAAAATATTTTTGCTAACTCAGAATCATATTTGCTAAATTTTTGCCTAAAGTTAGACTAAAAATCGGACCGGTGGCTTGCTGACTCGACCACTTCGCGTGTAACGCGTGGTTTCCGCTGGTAAAGGTGCGCTTACACTAACTGACTTACGCGATTCTGGTTTTTTAGGTTTTTCTTTTTCTAAATTACTACTTGTGGTGCTCATAGCGCTACTGTCTAGTATATAAGCTGGTTTCAACCTGTTTACCGATACGTTCAGCAATCTGTTTGGTAACTGAACCTGGAAAACTTTACTATTTCTCTTAATTACCTTAAAAGGACCGTCGTAAGGCGGTTTTAACGGTTTTCGAACGCTGTCATCTCGAATAAATACGTGACTACATGAACTTAGATCTGAGTGTACAAAGAAATTTGGTTTCGAGTGATCTGTATTTTCTGATGGCTTGATCTTTTTAATGGTTTCGCGAACCTGCTCTACTACGGCGTTATCTTCGAATGATTTGCCAGTTGAGGTATCAAAGAAATCGGATGGCAATCTTAGGGACTTTCCGAATGTTAGTTCTGCTGCACTAATGCCTGTACTACCCTTAATTGCGGTTCGTAACCCAAATAATACTGTCGGTAGCTCGGTAATCCATGATGTCGTGTCTAAACGCGCTGCGAGTGCTGACTTTAAACAACGATGCCATCTCTCTACCATACCGTTACTCTGAGGATGATAGGGCGTGGTACGGACTCTAGTAATACCTAAATATTTCATGAGCTCCGTAAACAAACTGCTTTCAAATTGTCTACCCTGATCTGAAGTTAGCTTAGCTGGACAACCATATCGCGTTATCCAGCCGCCATATATTTCTTTTGCAACTGTTTCTGCTGTTATATCCTTGATAGGGAAAGCTTCTACCCATCTAGTTCCTCTATCGATCACCGTTACACAATATCTAAACCCATCAGATGTAATCGGCAAAGGTCCTACAATATCGACATGGATATGCTCGAACCTATCTGCTGGGGCTATTTTACCAAATTCAGAAAAAGCATGCCTATTCACTTTGGCCTTTTGACACTTTATACATGTTTTAGCCCATCTATTAATATCTTGGTTCATCATTGGCCAAAAAAATTTACTCGTTACCAGTTTCCTAGTAGACCTTATCCCCGGGTGGCTTAAGTTATGTATACTCTCGAACGCTAAACGTCTATAGTTTTCTGGCAAATAAGGTCGGGCATTTTTAGTTGACATTTCACAATATATCGCTTTATCGCTCATAGGTATATGTATTTGCTTAATTTGCACTCCGGACTCACTGTTATTGTTCTGCGAATTGTATGCCTGAACAATGTAATCGTCATATTTCTGTGCCTCAGCTAGTTCGTTGTAATTGATACTAGTGGGACAGGAAATGGTCTCGACACGTGATAACGCGTCCGCCACCACGTTGTTGGGACCTGTTAAGTAACGTATGTCCGTTGTGAATTCACTTATAAAAAGTAATTGACGTGAAACTCGAGGTAATTCATTTTCACCCCCCTTTCTATCAAAAGCGTGAGATAACGGTTTATGATCTGTGAAAATTATAAGTTGCCTACCTTCAAACAATTTTCTAAAGTGTTTAATAGCCAAATAAATTGCTAGTAACTCACGGTCATAGGTACTGTACCGTTTTTGAGCTTCATTAAAACGCTTAGAAAAGAAACCTAATGGTTGCCACACACCACTCACTTTCTGCTGTAAGACTGCTCCCGCGCATGTGCTTGAAGCGTCGGTCATCAGAGATAAAGGTGTATTCAAAACCGGGTGATATAGCATAATTGCCTTTTGCAAGTTAATTTTACACTGTTCGAACGCTAATATTGACTTTTCATTCCAATCTATTTGTGTTTTGTCTCTTTTCTTTGTATTATGCAGATATTTATCTAATTCAGACTGACACTCGGCTGCTTTAGGTATGTGCGCACGGTAGAAATTAATCATACCTAAGAAACGTCTGAGTTCCTCTACAGTTGATGGTTTAGGAAAATCACATATTGCTTTAACCTTTTCCATAATGGGTCGAATACCCTCCTGGGAAACTTCGTACCCTAAAAACTCTACCGTAGGCTTACCAAAATTGCATTTAGAGATGTTGATTGTTATACCAAATTGATTCAATCTCTTAAAAATGATTTCCAAATGTTTCCTATGTTCCTGCATGTCTTCACTAGCCACTAAAATGTCGTCGATGAAGGTGAATTGAAATTCCTTACCTTGCTCGTCTAGGCCTTGTAGTACGACCGAATTCATGAAACGCTGAAAGGTTTGCGCTGCGTTTCTCAGGCCGAAGGTCATTCGAGGGAATTCAAAAAGCCCGAACGGCGTAATTATGGCCGTTTTAGGTATGTCCTCTTCAGAAACAGGGATGTTGTGGTACGCCCGATTTAAATCTAGACGTGAAAAAATTTTCTTCCCCGCTAACAGATAAGTGAAATCCTGCAACCTAGGTATCGGATAACGATCGGGTTTCGTTATGGAATTTAATTTACGGTAGTCACCGCATGGCCTAATTTCGCCATTCTTTTTTGGAACCACGTGTAAGGGACTCGCCCAAGGACTTTTCGAAGGGCGACAAATACCTAACTCCTGCATCACACGAAATTCCTCCTTCACTTTTTTATACCTATCGGGCGGCAATGGTCTAGCTCGGGCAAAAACTGGCGGGCCAGTAGTTTCAATCACATGACTCACCGCGTGATGCGCTTCCCCTCTAAAAGATACAGGTTTAGTTATTTCAGGGAATTGGCTCAACAAGTCGTAAAATGGGTGCCCATTGTCTACTGTTTTAACGGAAGCTGCGTTGCAAGAGACAACTTTAGCTACTGATTTTAAAGACGTTGTCTTATCTATTAGTTTACGTGCACTTAAATCAACTAACAATCCGAAATGGCTTATGAAATCCGCGCCTATAATCGGTTGTTTAACTCGTGCGATAACAAAAGTCCAACGGAAAGCTCTCCTTAAACCAAAATCTACAATAATAGATTTAACACCATAAGTACAAATTTCACTACCGTTTGCTGCGTATAGTTTGTACTCACTCGCTTCCTTAATGGTACCTGGACACGCTGACACCGGAAGAACAGAGACATTTGCCCCCGTATCCACCAGGAAATTTAGACCGCTGATCCTGTCGTTAATACATAGACGGTGATTAGAAACGTCGATGCAACCTCCCGCCGTAGAATGCACCTGATCTAGTTTCCCGCTTTGTGCGTGACCTTCTCCCAATTACAGGGCTGGTAGCACTTCTTAGCATTCTCCTTATATCTATAATGGTAGAAACATAACCAGTTGGGGTTATTATACTTGCTCGACCGTGTCCTGCTGTTTCGCCTCTGGTTCTGTCGCTCCTTAGCATTACGGCCATTCCGTGACCTTGATCGGTTGCGATTTGGTTTGTTACCGCGTTGATTCAACTCCATTAATTCTGCTACTTGTCGGCTCAGCTGGGAAACCTCTGACGCTAAGTCTTTACTTGTAGATGCTACTTCCGCCACTTCGCAGGGTTTAGTTGTCTCAATCATCTTATCCGCCATCGCTGTTAACTCGTTCTCGTCTTTTTGCGTTGAAATTGCCAAAACGCCTCGGACCACGGACGGTAGTAGATTTCTCCATAGAATAATTAGGGTATCATTTGGAATTTTATCTCCTGCTAAATTCTTCATCCTCCGCCATAACTGTGAGGGTTTTTGGTCACCCAATTGCATTTCACCGATGACCTTTTGAACTCTGCGTACCTCTGACTCCTGATATATCTCCAGAAGCCTTGTTTTCAGCGTTTGATATTTACCTTCTGCGGGCGGGTCCTCTAAAATATCCGTAACTTGAGATATAACTTGTTTACCCAGTTTCGCGACTGCCAGCTGGAACGTTTTGTCATCTCCAGCCTTTTGCGGTGAAACCACTGTCTCGAACTGTATGAACCAACTTTTAGGTTGATCGGTCCAAAATTCGGGTATGCGGCTGATGACAGACACCGCCTCTACATCTTTTTCGTCCGGCATTTTGCTCCGTTAAAGAAAAACGACAATATCTTGTTGAGAGATATCGGCGCGCAGCCTTGAAGTACTCAACACACCGCCGCCGAGTAATGTTGAGGAGCCGATCGCGTTCACCCCGTTCCTTGTAACACCCGATTGTTTCATTCACAAGCACTGACTGTTTGTCTGGTCACCACTGTACGTACTATTAGTGCTAGTACGTAGAATAAAGTACATAAATAATGTTCATACTATTGAGCACTTAGCAGAATCACTGTCCGGTCTATTAGTAGAATAAGTGTCAACTCCTATTAGAAGGCATGTGTTCCAGCCAGGTTGTGACAAGATGTATTATAAATTAAAGTCAGAAATTCCGTTCACGAAAACTCGCGTATATTGATAAGCACTTAATTTAGATACATGTGCCGGGTTGGGTGCGCGCGGATCGACTGGCTCACATTCTCAGTCCGGTCTCCCGCCGCGTGTACAAAATACGATTCAGCATTTTACAATGTGTCCCTACAATAGTATTGATAACAGACCAAACTATCGATGGTATCTATTGATAGTATTAGAATTCAATAGTATCGATACCATCGATAGTTTGGTCTGTCATCAATAGTATCGCAAACTATCGATAGTATTCGTATTCAATAGCATCGATACTATCGATAGCTCTATCAATATTCTTACTGTTTTTCAAAGTTATATAGCGCATGAGTTTGTATGCACACGCGGCAGCAAATTGGGCTATACATGATAACTTTTGCGTCGCCCTTATCTCGCTTGTAATAACGCCGGCTTTCGTAGTGCATATATTAACCTGGTGTACTGTTGTTCTTTGCAGTATACATACATTCGAAATTATCTTTGACCAAGTAAATAAGTGCCTTGTAATTACAATGGAAGAAAACAATACCACTTTCACCTCCCGGTGCAAAATGAGGGGTGTTATAAGTTTCACGTGTGTATCTGTATGTCTATCTAAAGGTCTGTGGCATCGTAGCTCCTAAACGATTGTACGGATCACGATACAGTTAATTTTGTTTGAAAGCTGACGTGATCAAAAAAAATTTTGGCTATATTTTATTACAATTGATTTAGCCGCTTAAAACTTATAAGCTATGAACATCAGTGCCACTCATCCTCTTGCCACGTTTGTCCTAAATCAAAACAATAGCCGTAGGCTCTGTGTAGCTTTGAACCGCGATGTGCAAATACGATTTTCCCAATATAACAGTATTCCATTTTGAAATGGAAATTAAATAAAGGAAACAAAAAAAAGGTGACGCACCGCACTTATTTTGTTCATCTAATAAAATCAAGTTGAAATATTTGACTAAAGGCCCTACTTATATGTATGTAAATTGTTTTTATGCGTGTGCGTTTGTGTCTTTTGACACTTTATTATTAAGTTACATAGGGTTTTAAATTTGGATTATTGGGTTTTAAAGGCATTACAATTGGAGTATTGGAGGTTACTTTAAACGGAGTAAAGCTCAAGCTTAACATGTTTTACACTAAAGAACAGAACATTCCAGAAAGTTTTCCGCTTAGATATTCAAAGACTGAAACAGTGGAAAAAAACTGTATTAAATAGTTCTTTTGACTCAAGAATTTGTTTCAAAAGTTTAAATACTTTAAAATCCCTTTACGGAACTCTAGTCTGAAGAGCACTTGGGGTGTTAAGCAGCTGGAATGAAATAAATTCCTTTAATTCCGGTCCACTCGTTTTAGTGCCGTGAACAGCATACCATTGAGTACTATGCACTCAGCAGATAAATGCATTCTGAGACATGGTCTGCTCTCGCGTTTATTGGATTTCATTGAAATTTTGTAACTGACTTGTTAAAGTTAAAAAAAATACACTATACTTGTACTTGTACCTTTGTGACTTTAAATCAAATAATGAAACTTTAGGGAGTAAAGAAAAATGTTCAGCGCGAATGGGACTTGAACCCACGACCAAAGGATTGGATCTCCTGTTGCTCTAACCAACTGAACTATCGTGCCTTCAAGTAAAGCAACGCTCATTCCCTTACTAAGCACATTAAAGTCGTGCATGTAGGTTAGCACCATCTGTGTCTCGTACGGAGAACTAGACTCAGATCACTTATTCGAAGTAGATTATGATAAGGCCGAAACCGATAAACGATTCTCACTCACGCGGGTGAACGTTTTAAAAATACTAAATAATTGATGTGAATTTTTCAGAAACTGTATTACTCTCTCCTTTCTTTGTATTACTGTTTAGGCTTTGTCAACATGCAATCAATCGTAAATACCAATGTTTTATGTTGGAACAAATGTTATCTCAATCACAGAATAAACAAGGTGATAAAAAACCTCCTAGCTATATGCAAAATCCTGAACCAGTATCACTCAAAGAACACATTTATGAAAAATAGTTGAATAGTTGATTTTTGCCTAAATGTAGACATTACTCTTACACCAGGCACGCGAGAGGTGCGGGTAGCGCTCGGGGGGTGCACCCGAGTGGTGTCTACGTTTAGGAAAAAAAATCTAACCGAAAAAAAGGAAGAGTTCTGTAAGTGATACCGGCTCAGGATTTTGAATATAGCTAGGAGGTTTTTTATCACCCTGTATAATAGTACTAACGTATCTCAATCAACAGTTTCAACTCAATTTTCGTGAAAATTGAACCATGCGAATACTCTTTTTTTTTTACCCAATTGGCTTCCTGCAGTTTTAAACCAAAATTGAGTATATGTTTTGGGTTTTCTAGTTTAACTAACTAATATTCCGTTGCATGTTTTTTTGGTTAGGATTGCACAATATTCGCTGAGATTATTTAAAAAAAAGAGCCATTTCAAATGGGTGCCGTGTGATGTTTCAAATGACGTTGAAGCGACGCACGCTGTCGCAAAAAAAAATTCAGCATGGTACGTCGGAGATAAAATATCCATCCGTCTTGAGTCCCATCTCTCTTCTTTCTAGCGCTTAGTCCCGTTTCTCATTCGGGGTTATTATTTTATGGAGTGACTTTATAATTTTTTGAAACTTGACTAGGGTGATTCCCTCCATAAAACTCTACAGCTTTCGGCTAAGAAACCTAAAAGACAAATAACACTCTCCCGAAGGTTAATCAGCTGACCGCACAAGGTGTATGGAAAGACAAAATTTTTGCCTGGAGAAAGTTTATGAAAGGAAAATTTTTTTTGAGAATTTCAAACCCCTAGAAGAAAATTACCCATTTAGTTTTCCTTACTAATTAAAAGGCACGCAATGTATCCTTTCCCTTAAATTTTTAAGGTTCTGAATGTTGCAAAACTAAAACCTTGCGCTTAGGGGCTTAGTCAAGAAGCGGAATCATATTAAATTCTTTTTAACTACTCTAGTATTTCTCAAAGGGGCACAAAGTTTCTTAAAATGATGGTTCCCTTGAAAATTGTTGTAAGAGAAAAGTATCCAACTAGGTCTTACTTAACTTCTCCTTGGAGTAATAAAAGCTTTGTTAAGTACATCAACTATAAAACTTTGAAGAAAGTGGTCTACCGCAAACGTAATTATATTCTTAATTTTATGTACAGGATGACTTTTTAATCACCAACCACATTTTACATACGTCATTATTATTAAAATCATAGATAGGACATAAATAAGGAAAAAAAGGTGTTTTTTTCGAAATTCTTAAACATTTTTCACCCCTTATTATTATTTGTCTTAGTGGACGGAAATAGGTCTCTCACAAGGATCTCCATCTCGATCAGTCCTGAGCCACCAGTATCCAGCGGCAATCTTTACCAGATCGTCGGTCCACCTTGTGGGAGGCCTTAATACGCTGCGCCTTCCGGTACGTGGTCGCCACACGAGGATTTTTCTGCTCCAGCGGCCATTAGTCCTACGAGCAACGTGCCCTACCTACTGCCACTTAATGGAAGCAATTCTTCGAGGTAGGTATGTCGGTGATCTTGGTTCTCCTGTGGATCTCCACATGTCTGATTCGATCGCCACATCGCCACAAAATGGCGCGGTAAAATTGTATTACAATTGCCTCCTATTTATTAATATACTAAGAGCTGAGAACATAGGGGGCAATGGTAATTCAAATTTCAAAGTGCCGTGCCGTGCCGTTCAAATTATAAAAAGGCACATCCTGTATTATAAATCCTAAAGTAAAACATGTTAGTTTCTTTGTTTCGCATCCGCACCGCAACAACCGAATGAATTTGGATGGGTTGGTAGATAGATTGTCGAAACGACACCAAAATACAGGTCGAACCATATAATTTTTTGTGACCGGCCGAACTTTACCTGTCGAACGGGTCCCGACCCGTTGATAGATCGAGTGCTTTAGAAGTGAATTTTTTAATATTTTGATCTATTTTAATTGAGGAAAGTTGAGTTTAGTTGAATGAAAATGAGTGAAAGGTGACTAATTTAAAGAGTAATATAGTAATGAATATTAAACCAAGTGCGTATTTTATTTAATAGTTTATATTTGTTGTTCAGCACGTTTCCCTCTTGTAAATATGCCAATCTGAAACAAAAAAAACAGTCAATACCTATTTAGTAAATTTGTCAAAATCTGTATTCACTCTCATCTATACTAATGATGAGGAAAGATTTGTATTTTTGTATGTAACGAATAGGCTCCGAAACTACTGGACCGATTTAAAAAATTCTTTCACCATTAGGATGCTACATTATCTCTGAGTAACATAGTCTACATAATTTTCCCAAATTCCCACGGGAACGAAGTCCCGCGCGGGAAGCTAGTTTTAAATATTTTTGTAACTCTAAAATAAAATAAAAATGTATCACCCCCGAAATTCATCACTTATAACTTTTAAACGGCTGCACCAATTTTGATAAAATTTAGCCAAAAACCATCTTAATTACGTCAGATTTCAAACAAAAAACTAACCTCTTTGAATGCGATACTTGCGTTTAAGAGCTTACTATGTGACCGACAGATAGGCACACAGATACACACGTAAAATTAATAACACCTTTTTTATTGGGGTTATAATATTATATATCACACTTTTCTGGTAAAATTTACTTGCACTAGGTATTTTATTTTATTTTTATTTTATTTTATTATTTGGAGAGCTTACAGCAGCTACATACAATAATTTTAGGTACATAGAAAATACATCAAACGGCCAATTACAAGCTTCCCCTATATTTCCAAAACGTCAATTAATATTAGAGATTTGTGGGGTGGCTATGGCATAGTATAAAAACCGGCCAAGAGCGTGTCGGGCCACGCGCATTGTAGGGTTCCGTAGCAGCATGGTTCAAATATGCAGCTGGTTTCTTAATTCTACGAGCATATTGTCATAGTCGATGTTAAAATCCCCAAATACTATATTATCAAAAAGAAATGTACTAAAAAGTTTGTAGTTTCAGAAATAATTGTGTTTTGGTCTAAATATAACAGAATGGAAGTATTTAATGCGCAAGCGAAGCGAGCGCGAATTTTTTTTTTTATTTTTTTTTTGGTTTTTGATTTTTTTATTTTTTTGCGATAATATTATTGTTAGGGATAATATAATAATATTGAGCTGCTGCTAAAGCAGGTCGCGTGGTGGTCTTGTATAAATTTGATATCATTTTCGTACTTAGCACCCCCAAAAACCTATTAAACGACACCTGAAATGTCAATATGTTACAGCTTGGCTTTCGGCTCGCCTCACTTTAAGCGTGGAACCTTGTATGGCGGCCATTTTGGATTAGTGTACACTTCGTCGTGAATGCTACCCTCGTGAATTATTCCACATTTTTTTCATTATAAAAATTAATGTTTCCCAAACGGATGCTGAATCGAAAAACGTTCGTAGTAAACCCCATCTATCTTGAAAAAACCTATCCTATGATAACCCACTCGATGATATCGGCGAGAAAAAAAATCCCTCGCGCTTTCTAGGTCCTGACGGAAGATCAGCGCTGTAGTCTTTGTCTGCAGCATAATGCTGAGTCAGCGCCTCTTCACTCCTGAGACACTCAGTGTCGACTGATTCTTACTATTTTTAATTTGGTTTTTATTTTAAACTTTTTCTTATTGCTTTGTTTATGTGTTTTGATGTGTGTTATTGGAGTGAATAAAGCTGTTATCTATCTATCTATCTATCTTTCACGTGTATGGAAAACAACCGAAAAACAATTTTTTTCCACCATTTTATTTTTTAGATCTGTCGGCGAAATCAATATTACGACCATGCCAAATTTTAGCTCTGTAGTACCAAGGATCTAATATTAGTAAATATATTCTTATTAATCCCAACAACGTTTGGCACTTGGTCGACTATTACTAACAAGCTTGAAGGGCCAACTTATGTGTGATAATTTTCCTTTTAATTTTGTTGTATATTCTATCACCGTGAATTTTTCCACATTTTTAGAAACAATCGTTTTGCTTGTAGTGGGGGACACTTGTTTTTAATAAAAAAAATTACTTTAAAATTAATTTTTCGCAAAGGGACTGCTGAATCGAAAGACGTTCTTAGTAAACCTCTTCTATCTTTTAAAAAACTTCTTATCCTATGACATCTCATTCGATGATATCGGCGAGAAAAAAAAATGAAATAAATATATTGAAATGGAAGTATGTAATGCGCGAGCGAAGCGAGCGCGAATTTTTTTTTTTGGTTTTTGTATTTTTTGTTTTTGCGATAATATTATTGTTAGGCATAATATAATAATATCGAGCTGCTGCTAAAGCAGGTCGCGTGGTGATCGTGTATAATTTTGATGTCATTTTCGTAATTAGCACCCCCAAAAACCTATTAAACGACACTTGAAATGTCAATATGTTACAGCTTGGCTTTCGGCTCTCCTCACTTTTAGCGTGGAACCTTGTATGGCAGGCATTTTGGATTGGGGTACACTTCGTCGTAAATGCTACCCTCGTGAATTATTCCACATTTTTTTCATTATAAAAATTAATGTTTCCCAAACGGATGCTGAATCGAAAAACGTTCGTAGTAAACCCCTTCTATCTTTTAAAAAGCTATCCTATGATAACCTACTAGATGATATCGGCGAGAAAAAAAAATCCATCGCCCTTTCACGTGTATGGGAAACACCCGAATAAAATTTTTTTTTCCACTATTTTATTTTGTAGATCTGTCAGGGCAATCAATATGTATGACCATGCCAAATCTTAGCTCTGTAGTACCAAGGGTCTAATATTAGTGAATATATTCTTATTAATCCCAACAACGTTTAGCACTTGGTCTACTCACAAGCTTGAAGGGCCAACTTATGTGTGATAGTTGTCCTTTTAATTTTGTTGTATATTCTATCACCGTGAATTTGTCCACCTTTTAAAAACAATCGTTTTGCTTGTAGTAGTGGACACTTGTTTTTAATAAAAAATTTCACTTTAAAAATTAATTTTTCGCAAAGGGAATGCTGAATCGAAAAACGTTCTTAGTAAACCCCTTCTATCTTTTAAAAAGCTATTCTATGACATTTCATTCGATGATATCGGCGAGAAAAAAAAAACATTGCCCTTTCACGTGTATGGGAAACATCCAAAAAATTGTTTTTTCCAAAATTTTATTTTTTCAATCTGTTAACGCAATCAATATGTATGACCATGCCAAATTTCAGCTCTGTAGTACCAAGGATCTAATATTAGTAAATATATTCTTATTAATCCCAACTAAGTTTGGTACTTGGTCGACTATTACTCGCAAACTTGAAGAGCCATCTTATGTGTGATAGTTTTCCTTATAATTTCATTGTATACAGTACCACCATGAATTTTTTCACATTTTTAGTATCAACCGTTTAGCTGGTAGAGGGGGGGGACACTTGTGTTTGACAAAAAGTTTCACTTTAAAAATTTATATTAGGCAAACAATGTGCTGAATCGAAAAACGTTCTTAGTAAACCCCTTCTGTCTTTTAAAAAGCTGTCCTATGACACCCCATTTAATGAAATTGGCTAGAAAAAAAAAATTCATCGCCCTTTCACGTCTATGGGAGACACCCGAAAAAATTTTTTTTTCTAATATTTCACTCTACAGTTCTGACGGCGTAGTTAATATTTATGACTATGCCAAATTTTAGCTCTGTAGTACCAAGGGTTTCTTAGGAAACCCGCGGACAGACGGACAGACGGACAGACGGACAGACGGACATGGCGAAACTATAAGGGTTCGTAGATTACTACGGAACCCTAAAAAGGGGGAAGTAAGTTATCTTCATACAAACGCACCGCTTGTATGAGTGCGCCGCACGCACACTCGAACCTTGTGCGGTACTGGCGGACTGCGAAACACGCCGATATTTTGTTGAGTGTGCGTGCGGCGACGCTTAGATACAAGCCGCGTGCGGTGCGTTTGTATGAAGATAACATACTTCCCCCTTTTTATACTATGGCTATGGTTACATTTTTTAAATTAAGTTATGTACGAAAGCACATCAGGCTATCCATGTTGCTATGACGGCACCCTTAACGTGCTTGTAATAGCGCCGGATTTCTAACCAAGAACAAATTGATAAACGGATGTGCCGCAGTCTGTTTATAAGTCAAATTCTACACTTTAATTCTTTTTAATTTCAACAGAATTTCAAAGCGAAATTGGTTTGAGAATAATATAGCTGTAAGTCATAAACAAACTCTTTTACCCAACGTATTAATGCTTCAATTCTCAGAACTACCCGAAGTCAATTCTGTTAAGCATCCATACAAACTCAGGAGATATCATTTTCGTGAAACAAAAACTTTGTTTTAATTTCCAAGCCAGCCAAGTGTGATATTAAGTTGCCAACATGTACAATAGCGCTCAACATTTTGCTGTGTTTTTTTCATAGTTAAAATGTCTGTGGAAAACATCATCCCAATTACTACAAACAATAATACTAAAGCAGTGCTTTCCTAATGCTTAATGGCAACATTTTAAAAAAACTTCCTAAACATAAAAAAAATTTGGTTGGTCTTGGTACTTTTCTTATGTATATTTTCTTCCTCATTTAATAGTTTTTACACACACTCACGCCTACAATCCCTATTGGGGTAGGCGGAGCATCACATGTTTCTAAAACCATTTGACTCTATATTTAACATAATATATTCACTATGCCTGGTAAGAGTTGGTAACTGGCACATTCTTAGTATTTAGCATGGAAGTGTTTTTCTTAAATTTTATCGTACAAAATTTGATAAAACTGCACACCAAATTAACAACGATTTTTTTTCCTACTTGTTACCGTTATAATATATTTTTACTAGCTTTCCGCCGCGGCTCCTCCCGCGTGGACTACAGCTTATATCGTGCCCAGCTGTGGGATAAAATGTATTTTATGACCTTTCTCAAGGTCTAATCTATTTCGGTACCAAATTTCATCAAAATCGGTTTTGTAGTTTAGCCGTGAAAGCGTGACAGTCAGACACACAGAGTTACTTTTGTATTTATAATTTATTAATTTAGGATTTATCCCAGTGTATCGAGTAAGGGAACCCTAAAATTATTTTTCAAGAGACAGAACGGATTAGAAAACTCTTAGTAAAGTCTGTGTAATAAATAGTTCGTGCAAAATCTCTGTCTAGACAGACACGCATAGTTTTATCTAGGGATCAGCTTTATCTAGCTCTATCGTGCAAATAACTGAGAGTATTTTACGAAGGTTGCGTTTGCTTTATTTAATTTAAGTCATAATTTTGCAGACAAGTATGAGTTATCTCTACTGGGACAGAATATTAATTATACGGATCATTTACTAAGTCATACTTAATCAACTATGAAACGCTCGTGGCCCAGTGGTGCTCGCTGATTAGCGTCACTTTGAACGTGTTTACCAAAGCTAAACTGCTCACGTTTTCTTTATTCAGCCCGGAATAAAACTCAACCGCTCATACCGCTAGATACCATGCAACCCATTTACGGTAAGTTTGAACGTGCTTATACCAAAGCTAAACCGCTCACGTTTTCTTTGTATTCAGTCCAGAATAAAACTCAACCGCTCACGTTTACCGCCAGATACCCTGCAACCCAATTACGGTAAGTTTGAACGTGTTTACCAAAGCTAAACAGCTCACGTATTCTTTGTATTCAGCCCGGAATAAAACTCAACCGCTCACGGTTACCGCTAGATACCCCTGCAACCCAATTACGGTAAGTTAGAACTTGTTTACCAAAGCTAAACCGCTCACGTTTTCTTTGTATTCAGCCCGGAATAAAACTCAACCGCTCACCCTGCAACCCAATTACGGTAAGTTTGAACGTGTTTACCAAAGCTAAACCGCTCACGTTTTCTTTGTATTCAGCCCGGATTAAAACTCAACCGCTCACGGTTACCGCTAGATACCCTGCAACCCAATTACGGTAAGTTTGAATGTATTTATACCAAATCTAAACCACTCACGTTTTTTTTGTATTCAGCCCGGAATAAAACTCAACCGCTCACGTTTACCGCTAGCTACCCTGCAACCCACTACGGTTAGTTTGAATGTGTTTACCAAAGCTAAACCGCTCACGTTTTCTTTGTATTCAGCCCGGAATAAAACTCAACCGCTCACCCTGCAACCCAATTACGGTAAGTTTGAATGTGTTTATACCAAAGCTTAACCGCTCACGTTTTCTTTGTATTCAGCCCGGAATAAAACTCAATCGTTCACGTTTACCACTAGATACCCTGCAACCCAATTACGGTAAGTTTGAACGTGTTTACAGAAGCTAAACTGCTAACGTTTTCTTTTTATTCAGCAACCCAATTGCGGTAAGTTTGAAGGTGTTTATTCTAGGAGGAATACAAAGGAAACGTGAGCGGTTTTGCTTTGGCAAACAACTTCAAACTTACCGCAATCGGAGGGCAGAACCGATGGGTGACCAAAGTGACACTATCAAGAGCATTTTCATGCAACGGAGTGCGCGTTTATCCCGACTGTTGTCTATTGTCGTTGTCGGATGTCATCGATTGACAACAATTGTTGAGGTTTGAAAACTCTAACACCAGGTTTGGTAAAGTTTACCACATACTTTACAAATAATTTTAGGGAAATAAAAATGTTCAGCGCGAATGGGACTTGAACCCATCTCCTGGATCTCCTGGAGGTCTAACCAGCTAAGCTATCGTGACTTCAAGTGAAACGGTGAAATTTCTCATTCCCATACTAAGAACATTACGTCTTGCGTGTAGGTTATTTGTGAAAATCCCTCAAGCGGGTAAGCGTTAAAATTACCAATTAGTACCTACTTGATTATCCCTACATGATAAGGAAAGAAGAACGGATTTATCTCACAAGTTCGTATTTCTACCAGTGTTAAGGAAAGTTGATAATTTTTTAAAGTTATTTACAGTGTAAAACCTCTAACTATCCTTAACTTTTGACGATGTTTTTTGACTTTCATGTTAGCCTTGTTTAAGACTTTTTAAATTTCAAAGCCACCCAATACAGAATGTAAGGGATAGCTTAGGAAAAACTGAAACCCTCAATTCAGACTATCACTTTGAATGATTTTCCATTGAAAATTTCCTACGGAAAAATTTCAGTTCTTTTTTTCTTAGTTTTTGATATTTTCTGCTTTGCAATTATTTATTCGAATACATTCCATTTTTCAATAAAAAAACAATAAGAACAGGGTAAGATAAAAGAGCAGCGATATACGTCGAATTCTGAAAGCGATACGGTGCCGAGGGGGTGCTAAAGTGGTAAAGTAATCAAACCTATTTAAGTTTCCGAGAAAAAAATACGAGTGTCTTAGTCTTCTTCTTATCGTGTAGGTATAGTCAAGTGTGTGATGAACTGAGCTAACCCTGATGTCAGATTTTCAAACCGCACAATGGCTTCTGACTTGGTTTTAACGACTATAGTCAATCGACAACAGCCGGGACCGGGAACTAAACGTGCCCTCCGAAGAACGGAAACAGTCGTGATAAATTGCCACTTTAGTCACCCGTCAGGTTTCCTGCCTCTGTGTTCGTTGCTTGATCTCACTGATCGGTTGAGATCAGTGAGTGCCACTGGGCTACGAACTGTCTTAGTTATGAACCGATTCCACTATTTAAGTATTTTCCTCACATTAAGTATGTTTTCAAGTTATATGTATTTTTTGTTAAATTCTTACTTCTCCAAGAGTTGCAGTTCTCGTATTCCATCTCACAATAGTTTGCAAAGTCTTTGAAATCGCCGTTGTAGTTCCGCGCGCAGATGTGTTGTACCCTGGACATAAGGTAATCACTTTAATATTACAATTTTTATTTTGTTTCTAGCCCTTACTGTCTTCGCTGGACAAAGGCCCTCCATTTGTGCCGATGCAGTGCAAATTCGACCCAGTCATTTTTATAAGCAGCTAAGTCATCCTGCCATCTTTTTCTTGGTCTTCCCTTTGACGTTGCCAGTCTTGGGGCACCCCTTGAGTGGCTAAGACGGCCCACTGATCAGGGTGCATTCGGCTTACGTGGCCGGCCCAATCCATTTCAGGGAAGCGAACCAACCAACGTCTGCAGTGTCTGTTTTTTTTTTAAATTTAAATTACAAAGGCACGACCCAAACACACCTTCATCGTTTCCTCTACATTTTTTTAATGAACTTGACCACAATCTAGCTCGGGGAAAAAATATGGTCTAGGACATCTATTCCACTAAGCAATGACGTTACGGTATCGGTGGAATGACAATTCTAATCACTTTTTCTGTTACGGTAGCGAAATTTAAAATATCTAAAACATAGTATTTTTGAAACGCGATTAGGGGGATCTAAACCTAGTTTCATGGGTTCAAATCCCATTCGCGCAAAACATTTTTTTCCCCAAATTTATACCTCATCAATTTGAAGACAGCCACCTTGAGAAGGGGCGTTGTTGCTAACTGAATACAATTAGCGGTGGCACTGCTGATCAGGGCCCCGATTCTGTAACTTCAGTTGTGTGTCGATGGAATGGAGGCCATTGTATCTGTTCAGGTGGCAAAATTGAAAACTATTTAATGTTTATATACTTGTTGACAATCACCTTGAATAGCAGCGCCACCGCCAACTGAACGTAAAGTTGCAAACTACCTAGCAACCTCAAATTCAGTTGGCGGTGGCGCCACCAGTCAAAGCAGCCGACATTAGATGTATGAAATTTGGATAGTTCTCAATTTCGCCACCTGAACTGATAAATTGGCGACCATTTCATCGACACACAACTGAAGCTACAGAATCGGGGCCCAGGATGGTTGCCATCAAGTTTAAGAGGTTTTGATAGTTCTGAATTATAGTTTTGAATTATGCGCGTATAGTTTTAAAGGCACTGACTGAATATCAGCGTTGTGGCTCCAACCGCAACACTATGCTGAGTCAGGACCTCTTCCTTGACCAGCGTTTCACATCACGATTCCCTTGGATGTTTTTTCTTTGTTTATATTTGTGTATTGTGTGAAGTTGTTTGTTTTATGTAAGTTGCTGGTCATTGAATAAACGTATTATCTATCTATCTATCTATCACCTGTACGAATAAAATAGTGACATTGTCATTCCACCGCTTTGATAAGTGAAATAATCGCCCAAGACCGAGCAACATCATATATTCACTCAAACTTAAAACAAAACACTTTCTTACTTGTAATGAGGTGGGCATTTTTCCAAAAAGTTTTTACATCCCCTGACGAAGAAGTCTGTTGCCCAGAACGGATGACCTGCCGGGTACTGTTTCATTGCCTTACGATATCTATTTTTCTTCTTAGCCGAAATAGAACCAATGAAGATCAGACTTATTATACATGCTGAAAAGTTGCAACATTAATGACTTATTTCATATTTTATTACATACTTGCTTTCAGCCCAGGGCTTCGTTCCCGTATTAATTTGGGAAAATTATGTGGCCTTTGTGTTATTCCAGAGTGTCAGCTACCTCTATGCCAAATTTTATTAAAATTGATCCAGCCATTTGAGCGTGAAAGAGTAACAAACATCCATACATCCTCACAAACTTTCGCATTTATAATATAAGGAGTAGGCTTTTTTTTTAAGTTTACTTCCAGTGTTGTATAATAATCCAAATAATATTAACACATACATACGCTCACGCCTAAAATCCCTATCGGGGTAGGCAGAGCATTAGTGGTTTAATAAAATTAACCTTTAAAAAAAATTAAGGGATTTGATGCAAAATACCTTTGTCAAATGTGTGTAAATGAATTAAGTGAAAATAATAATAATACAAGTATTAAAATTCAAAGAACTTCCAAAAACTTTACTATGTATAGGTAATTGAGACATCTTTATGCCAGAAAAACGTTACGGCACGAAACTTCGAAATTTGAATTACCATTGCCCCCTATGTTCTCAGCTTCTAGTATTACTATTACATACGAGGCAATGGTAATACATTTTTGCCGTGCTGTTTTCAAATTATAAAAAGGCCTTTTATCTGTAGTGTTTAATAAATTCACCCACTAGCTTCAATAAATAAGATTTCTCTCAGATGATTGGTGGGATATTAGTTGACTTAATTTCCTCTGCAGGTTTGTGGTTAGATATCTGGTCTAGTTTGTGGTCTAGATTGTCTAGGTTTATTACAAGCCCTATTTTCGTTGAGATCCACAAACTAAAGGAAATATTTACAATTTTTTAATTTTTTTTACATGTGTACAGTCATATTTTTTGGTCAAATTGGGTAGTCAGGTTTTTTGAGAAAAAGTTGGGCTTGGCTGACCTACTCATGAAATAATTTAGGTTGTATAATATTTGGCACAAATAAGCTGCGACCTCTGTTCTTTTGTTAACGTTTTATTACTACACGAGAACAAGTTTTTAAATATTACCATGAAAAAAAAAAGATACTTTACCTAAAATTATTAATCTCATGCTGAAAACTGTACTTAGTCAAAACATATATAATATTTTATAAAAAAATCTGTGGTATTTATAAGTAACCTGTATAAGTAACAAAACGAAAAATTTATGAGTTTAAAATGTTAGCAGTAAATAAAGTGCAATGCAGAGGTTGACAAACTCATAAAATGTAGACATTTTTAAAGCTTTAATAAATAAAATTCTTTGGCATTTACATAAAAATATATTTAACTTTAATACAATTGTTTGTTTGTAGTTTCTAATTGTAAAATAAGTAACTTGATTTTACTTAGTATTTTCAAATGTTGGACATTAAAACTCACAAATTGGATAAAATATAATTATCTAGTAATTTGACTTCAAAGGTTTTGTTCCAAGAACAATATATGCATATTGTCACATTAAAAAGGTCTGAATTGAACACATTAAGAAAATGCTTTAATTAAACATTATAGTCTCTACATTTTACCAAAATTATTACAGAAAAATGTTTGCAAACTCTGACTTTATTCAATAACCGAGTAAAAGTGCCATTTCGTGTTTTCGCTTAACGTGCTAGATGTTGCAACAAATAAAAATAATGTAATAAATATATTGTAGTATGAGCTAAAAATCTAGCTTGCTACGTTTAGGAGTTTTTAATTTAGTGAGGGAACAGCTGCGACTAGGATAACTATTTTATTCTAAACTTTTCATAGTTTGAAATGTCTATTTTTTTGAAGTGTAAACTTCTTTAGCGGCGTTGTGTACTTTGAAGTATGGGTAAAAAAAGTTAAACTCGGAGAAAATACTAAGTCCATGCGTCAGGGTCACGTGACCCTGATCGAAAATCCGTAAGGTGGAGGGGTGTTTAATAAATATAGGAAATTAAAATTGCAAAAGTCAAGATGTCATCCGGTGTCAGCATAGAATAAATTAAATTAAATATTAATGTATAACGTTAATGTTCAAGTTTTCACATCTGCCGGTACTCCCGGAGTACAGATATTACCAATTGTGATTTAAAAAAACGAATTTATTACAATTCTTACGGTACCAATTATTGGATGACTTTAAATTAAAAATTAAATATGTGAATCGGCCCATGAAACTGAACAACTTTTCTAAAGGAACATAGGTGGAAATTATTACTTTCATGTTGATTTCATCTTACTAATTTTAATTTTCTCGGTGGAAATGTGAAAAACAAAATTACTGCCCCGTAAAACTTGTGCAACAGTTGATTAGCGTTTACATGGAGAGTCGATTTAAAAAACTAACAAATACAGGTTCCTTGGAAAAAGATATTCAGTTTCATGAGAAGTATCAGCCGCTAAAGTTTCTCAACTAATTTTAAAAAATCTATACTAATATATAAAGAGGAAAAATTTGATCGTTTGTTCGTTTATTTGTTTGTTTCTTTGCATTGAATAGGCTCCGAAACTTCTGGACCGAATTGAAAAATTAATCCACCGTTAGAAACCTACATTATCCCCGATGGACATAGGCTTCATAATTTTCCCGAATTCAAACGGGAACGAAGTCCCGGGCGGAATGCTAGTTCCATATAAAATCATCCCATATAATCATCACATACAAAATACTAGCATTCCGCTCGGGACTTAGTTCCCGTGGGAATTCGTGAAAATTATGTGGCCTATGTGACTCAAAGATAATGTAGCATTCTAATGGTGAAAGAATTTTTTAAAATCGGTCCAGTAGTTTTTAAGTTTATTTTTTACATACAAATCTTTCCTTTACTGTAGATAAAAAAAATATTTCGTCATACCTATCACCTATGAAGTATATTAGAGAATTCTCTCTAAAACGCAATGTTTAAGTGTTTAAGTTTCACTCAGATTTGCTTTCTACAATTACTCTACTTCATTCGTCGTATGGATATTATGTCTCATTATAATCGTATTATTGACACGTGGAGGCGATTTATTGACAACTTTAATAACAGTAATTTATAATTTAAAGGATGTATATCGTTGAAAATGATGAGCCAGACTTGTAGCCGGAAGGTTGCGGGTTCAAATCCTGGTTTAAAAAACATTGTTTTTGAAAGACGAAAGGTCCACCAACCCGCGTCTGGCCAGCGTGGTTATGGGCTAAATCCCCTTCGTGTTTCGAAGGGAGACTCGTGCCCCTCGGTGGGGACATATCCTTATCAACCCATATACGTCCCCATCGAGGGGCACGGGCCTCCCTCCCAAACACGAAGGGGTTTTAGGCCATAGTTCACCACGCTGGCCCAAAGCGGGTTGGTGGACAAGACGGGGGGGACATATATGGGCTAGTAAAAAAACTTTGAAGATTCTCGTAGTTATTTTCACAGGTTTTAAATATATTATAACGGGTTCTCATCACGATTTTTGTTTTAAATGAGTATCCTATCCGTGATCATGGTGCTTGCAACAGCGCCAAAATATCTGATGCTCGTTTAAAAAAAACATGGTAAGAATCCGTATCACAATATACTTAAAACTAGTATTCCACCTGGGACTTCGTTACAGTGGGAATCCGGGAAAATCATGGTACTCTATGTTCATCACGGATAATGTAGTATTCTAATGGTGAAGGAATTTTTCAAATCGGTCCAGTATTTTCGGAGAATATTCAATGCAAACAAACAAACATTCAAATATTTCCTCTTTATAATATTAATTAGCATAGACTAACAAGTATGTTAAAGGATTTTGAAAGGCTATGAACCTGTCTTTGTAAAAGTCTCTATACTATAGTGGTTATACTCCAGGAACTTTATCATTTCACTTCGGGAAAATTCTAACCAACACGAAACAATCGAAAACTTAAAAAAAACACTCTAAACGAAAAACTTAAATAAAATCAACAAACACCGTATACTTCATTTTTTACACTTAGTTTTCTTTTGTACGAAGGGTCCATTTGGACACAAACAATCTAAATAAGATATCTATGTTTAATATCCTAATCACAATCATATTTTCTTGTGAAAATTTTAACCGACTTCAGCGTTTACTGTGTCCACACCCATTGCAATTAATAGTACTCACAACAGTTCATCACGCTATACATGTTGACCATGACGTTGCCCTTATTTCGTTTGTAATAGCACCGGTTTTTGAAGTGCAAATGGGGAAACCTGACGAGGGGTTTAGCCCAGCGAAATTTAAAATTAAAATTCCAAAGCTGGATGCAGTTCTGTTTTAAAGTATTATAGACCAGTTAGAATAGTGTGTATACCACAATTTCGAAAAAATAGCGCTTGTTGTGCTCCATGCGATAAACTGCAAAATTAAAAAAAATATGCGTTGTTTTATAAAGTTAATTAAATTTGCAACAATTTAAGCTCAACCGCAGCTCTTTAAACCGTATTGAGACCAAGCTGCGGCTCTTCAAAAATGGTTAAGATTTTATGAAACTAATTAAATGTAAAACTTTTTTAACGACCTTTCTCATAAGATGATCGATTTTGCTGATATTTTGCTCCGGACGGGAAAATTTTCCATTTTATGGAAAAATGGACCGGTCTTTAATCCCTGTAGGTTTAGCTGCGGTTGGGCTTGAATTGTTGCAAATGTAATTACCAAACAAAACAAAAAAAAAATTTTTTTTAATTACTATCATAAAAGCTTACATGTGCTTCGCTGTCTTCTTCTTATCGTGTAGGTATAGACAAGTGTGTAGCGAACTCAGCTTATCTTGGTGTTAGTTTTCAAACCGCACAATGGCCTCTGACTTGCTTTAACGACGACTGTAGTCAATCGACAACAGTCGGGTGCCAGCTTAATGTGCCCTCCGAAGCACGTGCTGTGCCCCGTGGCTAAGTTCATTCTATAAGGAATGGTGGGAAGTGTTACAATTTCTGTTGCTGCACGGTTTTAGATTTGCTTCCACTGAATCAATTAATTGTTGGTGGAAGTTAGGAAAGTAGAGCGGTCTGAGATTTTAAACACGAGAGATTAGGTATTTCTTACAATAATCAATTATTAATACGGTTTCCATGTTAGTACTTTCTATTTGTTTGAAACTAGCTACCGCCTGGAATTCGTAATTATGTAGCCTATGTGTTAATCCAGGGTGTCAGTTACCTCCATAATAAATTTTATTAAAATTGGTCCAGCCGTTTGAGCGTGAAGAAGTAACAAACATACACAGTCACAAACTTTCACCTTCACAATATTAGTGTGATTAATGTAATTATTTAGTCTTTACAGTAAAAATTTTAAAAGTGTAAGTTACAGTAAAACTTACGTTTGTAAAAGCATTCAACCTTCCGCCTGGGACTTCTTTGCCGTGAGAATTCAGGAACATTATGTTACCTATGTTACTCAGGGATAAGTGGCATTCTAATAGTGAAAGATTTTATCAAATCAGTCTAGTAGTTTCGGAGCCTATTCAGTGCAAATAAACAATCAAATCTTTTCTCTTTATAATGTTATTAACCTTTTCATCGCTAAAGTCTGATATATCAGTCAAATAAATTTTACTAATTTAACTGTATTTTTTCTAATTATTAAAATCGTGGCGTGTGGTGAACGTTTTTGACGAAAACTTGGCGCTAAAAAGGGTTAACAGGCTCCATAAACGCTGGATTTAATTTAAATTGAAATGAATGATAAGAGTAAAAGATCTGCTTATTCATAAAACAATTTCAGTTTAATAAATATTCAATTGTCTTTCGTCTTTCGTCCATGAATTGATCCACAGATTATCTTAATCAGTATTAACTCACGGCCAAGGTTAAAAGGTTTAGTAGTCCAATAGAAGAAAACGACATGAATGAATTATTAAACTGTTTCATTTGCTTGTTTCGGTTTTTTAGTTTTATAGGTAAATAGCACAAAACGATCTGTTTTTTACGCACTATTGGACTTTATTGATTACGGTGTCTAATGAAGCAAAGAGAATGACAATCGAAAGTTGAATTATTTAGATGTTACTTTAAAAATTGTTTTCATGCATTTATAATGGTGTAGCAAGACTGTATCTTTATCTGATTTTTTATTAAACACTAGCATTCCACCGGGATGTCGTTACCGTGGGAATTCGGGAAAATTATGTAGCCTATGTCCATCGGGGATAATGTAGCTTTCTAATGGTGAAATATTTTTTCAAATCGATCCAATAGTTACATAGGTTACATAATTTTCACAAATTCCCACGGGAACGAAGTCCCAGGCGGAATGCTAGTACGTACTAATACTATAAAGATGAAACATTTGATTTCTTGTTGTTTGCATTAAATAGGCTCCGAAACTACCAGACTGATTTGAAAATCCTAGTCCCTCTTTTCAATAAAATTTCTTCGATAGAATTAATGAAATGGAAAATTTGCTTCAATAGCTTCGAATAGTTCCCTGGTTCCTTTTAACGTTTATTTTTTAAGCGAGTTTCATCAAAATGTTGGAATCGCTTTTAAAACCTGTAGGTTTTATCTCAATTTTTAAAATTACTTAATTATAAAGCTATATGGAGGTAGTGAGGTGTTTTAACACATGCATATTAAATTGCTTACTGGAAGAAAAAGATAACACAAATATTTAGAATAAAAAAAGTAAAAAAAAAAAAAAGTATTTTTGTATAACCGCATCTTCGCACTTGTGCTTGATTGTGGTAGCCTACGTTATTCAGGGTAAAGTGAGTTTATTCGTTACAAGCATACAATCTTCTTCTTCTTATCGTGTAGGTATAGTCAAGTGTGTGGCGAACTTGTCTGACCCTGATGTCAGAATTTTCAAACCGCCAAATGGCCTCTGACTTGGTTTTAACGACTGTAATCAATCTACAACAGCCGGGACCGACAGCTTAACGTGTCCCCTAAAGCACGGAAACGCTCGTGATAAAACACTTTTGGTCACCCATCAGGTTCCCTGCCTCTGTGTACGTTGCTTAACCTCACTGATAGGTTGAGAACAGATACAATGTACAAATATTTTCTCTTTATAATAACAGTGTAGAAGGGTGCACTCTTGACCACAATGTAGCGACAGGACACAGATGATGTCGAGTACATCACTCGTAGCAAGCTCACCCTGAAGAAGCTTATTCACTTTTAAGAGATTCGAATTTTATGAACTCGGGTAAACGAATGCAGGCACGGAATTCAGTGCGCAATATATTATAATTTTGTACGTTAAAAACGTATGTGTCACCGACTTCAATCCCAACACCAGTTCGCACAAAGTAGATAACTAGTATTTTTTGCAGACTACAATGCCCATTAGCAGATAACCACAAACGAAAATGTCCCTCATTTATTTAGATGATGTTTTAGTATTTGTTTGTAGTATTTTTTTGTTTTTGTTGATTTTTTTAAAAGCGCTAAATCATTTTCAATAAAATTTATATGGAACTACCTGTGGAGTATACTCTTTTGAACAAAAAAAAATGATGAACATTTATATTTTTAAAAATACATACAGTCAAACATATAAACTCCTCCTTTTTTGAAGTCGGTTAAAAAGGTGATGAAAAGCGCTGAGTTTTCATTTACTCTATTTTTTCATTATGATTTTAATAAATATCAAAATTATAAAGTCAAAACTTATTTTACATTAGTTGATTTTTTTTCCCAGCTGGCTTTAACGTTAACTTGAGTAAACTTGTAGAATTACATTTCACAAAGTTAGGATAAGGTTTTTTAAGTAAATGAAGAAATACGAAAATTTTCATGAAAATTTTAATATAAAGCACTGATTTGAGCTTGTTCATCAAGTCTGAATCTGATAAATTTTGAGTTTCAAAAGATGTTTCGATTATTCGAAGATGGCTAGAGTGTCACTAGATATAGTCACTAAGATAAACTTTGTTTTTGTCTGCTTGAATAACTATATTGCTGGTTTATGTTCTAGTCTAGACGACAGTGACTGAACTGACCCACTAAACATCACCAACGAACGATGCTTAAACTTCTTATATTTTCATATTTCTAAATTTTGTAAAATAGTAGCTGTCCGCCCGTGACTTCGTTCCCGTGTGAATTGTCCCGGTAGTTCATTTAAAAAAATATATAAACCTGGTCGTGACATTAAGGAAAACAGTTATAGCGTGACCATAACAAATAGGGGTTCATCCTTACTTAATACTAACTCTGTCTATCTGTCTGTCTGTCTGTCCATCTTTCACGCCTAAACTACTGAATCGATTTCGATGAAATATCGTCCAGAGATAGATTAGAGCTTGGGAAAGGACATACGCTACATTTTATCCCACAGTTTGGCACGAAACCATCGTCATCGCGGGCCGAGCCGTGGGCGGAAAGTCAGTTTTTATATACAAGGTGATAGTGATAAAAAACCTCCTAGCTATATTCAAAATCCTGAACCAGTATCATTTACAGAACACTTTTGTTTTTGTTTTAATTTTTTTGGTGGGTTTTTTTTCCCCTAAACGTAGACACCACTCGGGTGCACCCCCCGAGCACTTCTCGCACCCCTCGCGTGCCTGGTGTAGGAGTAATGGCTACGTTTAGGCAAAAGTGAACTATTCCAATCGAAAAAAAAATGAATATAGCTAGGAATTTTTTATCGCCTTGTATATAGATGTGTAATCCCCGACATTTAGGGCCTAACCATAAAAACTAAAACTTAGACAATGTTTAGATAAAACCAGCAGCTCAAGCATGATGGCGACAAACTCACGCCACGCGGCACGTCATTTGGCTGACGCTGAAACTTCACTTTGATTGCGCGAGGGCGCCGCGCAAAGGCTTGCTCGCCCCTGGCGTTGTCAATGTTGACATTTTGACATAGGGCCGCGGCGCATTACGCGCGCTGTTATCATCGTACTCGAGCTGCAGCTTATTTCAAGTGACATAAGTCAGTTTTATAGACGTTGTTTAAGTGTTGTTTTAATGTTTGTAGTATAGCAGTTATTGCTTATAACTCTTAAAGTGCTGAACTAATTTTGAACCATCTCGATTACGTCAGCTTTCAAACAAAAATAACCACATCGAAATCAGTCCGTTCACTTCTTAGATCATTTATATAGTATATACAGGATTATTTTTTAATCAGTACACAAATTTTTTGTACGTAAACTTTATGAAAATTTAACAGACCCGTATTTTTTGTTTTATATCATTTCATAAAAACATTTCAAGCTAGATCGTCTGAAGCATGAAAATAAATCAATTTATTTGTATGAAAAAAAATAACTTCGTCCAATTGACTTGAAACTTGGTAATAGTACTCTTCAACACAATTTGTGACACCCGTGTTTCTGCTTTTTACAAAATTCATCCTCTTAGACGTTAAAAAGGGGTATCAAAATCTAAAAATTTTGAAAAAGAATGTTTTCCTTCTTATTTACGTTCTATCAACGTTACTGACAACGTAAGAAAAATTTGTGTACTGATTTAAAAGTAACCCTGTATGTATATATCACTAATATATGCTCTAAGATTTGCTTAGAAACTACGATGTTACAATCACACAAACACAGATACACCTGTCTTTTTTGTCGGAGGATAAAAACAAACAAATCAAGAACATTGTCTTTCGAATTTGAATTTCAACTTCACACTCTAACACAACATTCTCATACATTATCAGCCCCAAAAGAGTGTTACAGAAAGTCGTAAAAAGTTCAAAACAACAACAATTTGCTAAGTTTATTCCAAGCACTCTTGCTAAAGGTTCCGCATGTTTAAAATCGTTTCAACCTCTCGAAGTTTTGAAGCGAATTTAATGAGTTTAGATAAAATGTCCTCGTCAACTTCGACGATAAGATAGAGAAGCATTTGCTTTGATCAAATGATTGGACAAACAAAATTGTATGACGTGAAGTTTATATAAACCTTGGGACGCCTTGGACTTCATTTCTGTGGCAATTTCATAAAATCCTTCCTTATTCTTTGCCAAAGTTGAAAAATTTGGCAAAGAATAGCCTTTGCGTCAAATTTTAGGTCCAAGTGTTTAGGCTGGGTGTTTATGAGTCAGTAAGTCAGGACCCGCAATTTTGTATATTAAAAAAATAAAAATTTGTATGCAGTAATGCAAATCTATTGAAAACAGATCAGTATTGAAATGTTTTAAAATCTACTTTCTTACGAAATATTTTAATACTTGTATTTTTTATAAGATTATACATTTTTCTAAAATTCAATAATGAAAGGTATACAAAAACAATTCTTATTTTATTATCATGAACAACATACATACAATTACGCTTACAATCTCTTACGGGGTAGGAAGAGCATCAGCGATTCTAGAACCACTTGATGCCACACTAATAACACCAAGGGTATACCTTTTTTTAAAAATAGGTTATGGTGGTTTATCTGCTCTCTTTTTAACTTGCAGATCTCTAAAATGTTTTCCTGAATTTAACAGAAATTTCAACTTGTATACGACACGCCAGTATATTTATTTTACAAGCCAAGTTTGGGTGGTTTCAAGATTTAGTGATGTAAAATATTTACGAGGGAATAAGTTGAAATTCCCGGAAAAAAAGCGGTGTAGAAACAGCCGTGTGTTTTATGTAATTACATGCACGTCACAATCCTTATTACGTAACAAACATATTATCTAAATATATAAAAGGAGAAATTGACTGACTGACTGACTGACTGACTGATTGACATATCAACGCACAGCCTAAACGGCTAAACGTAGGCACTTGAAATTTGGAAGGGACGTAGCTTAGGTACCGTAGAGGTGCACTAAGAAAGGAATTCCCGAAATTCCCATGGGAACGGGAATTAGCAGGAAAATCCTTTTGTAAGTAAGACGCTTGAAATTTGGCATGCAGGTACCTTAGTAAACTTAAAGCTTAGTTGCAACAGGATATTGCAAAATTCCCACGGGAACGGGAGTTAGCGGGAAAAAACTTCACGCGGTTCCCGAAGTTCACGCGGGCGAAGCCGCGGGCGGAAAGCTAGTCTGGCTATAGAGTTGAAAATGTTTTAGGTGAAGATAATAGATAGCTGTAACATTAAACTGTATCCTCTGATTTTTATCATCAATATTTTTAAATTTAAATCTTTGAAAAATGGCGTTGACATGTCGTGTTTTTGTCAATGTTTGAGTAGTTAAATCAAATTTAAAAAAAGAATGGCGAAATTGCCCGTATTAGTTAAAGAAACCCTTTACGGTTTGCGTTACGTCAGAGCCTCGTCTGTTGATCAGTAGGGTGTATCGATAGCAGGTGAGGATTACGATTTTATAGCACTAAACTGTTATGATAATAAATAAATATAAATAAACGCTACACACTCAAAGGCCCACACTAAGGTTTTCCCTTGTGTCGTGGGTCCCTCGGAACACACATAAAGACAAACAAAAACACCCATGACCCGAGAACAAACATCTGCTTTTCATACAAATGTTTGCCCCGACTGGGGATCGAACCCAGGACCCGCCGATCAAGAGGCAGCGTCACTACCATTCGACCAAACCGGCCGTCAAACGTCCGTCAAATGATCCAACACACCTTCAGTTTTTTTTAATTTTAAAGCGTGCAATACCGGAAATTGGATTGGTCAGAAGAGGGCTGATGTGAATCGTCATCAAGAGAGTTGTGCTAGGTCTAGGTACTGATATTAATCTCCAAAAAAGTCAAAGTCAAAAGTCAAAAATATTTATTTCTTAGAACAGAGTGTTGCTTGAAAACGTCATAAAAATACATTAGCAAAATCAATATAAATCATTAAGCAAAATAGTAAATTACATTAGCATTTTTGACTTTGCGCCTATTCGCAAAGGTGCAGTCTTCCTCAGGAGAAGAATAAGCAAGAAACTCCGAGGGTCGCTCTTTTTAAATCAATCATATAAATTGCTGCTAGATCCACGTCCGTTTATAAGTAGGTTGCCACATGGGCAGTTGATTGGTTTTAAGTCAGAAATATTCAACCTTCGCGTGCTTTTTGAACACATGGTGTACGATTTTTGTATCGCACGCGGCGTAAACAAGCACGCGACGGGTTAAAAACTAATACAAAGAATATGAGACACATTTGTTTTTTTTTTTTTAATTCATTTGGGAATAGAAAAAAGACTCTAAGATTTATTTTTAATTAGTTTTCCGCTCGCGGCTCCACCCGCGTTGACTATACCGTGCCCAGCGTTGGGCTAAAATGTAGACTATGTCCTTTCCCAAGATCTAATCTATCTCTGTACCAAATTTCATCAAAATCTTGTAGTGGTTTAGTCGTGAAAACGTAATAGCCAGACACAGTTACTTCCGCATTTATAATATTATTAGGGATGAATAAAAACAAAAGTGTCAACAACCTTAAGGGCGTTAACACAGAGAAAAACGACACTAAACCATAGAAAACGCAAGTGAAATGTAGAAGAGGGAAAATAACGTTATTGAATTACATCTCTAATGCGAACTAGTTTTTGTCCGTCCGTCTGTCACTAATAAGGAGAGATTTGTTATTAATCTAGCCTCTAATAGAAACTAATATAACATTGCTTATTTATTTTTGATATATTGGATTAGTTTTGTCTTTATTTGCTACATGAAAAATAATAAGATCTATCGGAGTAAATAATTAATTACATTAAATCTTTAGCTCAAGGCTTTTAATTGCATTAATACTTTAGCTCAAGAAAAAGATTTAATGAAAAACAAAGTAAAAAAATCACAACTAAGGAAGTACTCGTATTTCTGCATCTGAGTTTTAGACTGTTCTTAAAAGCTTTAAAACTGAAGGGTAAAATTAGATTGAAAATGATATAGTTTTATTATAAGTAAGAAACAGTATTACTTTCTAATTGAATTGCAGTAAGTTAGTGTTTAATTAAATACTTTCATATTAAACTACTAATTTACAAGACATATTTTCTAACCCTCGACGAAAAACCGGTGTTATAAGTTTGACGTGTGTATCGTAGCTCCTAAAAGAAAAGACAGATTTTGCTGCGGTTTTTTGGTTGAAAGCTGACGCGATAGAGATGGTTTTAGACTGTATTTTATCAAAAGTTAAGCCGTTTAAAATTTATAAGCAATAACTACTTTACAAAAAACGTTAAAACACCACTTAGACATCGTGAGCTATAAATGACGGGGTGATATATTTTTTATTAAATGTTACGACTTCAAAGCTTTGAATAATTGGAATTGAATGGCTTATATTCAGCTATCTGGCCTTATTTGAAAATTGCAAATCTAAATGGCAAGGTGCAGATGTTCTTTGCCCGACCGATTTAAAAATAAGAAGATCAACTATAGAACCACATTTACTGGCATAAACCAAATATGCTAGTAAAGTAGCGCTGGATTGACAACGAAGGGCCTT
Source organism: Aproaerema taeniolella (assembly GCA_949987775.1). Lineage (NCBI taxonomy): Eukaryota > Metazoa > Arthropoda > Insecta > Lepidoptera > Gelechiidae > Aproaerema > Aproaerema taeniolella. The sequence goes on from OX465267.1 coordinate 7,772,468, forward strand.
TTTATAATTCGACAACTGCATGTCAAAATTATATTACCATTGCCATGCTGGGTAAATAGGGGACAATTTTATACAAATTCTTATAATAAAAAGACCCATTGGGTATTTTTATAATTCGAACGGCACGGCACGGCACTTCGAAATTCGAATTACCATTGCCCCCTATGTTCTCAGCTTCTAGTATTACTATTACATAGGAGGCAATGGTAATACAATTTTGCCGTGCCGTTTTCGAATTATACAAGGTGTTTCTAAAAAACCCAAAAAAAAGAAATTCCAAAATTTAATTTTAAAAGTGAAATAGTCGCAACTCTAGTAATCAGTTGCACAGTTTGACATCTACAAAATCAAAGTTTCATATAATTAATATGACATACTTGTCATATTTTTAATAGAGCTGTTCAATAAGCTAAATTATTTATTTTTGTTTTTTTTTGAAACACCTTGTATAAAGGCCCATTAGGGTTAAAAAGCCGTTGAGTGGCGTATTAAGACCATATAAAGACGAGGTAGATTAGCGATTGGAAAAGAAAGCCGCTGGACGTGAAGATATATGGAGTCCAGCTGTATCCAACAATGCGGCTCATATATAATTGATGATTAGTTCAAACTACAGAGCACTCAACCAGGAAAGCGATTACACTAATCAATGGCTTCACAATGGCGGTTGAATGACAATGGAGGCCGTTTTATCTGTTCAGGTGGTGAAATTCAGAACTATTTAATCTTCATATACTTGCTGACAGCCGCCCCAACCAGCAGCGCCACCGTCAACCGAGCGTTAAGTTGCAAACTACCTAGCAACTGAACATTCATTCGGCGGTGGCGCCACCAGTTAAAGCAGCCGTCATTCGATGTTCATACATTTTGATAGTTCTTAATTTTGCCACCTGGAACGGATAAAATGGCGACCATTGTCAATCAACCGCCATTGAGACAGTATTGATTAGTTGGAATAGCCATCCAGCAGGCCGAGTACGATAGTGACAGAGCACCGCACAACACCACGGTCCTGTGTCAAAATGTCAACATTGACAACGCCATAGGGCGAGCAAGCCTTTGTGCGGGACCTTTGCGCAATAAAAGTGAAGTTTCAACGTGAGCCGAGCACAAGTTTGTCGTTATCGTGCTAGAGCTGCAGTAGAGGGAAATCTAGGACGATCGTTTCTCGAAGGTTTTAACTTATTTCGACAAGTGACCAACTAATTATCTTTTGACAGGTAAGATAAAAGAAAATGTGTAAGTATTGTATTTTTTTTTCGAAAACAAGAATAAATGATAAAAGTAGACATAACGAGCCTACTTTACAAAGTGCGAAAGTAAAACCACTCAACAAAAACTACAAGCAAAACCGCGTTCGCAAGCCTACCAAGATTGCGATTTCGAAATCATTCAGATCATATTATCTATCCAATCCACAGGCAGAGTGATTCTAGATCATTTAAATAGCGAATCAGGAGCGCGCGCTTGACATTGATCTGTCGTTAGCTGCCGTGCGCGCAGTTATTCTGAATTCTAAATTTTAAATTTGAAAAAGTGGAAATATAGAGTTTGAAAAGTGAAATGAACTGTGCTTTATAAGTGACTTGGGAAAAGTTTGTGCCATCTTAGTAAGTGATTTTTTTGTTTTTTGTCCAGTTTTAGGCTACGTAAAAAAAATAAGCTGCGGGCAAAAAAAAAACGGACATTATTTAATAATAGATTTTAAGTTTGCATTGTAGAAACGACTCTTTTGCCAAATTTAGTATAATTTTGATTCCGATTTAAATAATTCTATATTGATGTGATTCAAAGTGTGTTAAAAATAATTCAATAATTGATTTAATTAATAAAAAATGATTGATTTAAATAATACAAGAAAACGCAAATAAAATCTTTCATACCCATACTGACAAAATGTTACGTGTAGTGACAGCAATTGTACGTTCACGTAGCATATAGGTAGTTAGGTGCTACGGTAATGATAGCTACAGCTAACTTCCTCTTTTCTAAATAAATTTAATGTTATGTGCTATGTTTAATTATTTTTATTGATTTTGGAACAAAACCAATACTGATCTTAGTTTTTAACAAACTCATCACATTGGTAAATAGTGATGAATAAAGCACAACATAGTTATGAAAAATTCCTTGAAAATTATAAAACATTACACAGCAACTACCAAATTGTACTTGGACCAATTTTTCACAATTCGTGATTGTTACACTAATTTACTGTATAACGAAGATGAGATATTTACTAACCGTGTCATATTGTGAATCAATCAATCTTTAATTAGCAACTACTGTCTTTACTATAGACTAGTTTAATTTTGTCAATTTTTCTATTCGAAAACTGACTGACTGTCCGCCAAGAACCAAGATTGCCTTCGGTGGAAGAAGGAAACAGCTAAAGTATATATATATAGTCGAACAAGAAAGTGCCTTATCAGGTTCGGTAACAATCACGATACATTTTAAATTTTAGTAAGGCTTAGATTTGAAATTGTCTTTCAATCATAGGGTGATAAAGCACTTTTCTGTTCGACTTCACAGTGCTCCTAATTTTTTATTGTCTCTCTGCAAACTTCGTTTTCGAAGTTATAACAAAACAACAAGAAAGTACATTCAAATATACACAGAGCTTTAGGTATCTCTCTTTCAACCTCTCGGGTGGTTAATCAGTCCATGAAACTGAACCAATTTCTCAAGGAACATAGGTCAAAATACGAAAAAAAAAATTTTGATCCCCCATACAAAATGCGCTATATGCTATGGGAACTCAAAATTTATTTAGTTTCATGGACTGATTAACCACCCCAGAGGTTGAAAAAGAGATACCTAAAGCCCTGTGTACATTTCATACAAAAATTTAAATAATTCCATACGGCGTAGATAGAACACGGGGCAACACCAAAGTACGTAATTTTACATTTGTATGCATTTCTAAATTATACACACAGCTTTTGAAGGGTGGGGCCCCATTTCATAAAAACCCTGGCATCAATCTTTGGAAACCTCATTTAGGACACCGAAGTATGTATGTAAACTATTTACGAAATCAACAAAAACTTACAAATTTCTCCCTAAGTGCCGCAATTTTCTATATTATGCTCCTATAAATATTCTCTAATGTCTGTCGCTTCTCATTACCCGACTTCGGAAAAAAGGAGGGTAATGTTTATCAGTGGTTATGCTTCATCGCGGAACGGAAATCAAACCTCCGGTAATAAGTGCCATTTCTGGGAAAAAAGATAAAAGATGGCGTCTTTTTTGTAGCCGGGCAAATTATCAGTGATTGCTGTTCGTTGGGTTTGAAAGCGATAATGATGCGAGAGGCTTCGAAATTGCTTAAAATACTTTTCCAATATTTGTGTTTTTACCCGACTGCGCGACGCAAAGGAGAGTAATGTGTTTATCAGCCTATGTATGTATGTATGTACCTTTGTGGCACTATTTATACCAAACGCGTGGGCTGTTTTGATAAATGATACGTCGTTGGATTTGTCATGATGGCGCAAGTGTCATAAAAAGTATAAAAAAATATAAAAATCAAAATGGCCGATTTTAGATGCCATAATGTGAAAAAAAAAACAAAATCGATGAACTATGTCAAGTGGGGTATCGTTGAATAGATATTTAAAAATCATTGTTAGGTTTCTCATATCGTTTTTCAACCAAAATTAACGTTTTGGATCTATGACGAGTTAAAGTTGTTTAATAACGATTTTTCACTTAAATGTGTAGGCTTTTAATTCGCAAATTGTTCAATTTGTATGCAAGCGAGATATATATATTTATATATATGTACAGCTAATTAGGAGATCAATAAACAAATATAAATAACTAAAAAGTAATAACTAAAAATTTTCAAAAAATTTTCACTAACTAAAAATTTTTAATTAATTTATTTTATTTAACACTTAATTAATTGAAATAATTAACAATTAACTAATTGTGTTAATTAATTGAAATGCGTAACTTAGACGGTAATGTAATAGATTTTAGTGGAAACTTTGTTGGCTTCTGTGTTAATTAAGTTGTTTTATGTCCAGTAGATTTACTTAATGCTCTATGTTTCCCAATTTGTTAAAATAAAATAAAAAAATAAGAAACCCTACTGCGTCATAAAAACTGAAAAGAAAAAATACAAGTAAGCCCAGAAGTCAAGACTTTTATTATTGAATATTATTGAATAAAATAACGACTTTAACAGTCGGGACCCATAAAAAATCCGGCTTCCTAATAATGGGTCCCGATTGTTACAATCGTTATGTTATTCAATAATATTCAATAATAAAAGTCTCGACTACTGGGCTTACTTGTTTTTTTTCTTCTCAGTTTTTATGACGCAGTCGGGTTTTTTATTTTTTAAATTAATTTATATTATTTAACACTTTTTAGTTAAGTCAGATATTTATATTTGTTTATTGATTCTTTTCAGTTTTTATTACGCAGTCGGGTTTTTGTTATTTTTATCCTATTTGAAGGTGTGAGAATATCGGAATCATAATATATAAAACTAGCTTTTCGCCCGGCACATCGTTCCCTTGGGAATTAAGGAAAATTATGTAGCCTATATTACTCAAGAATAATGTAGAATTCTAGTAATAGTGAAAGTAGTTTTTGAGTTTATTTGTTTCAAACATACAAAAATTGAAATCTTTCCTCTTTGTAATATAAGTGTTCCTCTAGATTGAAGGGCCTGAATCACTGATCAAAGCCCAGCCCAAACCCTTGGACCTAAATATCTGTTTGGCTTAAAGTTTCCTGTTATAACGTAGGCAAGGTAAGGAAGGATTTTCCGCAATTCCCAGGGGAACGCAATCCTGGGTATTTTAAGTATCTGTGTATAAGAAACGCGCCAACTGAGAAACTTTTTATTGGAACATGAATTCTATTCAATTAAAGAATATTTGGACATCAAATTTTGATGACAATTTATAAATTAATTTCGAATTAATTTATATTTGATGTTATTTCTCAATTTTGTCTTTTTTTTTGACATTTTAGATAGTATACTTCTGTATACCAGTTCAATTTTATTTAATTATTTTTGTTTGACATTGTTTAAATTAGTCAATTTAAAAATTTTTGACGATCATATAACTAAGCTATTTTATTATAAACTTGACATTGTAGCTATAGTAGGTATGTGATAAATAAATCTACTTTATCTAATCTAATCTAAGCTGAAGAGCAAGTTATATTTAATGAAATATTCATACATAAATAAAAAAATATGAATTTATTGGTACAGGCCAACACCAGAATTTGAACCCGCAAGCTTCCGGTTACAAGTGTATGGCTCGTTACCAACTGGGCTATTACTAAAGGTTGCCTACAAGAAAACACATTCAATACCTTTTACACTTTCTTAAATATTCAATCTTTCTATTGGATTAATTCGTCGTCCATATAAATTACTTACCCATTAAGTCTACTGAACCCTGGCAAAAATTTAATATCGATAAAAGCTGTTACACAGTAGGGGATGGTTTAATTTCAGCCTCCGGTCTTTACATGTTGAGGTATAAATATATGTATATACAGGGTGTTAGGAACAGCTTAGTAAATACTAAAAATAAAATGGTGGATCTACCCAAAACTATAATCAGCTATATGTAATAATTTGACACATTTGGCCGATCAAACTTATATGCCGTGTTGCTGTCAGAATGCGATGTGCATTGCTGATTTTCGTTTTTTACGCTATTGTCATGGTGTTTTATTGAAACATTAAGTGTATTCAAATAAATAATTTATTTTTAAAGCAGAAAATATTAAAAAACTAAAAAAAAAATGAAATTTTCCTGAGGAAAATTCCACTGGAAGATTACTCAGAATGACGGTCTTAATTCAGGGTTTAAGTTTTTGCTAATCTGTCTTTTACACCCTATATTTATACATAAGCAGAGATACAGGGTGACTTTTTGCAATAACCTTAGGGGCTCTATACATTTCTTAGGTTTAATCAAGTATGTAGCAAACTTGACTAAATACCTGCGTCGTACGTTGCTTAATCTTACTAATTGATTCCGCACAGTAAGCACTATAGGGATAAAAGCGTTTTACCGGACTTAAAAATTACTTTCACTAAACATTATCAATAAACTACAATATTTCATCCAGTAAGAATGTTTGTTAGCGTTAAAAACTAAACTATACTAGTGTACATTCCCAGTGGGTCATAGTCCAGATTCTCCAACATTTTTAATTAAAAATACAGTGTTTATTTTTTTTATTGTGATCTGTTATGTCTTATTGAAAATAAAATAAAATAAGTAACTGGAATACAATAAAATACTCTTTATTTGCACACAAAAAATAATATACAAGTCCAGGAAACTCAAACATCTAAGTAATGTGATACAAAAAGGCGGCCAAAAAATAAATAAATTGGTCTTACATTTATTTTCGATTTTTCAATTTATTAAACGCGAGAAGCTTATGTTTGTAGACTTAGTTAATATATTACAGCCTTTTAAAATCCTGTTTCTTAATTGTTATTTTTCGGCTACTATATAATTGTTTAATTGAAAACTTTATTATGTCGTTAAGGAATAATTTATACAACATGTTTTAAAATACTTTAGTAACAAGAAATACAAATTTGATAAATTTATTTTTTTTCTTAAGAAAACTCTGGTTACAAAATTTCACCAGTCAAACTAAAGATAGATCATATTTTTTTATAATCATAATTAAAGCGCTTTTTACATTTTTTCAGTAAAATTCTAAACTCTAAACTCCACCCAACACGATGTTATCTTAAAATTAATAAATTTAATGAATATAAACTCTACTGAACGGTAACTTGACTGCAATATTAAATTTATTTTAGCACTTGCTCGTCGGGATAGGGGTTAACTCAAGTAATTTAAGTTTAAACGGTAAAACTATCGTTCATGTGGAGTAGATCAATATAAAGTTTAACAATCAACGTGTTGTCATAGACTAAGGTCTGTATTACAGAACGCGACTCTGACTCTGATCTACACCTAAGTTTAAGTGGCAGTCGTCTTTGTCATTTTGATAGTGAGAGACAATCAATACTTAAGTATACATCAAGACTTGAATCTCCTTCTCTAATTCGGGCCTAAAGAAATTATAAATCAGATATTACAGTTTATGATAAAATAAGGATAAAATTAATTAATAATAGCAGAAAACGGTTACGATATGTCTGTGTTTAGTAAAGGTACAACTTTCGAAGTAGTTAAAACCGTTTGTCGCCCGTGGTCCCTTCTCGTAGTCTCTGGAAGGAACCACGGAGATTTTTATTGCCCGTGGTCCCTTCCAAGAATTTATACCGCCTAATTAAATTGTACTTAGATATCTGAGATGCAATCAGTGATATTCTATAATTTAAATAAATAAAAAAGTATGTAAGCAATTAAGAATGTGTTTTTTATTAATAATAATTTCACCAGTGTTTAATTGTGTAATGGTATGTCTGATGGCGTCGTCAGTTAATATAATTTGTTCTGATCGTTTTGAATTTGTTTTCTTGTGAATTTTTATTTTATTGGTGCTGTTGATCTTTTTTATTAAAACGACAAATAATTATAAGGGAAATAAAAATGTTCGGCGCGAACTATCAAAGAACAAAAGAACTATTTACAAAGCTCATCATTATAATTCTGAACCTTAACGACTATCTTCAAAGTTGTGCATTTCCATCTTACAGTCACATATTGTTTTTACTACTCGTACATGGCTATGATTAACTCAATTTTAAAATACCAATATATTGAACCCCATAATTTAGTAAGTACTGTTGTTATTGACTAAAAGATGGCGCTAAACAAGTTTTAACTCAGATAACAAAATAAATCAATAAAAATACGTACTAAGATTTGTTCCTATGAACAAACAAATAATGAAAGAAGGTAAAAAAATTACGACTGTGCTAACGTTTTTGCAAATTAAGACTACTTTAATAATGTAAGGCTATTATTGCAAAACTATTAAGTGTGGGTTGATCCAACAACATGACTTGCAACTTAACTGTTGCGTTAGGTGAGTGAAGTATGTTCTATAAAATTAAAAAAAAAGGATGGCGTTACGATGTCTATTTTTTTATAGAGCTTTCCACCCGCGTGGACTACAGCTTATATTGTGGCCGGCTGTGGGACAATTTGTAGCCTATGTCCTTTCCCAAGGTCTCGTATCTCTGTATCGATTTTCATCAGAATCGTTTCAGTAGTTTAGGCGCGAAAACGTAACAGACATGTACACTTTTGAATTCACCTTTAATATTAGTAGAGATAGTAGGGTTGGGTTTGCCGTTGAGCACAATCTAGCTAAGAGCCGAAAATGTGGTCAAGGATGTATCATGCTCACCCAGAAGATGCCTTTTCATTTGAAATTTTACGAGATTAGGGTTTTAGTCCGGAATCTCGGTTTGTATTAGTGCAAGATTGAAACCTTGACGTGCCCAAAGTAAATTGATTAACTAGGAAGCAGCCTCGCCTCGGATCATCTATCTATCCAATGATGATAAATCACGAACCACAAATCAGGTTTAGGCCCGGTCGATACTGTTTCATCTTAGAACGAGATGTGGTGGTAAATATTTTAGCACATTTCTGAGCGTTTTACTCTAATATTATCTTTTGGTCCATTTACATTGTTATTTTTAAACTCCTGACAAAAAAGGAAGGGTGTTATAAGTTTGACCGAAGTGTGTTTCTGTGTTTCCCTGTAGCATCGTAGCTCCTAAATGAACAGACCGATTTCGATGCAGTTTTTTGTTTGAAAGCTGATATAATCGAGATGTTTCTAAGCTATATTTGATCAAAAGTGGTTCAGCCGTTTAAAAGTCAGTAAAGTAAGAACAAATTTTCCTAATTTGTTACCATCGGCAAGATACTTATAAAGAAAATTCAGGTTAAAAATTAGCCAGTCGATATATATGTCACCGGTAATTGTAAAAACCGTAATATTAAAATTTCACTAGCAAAATTCGAATATCTCGCGACATAACAATTTACCTAGTGAAATTATAAATTTACGAAACTTTAAGGTTCTCTTGTACGAAATTAGGATAAGTTAGGTTATGTTAATGTTAGGTTTGGTTCGGCTAGGTTAGGTTTTATTAGGTTACATTAAGTCCGTCAATGTGAAAAAATGGGGCAGTTCACAAAGTATCGAGAGTTTATAATCTTACTAAGTAAAATCACTTTATTATTTTATATAGGGTTTGACAGTGTTACGGTAACATATACAATTTTTACTTGTTTTCCAATTTAATCTACACTATAATATTATATAGAGGAAAGATTTGTATTTTTATATGTAATGAATAAACTTAAAAACTACTGGACCGATTTCAAAAAATCTTTCACTATTAGGATGCTACATTATCCCTAAGTAACATAGGCTACATAATTTTCCCGAATTCCTACGGGAACGAAGTCCTGAGCACAATGCTATTAATATATGAATAGCCAAGAATATATCTGTAAAATGTATGAGAACTTATAATCTCTACAAATCATCATGAAAGTTGTTTCTCAAAAGTTTCTACATCTGTTTAAACGTCTCTTCTATATAAATTATAATCTTTGACCACAGATATCATTTCTCTTTCTGATAGTGTGATTATTCTGTTCAAGTAGTGATACGTGCTTGAACGGTGCAATTTTATAGCGATTGCATTGAAATGTATAATTTTATGAACATTTGGTCTTCTTATTGCCTGATTTTACTAAAAAAGAAACTCATATCATTTATGTGCTTACATCAGTTGAGTTTTCTATGTCTGGCTGTTTTAATGCTATCATGAAAAACAAAATTTTCCACGTTAAAAAAACGTATGAGTCACCGACTTCAATCTTAACAACAGTTTGCACAAAGTAGATAACTAGTATTTTTTTTCAGACTACAATGCCTATCAGCAGATAACCACAAACTAAAATATCACTCATTTATTAGATGAATAGCGCTGAATTATTTTCGATAAAATGTTTATGGGGTCAAGTCTGAAGTATACTCTTTCGAACAAAAAAATAATTTTGAAAATCGGTTCATAATTGACGGAGAAATCGATGAACATACATAGAAAAAAAATACATTCAGTCGAACATAGAACCTCCTCCTTTTTTGAAATCGGTAAAAAGAAACTCATATAATTTTTGCGCTTACATCAATTGAGTTTTCTTTATTTTGCTGTTTAAATGCTATAATAAAATACAAAATGTACGTAACTTAACTATTGTTTTTGTCATATAGCTTGAGTTTGGCAAAATGTCGTAGGTAATAGTTTTATTATTAGAGAAATTATATTCTTTTTTTTTAATCGCATTTCTATACGTTGTTGTATGGCATACAAATTTGAGATTAAGAGGTCGAATAAAACGAGTTTCTCGGGGAAAATTGCCCAATTTGATTGAGAAAATCACTTTGTTCAGTTTCGCTAAAGTCAAGTCAAAAATAATTTTATTTCATAGAACATTCAGGACGTTACTTGAAATAAGTCAAAGTAATGAATTACGTTAGCAAAGGTGCAGTGTTCCCCAGGGAGGAATAGGCAAGAAACTCTGATGGGTGCCCTTTTTGTAACTCAATCATACAAATTTCCTTATTTTCTAATTTTAATAGACTTAATATCTGAATAACTCTGGAGAAGAGCAATTTATTCTAACTAATTTGAGTCAACCCCGTATAGTTGGGTCATACAGCTACAGAATATATAATAGATATACCCTGCCAAACGAAAATATATAAAAAAAATATCCATCCTTCACAGAGGTGACTATTAGTGTGCGGAAATTAATTATGTCGTGAAAATTATAACATCGGAAATGATCATTTTGAGCACAAATAGCTTTGAAATATTAATGTATTTCCTCAAGCAATTAAGAGATCAACGCGCTTAATCAATTTGAGATAATTAATAATTAATAAAATGATTAGTTTGAGTGTGGTGTATGATGTAACGACGATTTAATTTGCTAAGAACTTGAGATTGATTCCCGAGTTGAAATGCGGTAATCTCTTTCAAAAAGTTTTTTTTTTGAACGGGAAGCACAAATCAATTTGATGCGCAAGTGCATGGTTAAATAAACTATAAGTCAAGGTATCTCTTCATTCTTCAAGCTATGTCTTTTTTAAGTAAAAAACCGTCCTCATTTTTAAATCAGTCTTTTTTCAGTAGAGAAACTCCTTTTGTTTATCAAATTGATTCACTATTATTCTCGTATAACTGTTAGTGTATAAATGCAATTCGTTTTTGTGTTCGTTAAATATTGTAGGAACGCTCATTTCCAGAAACATGCACTAAAGTTAAAGCTTCTCTAAATGTAATAAGTGACAGTAGGATATTTAAAGTGGTATTAACTTTTATGGTTGTTTCTGCAACAGGGTGTAAGTGTGTTCATTTCAATTCTACTTTGATTTTACCTCAATTTTAAGTTAATAATTTAAAAATTGTTGCAGCTCCACCTTAAAAATGACCTTCAGAATATCAACGGCACTTCACATCTCCTTTTTTCTACTATCCATTCAACAGATCAAAACTCAAGAAGACGGTTACTTAAGATCCGTCAAAGATGGCTGCTTCATTAGAGGCGAAGCATTATCGTGCGTCAAATATAAAGCTCTGAAGATAGCTAAGAAGACAATTTTCGGGGAAAACATGTTTGCGAATGAAACCATAAAGGCAGGCCAAATGATCAGTTTGGTGCCGTTGGATGAAGAGACAATGAAGCATTTAACTTTCAAAGAGGAAGCAGAGGTAATTTTTTGCCTATAATATTAATTTGCCATGTGGTGATCGGTTGAGAATAACACCACCTCATCTCTTTCCGTGGGTGTCGTAAGAGGCGACTAAGGAAACACAAATGAGACCTGCCTCCTAGTAATCCATCCCAGGCAACGACACTTCATTTTTTTTCTGAATCTGAGGTGTCGTCCTATGGTCTCATGCGGTGTGGTAGGCTCTGTAAAGGGCCGTCTGGTTCGCGACCACCCTCCTACCGAAGTCCGACGCCAAACAGCTTTCTGTATTCCATCGGTGCGTGGGAGTACCAGTGCCTGTATAGGCATTTTCTGGATTAACTCGCTCCATCGTCGACCTCATCTTTCAAATTTATGGTCAAGATTGAGGTCAATAGTTAACCCATCTTATAATTAAAAAAAAAAATATTATTGATATTTGTTTAAATGAAGTTTCAAGCTCCCGCAAGTAAAATTAGTTCCCTTAACGAGGTACTCCACTCCGTCAGTGGCAAGGATCGACCTAAAAAGAATGAAATTTGATATCTAATTTAAGGTTTCGTGCAAAAGCAAGCCTCAGTGTCACTGCGACCTTTCAAATCAAATATATATTTCGTGACAATGCCCCTCTCCTCTATTGAATTATGAAAGGGTTCTTGCTATTAATTACTTATTAACTCCGCTGTCTCTACGACCCGGAATGTATTTTAGCATCCGGCCTCCTAATGCCAGTTCGAAGTCTGACTATGTCCTTTGCTGGTACATCAAAAATATCTTGGTAGGAATACATATGCACTCTGCAGCTGTAATGCTAAAAGATGCCGTGACAATTTAAGAAAAGCTTCAATAGCTACGAATCCGAATCCAAAGAGCATGTATGAAGCGAATTATGAATGTACAGGAAGCGAAAGAGGTGTTCAAAGAGGCGTGTTCTCTGCCTACCCCAATGGGACATAGACGTGAACTTATGTATGTTCATTAGCTTTATTACTGTACTTTCGAAACTTCAGGTACTTGCGTCAGAGCCCCGCAGTATGTTCTCCGAGTGGACGGAGCTAGCGAAGTATTTCTTAAGGCTGGTGAAAGACTTCTTAAAGATGAAGGGCTTGAGGGTTGACCTTCCAGAAGGCGCTCGGACAATTGAAGAGCCTGATAATGATGATGGTGAGTTTTGGATGATTCTATCTTTATAAATATTTTTCACTGCGTTGATCGGAACGCTCCTAGTCCAGTGGCGCCTACTGATCCAGACCAATGAGTGAGGTTAAGCCTTAAGCACCTTCGACGGTAATTCATCACGAGCGTTTTGGAGTTTCGGAGGGCATTCTAAGCCAAAACGTCAATTCAATTCTTTGAAAAATCCGTCCACAATGTCGTGATTTTGCAAATGTCTGAGCATTTCAATCAAAATTAAAATACAAAATGGCGAAGTTGTCGATATTAAGTAGAGAACCCTTTATGGGGTACGACAGAGCCTCGTCTGTTGATTAGCAGGATGCACTGCTAGTAGGTGAGGATGATAATTTTGGAGCATTATAATATTATGACCCCTACAAAAAATACAATTTAATGGAAAAAAAAACTTATACTACTACGGATTGACAAAAAAATTATCAAAATTTTCATTCTTAGAAATTAAATATACTAAAATGACATTTTACTTGAAAATTCAACAAAGAAGACCTGATGTGGTTTGAAACTTAAATATTAACAGAGCTTTTCAAGTTAAACACTATTCTAGACTTGCCTAACTAAAGGTCTATTTAAACTGTGAAATATTTATTACATTTGCAAATTCAAATTTCATTTCGAGAATCACTTCGGTCCAAGTAAAATAAACTTTCAGTTCTAATTTTTTAAGACTAGGTTCAAAAAATAGTTCAAATCAGATATATTTATTCGCGTTGTCTTTACATTATTTCGTTCGCACATTCAAGCTGTCACCAGCATGCAAAATAGAACGTTGCAGTCCTATTGTTTACAATCGTAGACCTAGAAAAAAAGCGTTTTTTTATAATTACATTGTGGAACTTTGAGTTTTAGTTTGATTATATGTCTACCAGACTGCTTTTCTGATTCGATAATGTTTAAGAACCTCGTTAAAAAAAATTTTTGGCAACAATCTTTTATTTAAAGTTTTTTTTTTTGGTATTTTAACTAAACCCTAGCATTTTATATTTATGCAAAATAAAACAGAGGAGTGTTATATTATAATATAAGTTTGACGTATGCCATTGTAGCTTCTAAATGAATACACCGAATTTACTGTGGGTTTTTTTTAAAGTTGACTTGATCGAGACGATTTTTCGTTATATTTTATCGAAATTAGTTCAGCCGTTTAAATGTTAAACGCTATGAATATTGGGGATGATATATATATTTTTTAATTTTGATGTTTTTTTTAACAATGCATGGCATAAGATAAGTAAATAAATATGTAAAAAACAAGGGCTTTCTCTCCACGAAAATAAATGTAAACATTTACGTTTATTTTATTTCAGACTTAACATGAAATACTCTTTGAGAGTTTCATCAAAGCCTACCCTAATCACAGCCCTATTACAACGCTCAAAGCGATTGGTTGGTATCATATTTTACATAATATGGATTATACACACACAGTTGCCTAAAGGCATTCCTTGATGTTTTGAAAACAAAAGCTTACATCATAAATCCTTACAATATAATTAAATCATTAGCTTAACAAGGTGAAGAGTATAACAACAATGTAGAGTATTAGGTTTCATGTTTACACATAACTTTAAATCTGTTAGTAAAACTTTAGTGTCAAGTTTCTCCAAGAAACCCCATGACATTGAACAAGTTTCTCCAAAGAAACCTATTATACGTAGGATAAACTGAAAGTTTTGCACAGTTTGTAATTGAAACAGCCTACTAGTTGAAGTTTTATATTTCTAGTTTCTCAAGTATTCTCGGTTACATTTAAAAAAATGTTTCATGCGTTCGAATCATTTTTGATATCAATAGACCATTCATCCAAGCGTATGTTTTTCACCTGCTGGTCGAACGGAGTCACAGCCTGTTTTGACCGCGTAAACCTCTTAATTTTTTTCTTTTTTTGAAAGATAACATAGGCACATGATGTAAGGTCAAGGCTCTGAATGGCTCACTAGCTCCACTTTTTTAAAAGTCAAATAGGCTTGTCACGATGCAAGAGTATGTGACTTCTTGGTCGATTTTTTTTAACTTTTTTAATGATAATGGGCAAACTAATGATAGTGTCCCACTCAGTAGTAACTATGTTTTTTTTTTGTTTAAAAAACGCTTCACACTCAAAGGCCCACATTAAAGTTTTCCCTTGTGTCGTGGGTCCCTTGGAACACACAAAGACAGACACAAACACCCATGACCCGAGAACAAACATCTGCTTTTTACACATATATTTGCTTCGACTGGGAAACGAACCCAGGACCCGCCGATCGAGAGGCAGCGTCACTACCACTCGACCAAACCGATGTTTTGTTCCTCAAATAAGAAAGTACAGATGGGACCCGTTCGAAATAAGAAAAATGAAATCTTCTTTTTCCTATATTTCTCACTGGCCTCAGTTTAGTTGATGTACTCTCACCTTCAAACACTTTGTTTTGTTTTACATTTGCAGAGGTAACTCTAAAGTTAGTAAATCGACTAGTTGATTCGGAGCAGTCTCCCAAAGTTGTTTGTCTGTGGTTGCTGTGCAGTTACATAGATCGGTGGTACACCGCAGTATCACTTTCTGTTGTACTACTTACAAGATATTAGCTTTGTGCAAAAATATCACTTTTACCTAGGTACTGATTGGTCGCAAATAAATCCATCGCTCAAAAACACTACTCGTTAGTACGTTTGGGCAAAATTTGTTATTATTTAGAGTCATTTTTGTGCAGTTTCATTCACTCAATCATATACGCTCGTTTTTAATCCGTAAGCTGGTAGGCAGAGTTTTTAGAACCACTCCACGGTCAAATAAAAATTAGAGGATATGAATTTTCAGTTCATTTATACCACATTGCCAGCATAGTTAACAAGTTGCTCATTAATCAATACTGTTACGATAAGGTAAAATTGCGAAAAAACTCATAAGAATAACTATGATCCAATACGGTCCATCCATCCATCATCAGCCTGTGTCAGTCCACTGCTGGACACAGGCCTCTCCTATGGCACGCCACTGAGCTCGGTCTTCTCGGTCCAATACGGTCAGGTTTCTGTATTAGTAGGGTGATGTAGGTCAAATGGCAATTACATTTCACCCTAATTACCTGACTTGCCAAATTGTAGATCAGGGGACTGCGATTGAACCAAGTGGGCTAGACGGATAACAAGTTCTTAGGGTCCCATTTTCAGGCTAGGCCTCTTCTTTTTCCAGACCTCATGGTCCCCAGTCATCTGCTACCAATTAATGGAGAAGAATCAGTTAAACTTAAAATTGGCAGACTAGAGAGCAACGTCTGATGTGACCTTAGTTATAAATGCAGCGTGTGTTTTGAATATGGTCGGCCAGTCTTACATACAGGGTGTAAAAGACAGCTTAGCAAAAACTGAAACCCTGGACTCATACAATAATTCTGAATGATTTTCCAATGGAATTTTTCTCCAGAAAATTTTATTTTTATTTTCATGGTTTGTAATATTTTCTGCTTATTTTTTATTATTTAATTGAATACACTCCATTTTGCAATCATAACAACGTAAAACACGTGGGGATCGCGCGCGGGGCGCGGTTTCTCGATACATTGCGTAGCGCCAAAGTAGGTAAATAATGAAAACTTCTTAACCAGACGTTTCCGAGAAAATATAATTACTTACAGCTGATGATAGCTATGAGTAGATTCCACCATTTAAGTATTTGCTAAGCTGTCTTTTACATCCTGTATAATATGATGCAATTTAGGACGAAGAACGAATGTGATATTCCTACCATAGGGTTGTTTGGAAGAAATTGCTTTGAAAGAATAAAATCCACCTTGTTATAGACTATATTCTTAGTTCTATGTCTCATATTGTGTATGTGTACAAATAAAGTATATTGTATTGTAAACACGAGAAGAAATAATTAAATTTACAATGCACAAAGGTTTCAGAGCAGACTCTTTGAGCATTATTCTTGATTCATGGAGCTAATATTCCTTTGAAACTAGTGACTATAAATAGCACACACTATAAATTCCGATTCACTGCTGGAAGGTAATCTGTGTTTGTGACAGGTTTGTGAGATTATGATTCAGATGTACAGTCAACAAGAGCTGGAAATATGGTCCACTATTACTATTACGTACCATCTGCACGTTATGAACTAATGGATTAGAGAAGCATGCGAAATTTCCTGAAGTATTTCTGATAATTCAATTTCACATAATTATAATGTGAATAACTCTAATTATTAAAAAAACAAAATACCCGACTGCACACTAAAATAAAATGTATCCTATGACACTCCCGTAATCAAGACAAATCTAACGATACCTCATACATCAAAATCCATCAAGCCGTTTAGGCTACAGGAGGTCACAAAGGAACAGACATACATACATACTTACATACACTCGAAAAACATTACCCTCCTTCTTTGGCAGTCGGGTAAAAAGTAGGATTTTGCTGTAAAACCTATCACTACTTAACATTCAACACATGATTTATATCTAAAAACATTCAAAAGTTGTTAGTTATTCTATCAAAAGTTTTAGTTATTCTATCTTCCTTATTGTGTAAGTATCCCTAACAGTATTAATTGGCGTCAAGTGATTAACTGTTAATATAACAATTTAATTAACCCCCGCCCAAAAACCTCTAACAAATACAATGATAAAATGTCTTTCTTGGCCTTTTAACGTTGTTAAAAGTACATATTAATACTTTGATGACAAACTTCGTTGCGTTGGGGGACCGCTAATTGGATTTTTATTTACCTTTACAGCATAATGTAAAAATTGCTTCTCTACTCCACCTTTTGTTAGGCAAGGGCTCTTTTATGCCCCTACAGACTGAATTTTAAATAAAAAACCGGCCAAGAGCGTGTCGGGCCACGCGCATTGTAGGGTTCCGTAGCAGCATGGTTCAAATATGCAGCTGGTTTCTTAATTCTACGAGCATATTGTCATAGTCGATGTTAAAATCCCCAAATACTATATTATCAAAAAGAAATGTACTAAAAAGTTTGTAGTTTCAGAAATAATTGTAGTTTTGGTCTAAATATAACAGAATGGAAGTATTTAATGCGCGAGCGAAGCGAGCGCGAATTTTTTTTTTTTTAATATTTTTTTTTTTTTTTTTTTGGTTTTTGGTTTTTGATTTTTTTTATTTTTTTGCGATAATATTATTGTTAAGGATAATATAATAATATCGAGCTGCTGCTAAAGCAGGTTGCGTGGTGGTCTTGTATAAATTTGATATCATTTTCGTACTTAGCACCCCCAAAAACCTATTAAACGACACCTGAAATGTCAATATGTTACAGCTTGGCTTTCGGCTCGCCTCACTTTAAGCGTGTAACCTTGTATGGCGGCCATTTTGGATTAGTGTACACTTCGTCGTGAAAACTACCCTCGTGAATTATTTCACATTTTTTTCATTATAAAAATTAATGTTTCCCAAACGGATTGCTGAATCGAAAAACGTTCATAGTAAAACCCATCTATCTTGAAAAAACCTATCCTATGATAACCCACTCAATGATATCGGCGAGAAAAAAAATCCCTCGCGCTTTCTATGTCCTGACGGAAGATCAGCGCTGTAGTCTTTGTCTGCAGCATAATGCTGAGTTAGCGCCTCTTCACTCCTGTGACACTCAGTGTCGACTGATTCTTACTATTTTTAATTTTGTTTTTATTTTTTAACTTTTTCTTATTGCTTTGTTTATGTGTTTTGATGTGTGTTATTGGAGTGAATAAAGCTGTTATCTATCTATCTATCTATCTTTCACGTGTATGGAAAACACCCGAAAAACAATTTTTTTCCACCATTTTATTTTTTAGATCTGTCGGCGCAATCAATATTACGACCATGCCAAATTTTAGCTCTGTAGTACCAAGGATCTAATATTAGTAAATATATTCTTATTAATCCCAACAACGTTTGGCACTTGGTCGACTATTACTAACAAGCTTGAAGGGCCAACTTATGTGTGATAGTTTTCCTTTTAATTTTGTTGTATATTCTATCACCGTGAATTTTTCCACATTTTTAGAAACAATCGTTTTGCTTGTAGTGGGGAACACTTGTTTTTAATAAAAAAAATTACTTTAAAAATTAATTTTTCGCAAAGGGACTGCTGAATCGAAAGACGTTCTTAGTAAATCTCTTCTATCTTTTAAAAAACTACTTATCCTATGACATCTCATTCGATGACATCGGCGAGAAAAAAAAAATGAAATAAATATATAAGCGAGCGCGAATTTTTTTTGTTTTTTTTTTGTTTTTGTATTTTTTTTTGCGATAATATTATTGTTAGGCATAATATAATAATATCGAGCTGCTGCTAAAGCAGGTCGCGTGGTGATCGTGTATAATTTTGATGTCATTTTCGTAATTAGCACCCCCAAAAACCTATTAAACGACACCTGAAATGTCAATATGTTACAGCTTGGCTTTCGGCTCGCCTCACTTTTAGCGTGGAACCTTGTATGGCAGCCATTTTGGATTGGGGTACACTTCGTCGTAAATGCTACACTCGTGAATTATTCCACATTTTTTTCATTATAAAAATTAATGTTTCTCAAACGGATTGCTGAATCGAGAAACGTTCATAGTAAACCCCTTCTATCTTTTAAAAAGCTATCCTATGATAACCTACTAGATGATATCGGCGAGAAAAAAAAATCCATCGCCCTTTCACGTGTATGGGAAACACCCGAAAAAAAATTTTTTTTTCCACTATTTTATTTTGTAGATCTGTCAGGGCAATCAATATGTATGACCATGCCAAATCTTAGCTCTGTAGTACCAAGGGTCTAATATTAGTGAATATATTCTTATTAATCCCAACAACGTTTAGCACTTGGTCGACTATTACTCACAAGCTTGAAGGGCCAACTTATGTGTGATAGTTGTCCTTTTAATTTTGTTGTATATTCTATCACCGTGAATTTTTCCACATTTTTAAAACAATCGTTTTGCTTGTAGTGGGGGACACTTGTTTTTAATAAAAATTTTCACTTTAAAAATTAATTTTTCGCAAAGAGAATGCTGAATCGAAAAACGTTCTTAGTAAACCCCTTCTATCTTTTAAAAAGCTATTCTATGACATCTCATTCGATGATATCGGCAAGAAAAAAAAAACATTGCCCTTTCACGTGTATGGGAAACATCCAAAAAATTGTTTTTTCCAAATTTTTTCAATCTGTTGACGCAATCAATATGTATGACCATGCCAAATTTCAGCTCTGTAGTACCAAGGATCTAATATTAGTAAATATATTCTTATTAATCCCAACTAAGTTTGGCACTTGGTCGACTATTACTCGCAAACTTGAAGAGCCATCTTATGTGTGATAGTTTTCCTTATAATTTCATTGTATACAGTACCACCATGAATTTTTTCACATTTTTAGTATCAACCGTTTAGCTGGTAGAGGGGGGGGACACTTGTGTTTGACAAAAATTTTAACTTTAAAAATTTATATTAGGCAAACAATGTGCTGAATCGAAAAACGTTCTTAGTAAACCCCTTCTGTCTTTTAAAAAGCTGTCTTATGACACCCCCTTTAATGATATTGGCTAGAAAAAAAAAAATCATCGCCCTTTCACGTCTATGGGAGACACCCGAAAAAATTTTTTTTTCTAAGATTTCACTCTACAGTTCTGACGGCGTAGTTAATATTTATGACCATGCCAAATTTTAGCTCTGTAGTACCAAGGGTTTCTTAGGAAACCCGCGGACAGACGGACAGACGGACAGACGGACATGGCGAAACTATAAGGGTTCGTAGATTACTACGGAACCCTAAAAAGTATAGCTATGTATCTATATAGGTCCACCGACACGAAGACGTTCATCATCAAAATTAGTATTTTAAAATTAAGTTAAAAGGCCAGGAAAGACATTTTATTTAGGGTTTATGTTAGTCGAGGGTTTTCATATTTTAAATCATTTTTTTAAATACTTTTTAAATTACTAGAGGCCAATAATAAACATAACCATGTGGCTTGGATCATTATCTAGCTGACGCTTACTCATTAAAATCATTCTTATAAGTCCAAACATGAGATATCTGTTGTTTCTGATGAGTTGGGTAACCGCCGCGCAAAACTCAAGACATTTATTTGACATAAACAAAGAAAATAAAATAAAATATGAAACACAGGACAAGAACACATACAGAAAACGACAAAATAACGTAATATAATATAAATAGTGGATTGTGGTGTAGACTTATATTATTTTTGAATTGTTGTATTTTTGTATGTAACGAATAAACTTAAAAACTACTGGACCGATTTCGAAAATTCTTTCACCTTAAGCTACATTATCCCTCAGTAACATAAGCTACATAATTTTCCCAAATTCCCACGAGAATGAAGTCCCGGGCGGAATGCTTGTGTTCTATGAAACAGCACAGAATAGAATTTATATTTTTCATTAGTCGATTCAATTTTATGAATCCCATTCGAATTGACAAGATAAATACCAAGTTTCATGCAAAAGTTTCGTATTGTTAAGAGCATAACAGAATGAAACATTTTCAGTTCGAGTTATCTTGTGGAATGTTTATTAAGGCTCGAGAGGATTTAATTAAAATTAACATAACGCGTTACAAGCTTTGTTATTCTGTGAAGAAATTCTAAAGAAAATTTAATATCCACTTTTAGTTTCTTTTCTCTTTTGGTAATATATTACTATAGGTAATATTTGTAAATGCTAAAATAACACTATCTTTTCATTATTTATTATTTTTTGTAAGTCCTTCACTTAAAAACTACTGGGCCGGATTTGATGAAACTTTTAACAATAAGATACATGATGAAATATTTTACATACTTAGTATATTACTACAGTATTTGTGAAGGGCTGATGGTACCTAAACTAGATAATTAAACTAGTACTACATATTTAGGTCACTAGGCCTTTCCCTATAGTTAATACAAGCATCCCGCACGGGACTTCGTTCCCGTAGGAATTTGGGAAAATTATGTAGCCTCTGTTACTCAGGGATAATGTAGCATCCTAATGGTGAAAGAATTTTTGAAATCGGTCCAGTAGTTTCGGAGACTATTCGTTACATACAAAAATACAAATCTTTCCTCTTTACAATATTATTATAGATACAGATTAATACCTGCATTGCATATGTAACTTTACACAAACTATTGAGTAAAGAGCTTAAAGAAAGAAAGAAAATATTTTTTTTTTAATTCTTTGCTTTTAATGTGCTGCTTTAACAAACTTTATAGTAAATCAGTCTCATTTTAAAGTTACCGTTTATGAAGGTATTTTAAATAAATTTCACTAAGATAAGTTTGCAGCATAAATCTACATTTTGTTAATTACAACTTTTTATTAAATATAAAATTTATGTCAAGTGAAAGTTATGAACGTCCTAATTTTGATTTCATTAGACCTTAATGCAAGCTCTAAAAACCTCGTTTCAAACTATAAGATTTCCTAAAGAAATAGGATAAAACGTGACTAAATTAAATTTAAAATTAATGTGACAAGAAATTAACATTAGAGCTCTTAAAACTGATTTAGATACGGGGACTTGACCCCTGAACGGCAGATGTCGTTCCATTTTACACAGTATAATTACTTGGAAATGGAATTTGAAATGACGGATCGACTGTAGCCGCGCGTGAAACGAACCGTCACGATCGATCATTGCAGGTGAAAGAATATTTTGTAGAGACTAATCACAAAGTACTTTGAAATCATTTTCTTAATATTTTTCTTTCAAAACTTGTAGACATTTTTTTTTGTGCAGTAACTAAAGGAGTGTATGAATTTATTATACATAAATTGTACATACAGGATTTCATTGTGTGCTTATTTGTTTGTTTGTCCTTCTGGATGCGGGCAATTCTTTGTTATTTCAACTGCCTGCCTGTCTATAAATAATAGTAATATGAAAAAAAACGGTTTTCGTAAATAAAATATTGTTCCTTGGAGAAAGTTACTTAGTTTCATAGGCTGATTGATCCACATCCTTAATTTTCGTTAACTTATTTAAAGCTTTGTTTTTAATTTGAATATTTACAAGTACTTTTGTGTTCTTTCAGGTCGTGGTAGAAAAAAGAAACTAGCACTCATAGTGCCCCTTCTAACTCTTCTAGCAGCAGTGAAGACTAAGCTACTCTTAATACCAATTCTCCTGTCAGTTCTGCTGATAAAGAAGCTTCTCCTAGCAGCAGCACTCCTCTTACCTGGTCTACTGAGTACACTAAAGCATTGCAAGGTAGGAGACTAGGTACCTATTCAAGATTTGTGTTCCTTTTTGGCACGGCACTACACTTAAATCTTAGTTCTGGTTACCGCACTGTAGCTGTGCACTGTTTGTTTTAATTTTTATTTTACAAAATTATAGTTGATACAATTATCTATTTCTAACAGCATTTAAGGGGTGTCATTACATCTTAGTGCTCCAAAATCGTCGCCCTCTAGCGGGCACACTGTAGATCAACCGATGATCTGGCGTAATTGATATTGGCGACTTCGCAATTCCATTTTTTAATGTTAATTAAAATACTGTGACTTTGGCAAAATCACGATGTTGTTGACGCTGTTTTTCAAAGAACTTAACCATATTTTTACACGTTTACTACAATTTTTTTTGAACAGTCTTAAAAAAATGAGTTTAATTGTGCCTCTTTTATAAATAGTAGCTATCGTTTTACAAGTATGTGTGGTTTGTTCCAAGGTTCCAAGGGCCTTTGAGTGAATAGCGTTTATTTTTTAAGATACCGTAAAACGAACTAGAATAGAAATCAATATTAACTATGCTGAGTACACATAATTGTAGACAGAAACCTACAGAGCACAAAACCCCTAAATTTACATAAAACCAATATCTTCGTCTGACTGACATGGGTATTATCTAGCATTAAAACGTAACCTAGAAGACCTTAGATAAGCTAAACATGACATTACAGGGTGATTCTTCCCACGAAAAAGGATAAGTTTTCCCATATGGAATTCTCTACAATTTTGTTGACTTCTAAAGCAATCAGCAGAACGCTCAAGTTGCATGGAAAGACGATGCAACTTTTTCTCCATATTTCGATTTATGTTTCTTGGGGAATGTTTTTCAGTTTAGGGGACTGATTTACATCTTTAATTTTCGCTACATAATTTAAAGTCACTCACTATTAATTACAGTTAACGCCTATCTTCATAAATCATACAAAAAATTAGATGCTCCAATTGAAACCTAATTAATAGGTTGTTGTTTGTTGGTATGATGAAAAGTAAGTCTAGGTATTGAAATAATTACAGCCGTATAACCTCGATTTGCTGTAGTGACTCTATAGGAACTTAGATATAAGTAAATACATTATTAACAACGTTTACAAATGACTAAAAAAAACTAGGGTATTTACCCTCTTAGTTGATACATCAAAGGATAAATGCCCTAGATGTCAATTAAATTCTTAACAGGATGGCGTTCACAATTTTCTTGAATTTGGAAATATGAGAATATTTTAATGAGTGTAAAAAGAGAAATAAAGAAACCCATTCAGAGTATCGTCGGTTTATCAGCATGGTGCACCCCAGGTGAGGTTAATGATTTTGGAACACTATGGTGCTGTGACCCCACATACCCCGCATCGTATGTCGCTATATCAATCTTAGTGCAGATGACTTTCTGATCTGTGTAATTTGGAATCTATGTAAAATTTTCAACCTCGTCCTTCGCGGTATGAAAGAACTGGAATTTCTAGACAAACTTTTGTCATCGCACTTAGGTTGTGTTCTGGTCATATTCCGGTAAATGCCTTCTATCGTCTTACTTGAGTTTTTTTTTTAAATACTGGAGATTTTTTAGTAGCTTTGAGCCAACCTCTTGCAAACATAGCAAAATGTATGTACAGGAAGTTTTTTTATCACCATCCAAATTTTTTTTACGTAAACTTTCTGAAAATTTAACAGAAACCCGTATTTTTTGTTTCCACGTTTCATATAAATTTGTCAAGCCAGATCGTCTGAAGCATGAAAATGAATTAAAATTTTTGTATGAAAAAAAAATTACATCGTCCAATTGACTTGAAACTTGGTAATAGTACTTTTTAACCTTCAACACAATTTGTGACACCCGTGTTTCTGCGTTTTACAAAATTCATCCTCGAAGACGTTAAAAAGGGGTATCAAAATCTGAAAATTTTGGAAAAAAACATTTTTTTCCTCGTTATATACGTTCTATCAACGTTACCGACACCGTAAGAAAAATTTGGCTTGTGATTAAAAACTCACCATGTGTTTATAAGTTAGAAAAGTCTTGGATATGAGGAATGCTCCTCGATTTCTGGGGATTTTTAATTTTTTATTTTGGGGTTGCCATGAGTCGTGAGCGTAATAAGTTGCCCCAAGCAAAATTGGTATAAAAATATTAACAATTCATGAAATTTGCAGCTCATGATGAGACTTTTTACGGTATTTTCCAGCACAAATACGGCTATTCCTACTTCGGAGGTAGCGACACCGCAGATTTCAATTCAGACTACGGAAGCTCCTACTCCTACGGTACTGGTGGCGGTTATTCCAAGGATTGGGCTTTGAACAGAGCATACACCATGCCTAAGGGTAGACCGACTCCTGCGCCGATGTATATTACTGCGCCTGGACCAGGGTCAGCGGCATAATTTGGAATGACAGTTGAATTAAGTTAGTAATAATAATAAATTAAGTATTATCTATTTATCATTGTTTATTTTTCAATTAAGTTAGGCACTTTAGATAAAACGAAAATTATGTTTTAAAATGTTTTATGAAATTTGCAAACAGAAAAAAAAGTTAGTTTTGGGTTTTTTAGTACTATTTTCGATCTGCACACTATGAATTAAAAAATCTTATGAAGTAAATTATTTGACTGAAAAAAAATATGCGGTGATGCTCTATTTATTATTTTTTTTATTACATTTTCAATATTTATTATATTTATTTTTTGTGTAACAGTTATTGCAGATATTCCGGTTACAGTTACCTTAGTTTTTACCTAGATTTTCTTTAAAATCTGGATTCGGCTCCATTTATTTTAAATTTTTATCCTACACTACATTAAAATTACAATTAAGTATTGACAATATTTCTAATAAAAATTCACTTATGAAAAATTTCTTATTAGAAATATTTTCTTTCTTTCTTTAATAAATATGTTTTCTTTCTTTTTTATTTTATATAAATATTTAATATTTTGACATATTTGAAATAAATTTATTGGATATCGCATGTAAGGAACCGTCTATTAATTTATTTATGTTTGTTTTATTTTTTTTCTTCATATTGTGTATCTTATTTCGATATTATTTATAATTCAATAAATTTTGTAGTAGAAACACATTATTTTTAAATCATTAGTACCTGTTTTAATGAAATAATTATCTTATTATTGAAACCATTGTTTAGTTGGTTCTACAATTTATTTATTTAAAAATAATAGTTTTAAAATTATTTTATTTTCTTTACATGTTTTATATTTTCTTGACATATTTTGTGCAAATGTAATACTTGAATGTTTTAATATATGAAACTGTCCAGTTTAGCCGAACCACTGACCAAGTTTTATATTATGAAGATCAGTGCTTCCGTTACAGACTATTTATCTATGGGCATAGTTGCCTTAAAATACATGATTTTATTATTATTATAAACCGATATTAATATTTCTTGAATGAACAACTAAAAATTTTAGTGGTACCATAAGTTTTTGTAATTTATTATTAAATAAGTAATTTATTGTTATTATTAAAAATTGTTAAAATAGGTACCTACTTATAATTTTCATTGATGTTCTTAGACCAGATATTTTTTAAATAGAATTAATTTAATATTGAAAATGGGTATTGCGATAACCTATTATTCTCGATAATGCATTTATTTTGATTATGACTGAAGTATTAATTTTTAAGGTAAGTTAATTTATAAAACCTATTTATTATTAGCTGTTTCAAGGTACAGTTTAAATAAATTATTATGAACTGAACATCAATAATGAAGACAACAAAAATAATTTGTAGAAATGAAATGTTAAGGTAAGTTAATTTATTAAACCTATTAATAATAAATATATTATTAACTGTTTCATGGTACAGTTTAAATAAATTATTATGAACATCAATAATGAAGATAACAAAAATAATTTGTAGAAAATGCTAATGTATTTGTGCAATGTATTTTTTTTAATTAAAATATTTTTGAAACGATTAAATTGCATTATTATTTATTTATACAAAAATTGAAATTGCAAAACGGAACGGCAAAATTAAACGTGGCATCTAGTCTAGTAGTGGTTCTAAGCTCTGCCTGTGGTTCTAGTAGTGGTAGCTCTGCCTAACTCAATAGGGATTGTAGACGTGAGTGTATATGTATGTATGTATCAATATCACAATTGTCATAATCTTCATGCTTCGTTGATGAAGCTTAAAATTGAATGTGAAATTATTTAAAAAAACACGGCTACGTACCCATGTACGTACAGTTTGGCCAAAGATTAAAAAGTCACTCTGTATAAAGTTACCCAATATTTTTTTTTCTAAAACTTATTCATAAAATATATAACTGAGAAATTAAAAAATATATATATTCCCCGATCGCATAGTTATAACTCTTAAATGGCTGAAGTAATTTTAATCAAATGTAACCAAGAATCATTTCGATTACGCCAGCTTTCAAACAAAAAAACCGCATTGAAATCGATACATTCGTTTAGGAGCTACGATCACACGACACGGAGACAGACACACAGATTCACACGCCAAACTTATAACACCCCTTTTTTTGTCGGGGGTAAGAACGGCCAAGCCTATCTGAGGTCTAAACACTTTTCTTCTTCCTCTTATCGTGTAGGTATAGTCAAGTGTGTGGCGAACTTGGCAAACACTGGTGTCAGAGTGTAAACCCTTACAAATTAAGTTTCGTATTTTGACTAGGTTCTAGTCTAAAGTTAGGTCCATTAATGTTCACTAGTGAAGATTAATTACTCCCAAGATCCAAATCAAACTGAGTTAGTGGCTATCGATCCTCTTTGTAACTTTATGCGATCATTACTTAGTCAGGCCGAGCTCTGATGTTTGAGTTAATTGCGAGAAGCTCTAGTAGCCTAGATAAATAATTTACTAAGCTACTGGAGATAACTACTGGAGAGACGGCCGATTTGGTCGAATTGTTTTTTGCCATGTGGAGATCGATTGAGAGTAACACCCCCCAATTCTTTCCGTGGGTATCGTAAGAGGCGACTAAGGAAACACAAATGAGACCTGCCTGATAGTAATCCATCCCAGGTAACGACACTTCATTTTTTTCTGAATCTGAGGTGTCGTCCTATGGTCTCATGCGGTGTGGTAGGCTTTGTGGAGGGCCGTTTGGTTCGCGACCACCCTCCTACGGCAGTCCGACGCCAAACAGCTTACTATGTTCCGTAGGTGCGTAGCAGTACCAGTGCCTTATAGGCATTTTCTGGGTTAACCCGCTCCATCGTCGACCTCATCGATTCCCAGTCGGGGCAAATATTTGTGTAAAAAGCAGATGTTTGTTCTCGGGTAATGGGTGTTCGTATCTGTCTTTATGTGTTACAAGAGACCCACAAAACCAGGGAAAACCTTAGTGTGGGCCTTTTAGTCTGTAGCGTTTAAATACAAAAACTCAAAATGTTTTAATATATTGACTTCTATTTCAACAGTTGAACGAATAAAAGACAAGAATTGGGGAAACGTGTACAAGATGATCCACTTAAGGGAGAAATCACGTGATATAAAGGTTTTCCAAGTAATTTAAGAGGTATTAGCATTTTATGGTATCATATTTATCCATGCTACTATTTGCATACTCATGTTATATAATCTATTAATATTGAATTGCCTATTACACTTTTTTTAAAACCCTATCAAAGGATCATCTTATACACCGAAGATAAGCTGTGGATAAGATGATCCCCGGTTCATCTTACCCCTAGGATTTAGTTTTAACTGATGACGATTATAAGTCCTTACGGATAACTGCTAGTTAAATTAAGAACATTAATTAAACTTAAAAGTAATTAGCAGACAACTCTAAATATTTGTTAAGAGTCTGTGGTACAAGACGATCCATATGGATCATCTTGCACACAATCAAACGAATCAGCTCGCCCCAAACCACATTTTTTCGGTTTTTGTTTCCTGTCATAACCTATAAACCTTTTGCAATTTCAATGCCAATAAAAATTACAAACTTAGACAATAGAAAGACGCAAACACAACAGCCATTGCAATAAGATGCCTACTTCAAAAGTAATCTAATCTCAAAGTCAACCTTATCTTAGTTCAGCGACGCAGATTTTTTATTTATTTCAATAAAAATACGAACGTTGTTCTGGCCGCCATCACGGATTGACTGAGCGGTGGTGGAGCCAGGGCCTGTGTTTTAACAACGTTTTCAACTAGATGGCGCTCATAGTCGCAGCGCAATCGTTAGGGATCATTTCACCTCGAAGGATCATCTTGTACACATTTCCCCTACTCCTTTCAAAAAAGTACTCATATCTACTATAATTTCTAACGGGGTAAACAAACTAAGTAGTTTTTAACCGACTTTAAAACCAACTAAAAACCATCTCAACCAAAAAGGAAAAGGGTCTCAATTCCAATGTTTGTCTGTCTGTGCGTGTTTTTCACTAATCAATGGCGTCTCAATGGTAGTTAAACCCCCATAAAATAGACGGGTGTTATAAGTTTGACGTGTGACGCTCCTAAACGAATGGACTGATTTCGATGCGGTTTTCTTGTTTGAAAGCTGACGTATTCGAAATGGTTCTTGACTGTATTTGATCAAAATTTGTTCAACCGTTTAAGTGTTATAAGCAACTAGCTTTCCGCGCAGACTTCGTTCCCGTGGGAATTCGGGAAATCATGTACCCTATGTTCATCACGGATAATATAGGATTCAAATGGTGAAATATTTTTTCGAATTGTACCAGTAGTTTTGGAGCCCATTCAATGTAAACAAAGAAACAAACAATCAAATCTTTCTTAGTATAGATAACTGCTTTGCCACAATAAATTACAACACCACTTATATTTAAAACTAACTTATTTCATTTGGCATCTCAACTACCTCTGTGCAAAGATCAGATCGATCCTTTACTCTGTTACGACGAATCACAAAAACAGTAAATAAACCAACAAAGTCAATTTAAAATTATAATATATAGGTACACCAATAATAGAAACATTGTTTGCTACCCGGCCAGTCACATAAATTGCCAAGTCATTAATTTTAGCATATCAATAATTATTTTTTCATCCCTTCTAAGTGTCGCTTTGTTCCTCTATAAGCGGGAGCAAAAGAGCTCATTTCTGTTTAGAACTCTTGTGCGGGCGTAAATGAGCTTTTACGCCACCAGAAAATCATTGGTGGGCGTAAAAGAGATTTGGATTAACAACATGTGTCATTCATAGAAATCGAACGCAAATTGTATGAATACTGGCTGGTACGTGTTGGCTGCAAGGCAGCGGCCCCCGCGCTAATTGAAAAAAAAATAAACGTGCGAATGAAGTCTCTGTTCTTGTAATTTATTTTCTCACAGAAAGGAAATGAAAAGTAGAGTATTATGTCTCGAGAGCGAATAATTTTTACCTCGGGCATGTATGTATTTTGAATCCCTCGCTGTGTTCAGGATTTTACGTTAGAATCCTTCACTTCACTCGTGGTTCAAAGTAGCGCCCTTGCCGTAAAAATACTTCTTTGCTCTCTTGTCATACAATCACTATTAACTTTTGCTACCATTTTGTAGCAGCCACTTCCCGATTCGCATTTTTGTCGCATAGTTAATTAATGTCGCAAAGGGCAATACGGAACTATAAATTAAAGCTGCTGGGTGGTAAATATAGCGTGTTATAGTAAAATACAATCAAAAAGTACAATTTTCATCAAAACTAACAGACAATGTCAAAAATATGAAAAAGAAAAGCGCAATTATCAAAAATAGAAAATGAAACACCAAAAAGATGTGCCATCTTGCATATTCCATATAATAGCCGAAAGTTAAATGTTATAGCTGATAATAGTATATTGTGCAACTCTGGAATAAAAGACGGATTTTAAGCGAGGGCCAAAGTTGGATCACGAGCAAATGAAGGATTCTAAATTATTGAATCACAAACGTAAGCGAGTGATTCAAGTGTTAGAATCCTGAATGACGCGAGTGATTCATAGCCCTCGATGAAAATCCGTTTTATTCAAGAGTTGGACATTATATTTTATACCATGACCTCGAGAAAAAGAAAGATTGAAGCGGAAAATAAACATTTAATCAAGAAAAAAGGAATGATACATTAATGAAAATGTACAGAGGCCAGCGCATCAGGTTACCCTATTTTCATCTTATCGCAACGGCACAGAGTGCACGCTTGTGGTAACCTGATATGCGGCCCTCTGTACATTCAAATTTGAACAGTTACTAAAGTTTAGAGTAATTTTCTTGTTATTGTCGATAGGGTGATCAATCTGTGACGAGATATTTATTTCTTGTCGACGTATTACTAATTAATGACAGCAAAGAACACACATTTTTATTTAAAAGTTTTAAATCTGTCGAAAATGTTGACCATTCAAATATTGAAGATTTATCTGCGCAAGGAGTTTGAATTTCGAATATTCTTTGCGATGGAGGTCGTATGTCTATACATTGGAGTGTTCGAACTTTAAACACCAAACTTGACAAAAAAAGTGCTCTTTTTTTACGTGTTTTGCGGAAGAAAAAGAATCTTTTTAGGGTTCTAAATTCAAATATCAAAACTGTGACTAAAAGAGCTCTTTATCCCCAATTTTCAGTGAAAAAAAGAAGCTTTTAGAGGGGGAATAGTAAAAATATTTTTAGTAGCATTCACTCGCAGAATATTTTCGTGTCCTCGTAAATTCTTTGCCGTTATTATTTACATTAAAAGTGCACTCAACAAGTTTCCGTACATCAAATATTTACAGCTTCTACCCACTTCATCGTGTGATGGTGAAGTTGCGAGCTTACTGATAGTTCCCAAGACGACGGGGTAAGTTAAGCTATAAAATGGCAAATGCGTAGAGAGTTTGAAACTTGAACTGAGTAAATGATACCACGATATTACACTCGAGGAAAGCGCATTTTCTTTAATGTCTGTTTTGTTAGAGCGTTATTATACTCGTTTTGAGGTAAGAGGAAGTTTGAAAAGTACAATGTATTTATAACAGTTTTGTCGGAGCTACTAGTTCCTATTGTGATGGCTTTTACACAGTTATGGGCAGAAATACTTCCAAGCTGGACTAGAAGCGAAACAAAATCTACGAATGTGCCAGATGCCAACTCTTTGTAGGCGTACTGTAGAAGCCATTAAATCGGATGCCCACAGGGTTTTTCCGTATCGTGGGCGAAACTCTATACTCATGTTCCATCTAATAACCATCAGAATGATTGTCAAATGTAGCGTCAAAGGTTCTCGAACTATATGACGTTCTGCCTACCTCAGAAGGTATCATAGGCGTGAGTATATAGATAGATCAAAATAGAGTACCCGGAAAGAGACAAGTGCTTGCTTCAGTGTCTCATATATCGTGCCTTTTAATATGTTTGTATGTATGTAAATTCTTTATTGCTCAAAAACAGTGTCATATAATAAATTTCAAAGGTAATTTAGTAGCAAAGGCGGACTTATCCCCTTTGCTACTTAGTCAAAGGGTTGTCTGTGATAAGGCCTTTTGCACATTGTGTAATAATATCCTTTTATTGTTTTGTTTTTATAGTGCAATAAAATATTCGTTTATTAATTCATCTACTTTAGGAAAGTCGGCTAATTTCGTCTTGGTAGACCGTTAACTCTGACTCACTTGGACAACCACTGACAATTGTAGTGCGGTACACTGATAAAGTTGTGAGTATTTTATTTGACTACTTACAATCTAAAAAGCTTAGATTTTTTACTCATCCTACTACTATTATAAAGGCGAAAGTTTGTAAGTATGGATGTATGGATGTATGGATGTTTGTTACTCTTTCACGATCAAACGGCTGAACCAATTTTGATAAAATTTGGTATGGAGGTAGCTGACACTCTGGATTAACACATAGGCTACATAATTTTCCCAAATTCCCACGGGAACGAAGTCCCGGGTAGAAAGCTAGTTTATTAATATATTCAAAGAATACAAGAGCTGGCTCATTAAAAATGTGACGGAAAAGATAAAACTTTCGGGGATTTACAATAGCTCATCACAGTAATTGTGAGCCTTAATTTACTACCCCAAAAGTTGTGTCTTTCCATTTTTACAGTCATAAATTTTTTTTAAACTTCTTCTCATGAAAAAATTATTCGCAAAAAAAAGTTTTTTTAGAGCAGAATCGTAATTTCTTGCGACAGAATAATTTCTCGGTGCTCAAATCTATTTTGATTACCATTTCTTAGAACCTAACACTTATTTTCTTGTTATTATGGTCAGTGGAAATTAACTCATGGCGTCTACCTTCGCAGATACAATTCAGAAGCAAGTCAGTCATAATTTTAAATAAAGGTATTATACAAAAATTTCAGCTGTCTAACTATCACGGTTCATGAGATACAGCTTGAAGACAGACGGACGGACAGCGATGTCTTAGTAAAAGGGTCCCGTTTTTACCCTTTGGGTACGGAACCCTAAAAACGTTATCATATTCAACTTACAACCAATCTGTTAAAAATTTCTCATTCATCATTATTTCCCTAAAATGATTAGTGAGATAAAATTACGTCCTGTGGTTTTATAACGCCTAATTAATTAGTTAGCCAAACTTTTCGATTAAGAAAATTATTCATTGAAAACCACAAACGCACCGCACCGCCTTTCTAATAAAACAACGTAATTTGTTCTTAGAGTGAATTAGCTATTATTTTTGAGTAGGCGTTTTGCTAATAACACTAATATGATGTTTTAATTTTGTGTGTCAGCAATTAATTAAAAAAGTAAATTGTTCTGTGATTTCAGAAGCGTTCGTTTCTAAGGATAATTACTTATGTTTTCGCTAAGTTAATTTATTATGTAGGTAGGCAGCTTATATGTTTGTGGCAGCGGTAAATATTCAGACATCGGAAAATACTGAATAATAAATTTTCCAGTGCCTACATATACCCGTTTCGTGCCGACATATTTAATTTATTTTACCGCAGGATCTTGAATTCAAACGCCGACCCGTTGGTAGCAAAAGAAATTTTCATTTTTTTTATCCTTTTCCATCCCAGGAGAGATCAAGGTGAGCATGATGTTAAAATTATGGACTTCCATTCTGACAAGTACAACTTCTTAATCATATTTTCATAGTCTTCGTTGTTTTTCGATACATAAACGGCGTGCCGATCTCACACAGACGCAGTTTAAGGCGATTACAGCACCTAAATTACGATTTTATGATGCGTACATAAGCATGAAGCACTGCATTAAATCGAAGAAAAAAAATACTACGGATTCAGGACATAAACTAGATAAGATGTTTGATGAAAATATGATTCAGCACTTTTGGTTCCATAGAAAAAGCTCACAAAGTCACCTCTAAATACCCAATATTGTGTATCTTTTAAGCTGTAAAAACGATAGTAAAATGCACACAGGAACTTGAATTTGCTATCAAAATGTTCGTGATTGAACACTCTCGATAAGTAGCTAACGCATTCTTCAATTTAAGCTATTACCTTTCCATAAATCTCATTTTTCTAACTTTCAAACATGATATTACGCACGCACGCTTTCATAGTCTGTAAACTTCGTGTATCGACACTGTTCGCACTGCCAGCCCAGGCTTGTTGAGAGACGAAGATGGCACCATTCCTATGTGTGCTGCCTTTATCGGGTGCTGTAGTCGCTTAAAGCTTAACAAGACGAGGCTTCTACATCTATGAATAAAAAAAATGTATTGGGTGGGGTGACTTTAAATTAGTTGGCAAAACTTTAGGGGATGATTCTTCCCATAAAACTATACACTTTTGCCCAAGGAACCCATATAAAGTTCTCAACAAAATTTCGGTCTTCCTATACCAAAGCAAATCAGGATCGCTCAAAATCTATAGAGAGGTGACTTTGTCGTGTGGTGATCGGTTGAGAATAACACCACCCCATCTCTCTCCGTGGGTGTCGTAAGAGGCGACTAAGGAAACACAAATGAGACCTGCCTGATAGTAATCCATCCCGGGTAACGACACTTCATTTTTTTCTGAATCTGAGGTGTCGTCCTATGGTCTCATGCGGTGTGGTAGGCTCTGTAAAGGGCCGTCTGGTTCGCGACCACCCTCCTACCGAAGTCCGACGCCAAACAGCTTGCAGTGTTCCGTCGGTGCGTGGGAGTACCAGTGCCTTTATAGGCATTTTCTGGGTTAAATGGCTCCATCGTCGATCTCATCTTTGATCTTTATAGTCAAGATTGAGGTCAAGAGCTAACCCATCTTATAATAAAATTTAAAAAAGAACATATTTTCAGATTTCGACCTGTATAATATAATATGTTATTTTGGAAAAGTTGCTTAGTTTTGTGAGCTGATACATCCGTTATTATTTAATCTAATTTAAACCCAATATACAATGTTACAAATTGTTAAGAAGCAATAAAGTTTATTTATCTATCTATCAATATATCTCACATCGTAATCCAACATAAACATTCAAAAAATATAAGTATAATGTAATACTTTGTATTTTTGTGTGTAAAGAATAAACTTAAAAACTATTGGACTGATTTCAAAAATTCTTTCACCATTAGGATGCTACATTATCCCTGAGTAAGACTACATAAGTTTTCCGGATTCCCATGGGAACGAAGTCCCGAGTGGAATGCTAGTATATAAAGTTTGTTGCTAGTATATATACAAAACTGTTCAGCAGTTTAAATATTTTTTATTTCTTTTTCCGAAATAGGATCACAAAAAAGACGGAAGTGCCCCTTACTGCGCAACTCAATCTTCATCATATACAAACATAATATCTTCTTACAACTGGCCACCAAAATATTCCTAAATATAGATACTGGATTTGTTTTATTTCAGCACAAAGTAAACTAAGATAGCATCTGTTAGAACATAAATAACTATTAGAATGGGTTATATGTCGAAATATTTATACTTTTTCGTAAACAGCTTACCTTTGCGAGTTTTTCAAGTGTGATCTGATAGGTATATATGATTGAGCAAGCTTTACTCCCCCTGACTTTTAAAAATGTATTTTTAAACTGTATAGTACAACTGTATGTAAACTGTGTAGTAGAGGGAGGCCTCAATTATCGACTAGATATTAAAAAAAAACTTCATTGTATGGTAAGGATATATAATTATATGTTATGGACCAAGTGATTAATACGGGCATTATGAATAATGCCCGGGCATTATTCATAATGCCCGCATTAATGTCTAGCTCTATCGGGCAAAGTGATTAATTACTATCTAAACTTCATTATTTATCATATTGCCCGGTCATTATTATATTGCTACGTGACAATTGGGCAATTTGATAATAAAGCTAAGTTTGATGCGGTGCGGGGAGGGAAGTGCGGGGAGGGAAGTGCGGGGAGGGAAGCGGTGCGGGGAGGGAAGTGCCCTCGTTGCAATTTATAAAAGTTTTCGTTATTTTTTTACGACCGTAATCTTAGATTTCAAAATCTAAAACGACATCCATGACGGATTTTTATACAAAATGCATGTCCGCCATCTTGTATTTCAAAATGGTTGTCGTTTACGGAATTAGCATATTAACCTATTAAACGACACAAATATCAGTTTTTTTTTCAAAAATGTAAATGTCCGCCATCTTGGATATCAAAATGAACGACATTTTCGGAATCAGCATCCCCGACAATCTACCCATGTCGGCATGCCCGAAAATTTAATATCCGCCTTCTTGGATTTTTTGTGCGGGGAATCGCGACGCTCCGGGGTTTGCCCTTCTCGTCACGATTCCCCCAACCAAAATCAAAGTTGGCGGATATGAAATTTTTGGAAGGCAGTCGGCGGGTAAGACGCTTCTTGGTGACGCTTCGGGCTTCGCCCTACGCAGAGCTCGGCCTTCGGCCTCGCCCTATTCGCAGCTTTCCTCGGCATACGGCCTCACCCCACCTTTAGTATCTAAACTTGTATGGCAGCCATCTTGAATTGGGGGGGGGGGACATCACCCTAAACGCAGCTCGCCTCGGCATACGGCCTGGCCTCACCTACAGAATCTAAACTTGTATGGCCGCCATCTTGAATTGAGGGGGTTGACGCTCCGGGCTTCGCCCTACGCGGAGTTGGGCTCAGTCTGCGGTCTCGCTTCACCGTTAAAATCTTAACTCGCATGGCAGCCATCTTGGATTGGGGGAGGGAGACGCTCCGGGCTTCGCCCTATGCGGAGCTCGGCCTTCGGCCTCGCCTTTTACCTTCCTACTTAATCCAAATATTGAGTATGATTATTTAAATTGTTTAACATTTAGTTTATTTGAAGTTAAATGACTATGATAATTAAAAAAATAGCAATTAAATATGTTTGTATTACTCTGCCCAAAAGGTGATGGGTATTATGTATAATGCCCGGTCAATTTGATTATTTGGTTAATTATTATCAAATTGCCCTCTCATATTGGGCATTTTTCATAATGCCCGGTCATTATGAATAATGCCCAATTTATCACTTGGTCCATAACATATTTGATATTTTATGTTCATAAGTCATTCGACTTCTTTGTTCGATTGCGGGTTGGTTGGGTTAGGTTAGGTTAGAACTGCGACCCCCAACGCACGAGCCGAGCACGCGATGTTTGCGTTAAGCGGTTGTCGCATTTAGGCGGTTGTCACATGTGGTCAATAGACAGTGAAAAATTTCATAAAATGTGACTATATCATGAAATTCTCGAACATTTCATGAAATGAGCAAATCTACAATGTGGCCAAGACAAATTCACGTCGCTTATTCAGGTTAAGTTAGGTTGTTTTATTAATTTTATTCACTGAAAACATTATTTTTATACATTTCCTAGAGCAATTTCGGAATTTCATACAATTCCTGTATTAAAAAATCTTTAAAACAATATTTTATACATTTCCTAGACAGCCTCGGAATGGTATACATTTCCTAAATTTCATACATTTCCGGTAACATATACACATTGATAATGACCTGATAACTCAGTGAATAATGATCTTGCCTCCTTTGCAGTTTTGATTCCTGCATAACAAATATTTGAGAATCGTATTTCCAGGTATTTTGAGGAGTTTTTGAACCACCTAAAAAAACTTTGAAAATTGGCCGACAATTGTTGGAGTATTTGCGTAACAAACATACAAAAAGTTAATAAAAAAAAAACAAAAGTTTAATTGAGAACTCCCTTTGTTTTGACAAAGGCATTACACAATAGCGCGATAGAGCTTTTGTATAATTTTATGCTTAAAGGGATAGCTATTATTATAATTTAAACGACCATACCCATTTTCATACTGTTGCTTATAGTAATTATAACGTTTATAACTTTATGAATATAAAAACTTATTCAGAATTTATTGAACACTAGAGAAAATTCCGTAAAAGCCTTCCTTATTCCTTGCCTACGTTATAAAAGAAACCTTCGAGCCTTTCAGCTTTCTAGATCCAAGAGCTTAGGCTAGGTCTTGTTAAGTCAGTGAATCAGGACCTTCAATTTTATATATTTCTAGCTTTTCACCAACCCGCAACAAGCGTGGGGCCTAAATCCCCTTCGTATTTCGAAGGGAGGCCCGTGCCCCTCGGCGGGGACGTACCTACGAGTATATGGGCTGGCAAACAAACAAACAGGTAAACTAGCAAACAAACAGGTAAACTAGCTCGGGACTTCGGGAAAATTATGGAGTCGGGGATAATGTAGAATTCTAATGGTGAAAGAATTTTCGAAATCGGTCCAGTAGTTTCGGAGCCTATTCAATACAAATAAACAAACATTATTTACAGGTACAACTTAAATAAAGTTCTAATCTACAAAAACAAAAGGTAACAAAAAACAATAAAATAATCAACCTGTAATAATTTGTATACTCTTATTTACAAAGTAAAACAAAGTTTCTCCCAAAATGCGGAAAAAGCATAACAACTACCTAACTGGTGAAATTGCTACTCAGAAACTTTTTATCTAATAAAGTAACAAGATCAAATTGCAAGTATCAAGTTATTTTTTGATGCTACTACCAAATATGATAAAGAAAAATCCCTTGGGTGTCGTTTATTTTTCCCTTGACTCGAACGAAGACAAACAGAAACAACTAGACCAAAGAAACAAACATCTGTTTTAGGGTTCCGTAGCCTTATAGTTTTGGTCGAATGGTAGTGGTGCTACCTCTTGATCGCAAAGGTCCTGGGTTCGAATCCCAGTCGGAGCAAATATTTGTGTAAAAAGCAGATGTTTGATCTCGGTAATGGGTATTTGTGTCTGTCTTTATGTGTGTTCCGAGGGACCCACGACACAAGGGAAAACCTCAGTGCGGGCCTTTGAGTATATGGCGTTTTATTTATTTTTATTTATAGTTTCTCCATGTCTGTCCGTCCGTCTGTTTGAAAAAGTAATGTAATAAAATGTAGTTTTTCATTTACGGAACTCTATACATTGCGCGTGACCCGACACCCTTCCACGCTAGATTAGGAGTGAGAGAAAAACTTAGAATTTGCCATCTGCCTACTCTTCCCAGGCATACTATAAAAATCAGTAAGTGGGACGTGAGGGTCTTGCTGTATCATGGGCGAAAGGCTGACCACCTCTCATCATTACACAACATGTTCCATCTAATAACCCACACTATTTGTGTCAAATGTGGCATTGGGTGGTTTTCTGGAACCACTGGTGCTCTGCCTACCCCGTTGGGGATTGCAGGCGTGAGCGTATGTATGTATGACCCGACACGCTGTTGGCCGGTATCTGCTCTTTCCGAGAAACAAACCCCAGTACCATTGTAGAGGCAATATATTACAACACTTAGATCCAAATTCACTATACTCTGTTAGTTATTAAGCTGTTGACCCGAGAGAGGACCTTGTCAGTTTCATTTTTTTTTGTGTGAGCGGCTATTCCTCTTATCATTTGCTTCTTAATGGCGGTGGAATGACAACGCTGACCATTCATGAAAACGTTCATTCCATTAGTTCAGTGACGAAATTGAGAACAATTGCATTTTTTAAACATTTGATGACTGCCACCCCGACCAGCACAAACGTAACGTTAAGTTGCAGCAACTTAAAATTCAGCACCTCTAGCATGATAACGACAAACTCGCGCTCGGCTCACGCTAAAACTTCACTTTGATGAGGGTCCCGCGCAAAGGCTTGCTCGCCCTATGGCGTTGTCAATGTCGACATTTTGACATAGGACCGCGGTGTTGTCGCGGCGCTGTCGCTATCGTACTCGGCCTGATGTTGGTCATAGCGCTGCTTATCAATGCAACTAGTATTAAATGTATGAAATTTTGTAAGTTCTCAATCCATCGTCATTTCGCAGCCACTGGAACGCCTTTGATTAGCAGAATAGCCGATCAGATTAGCTAGAGAAAATAGCCCCTCACTAAGCAATATCAATTACCTTATTGAATATCATAGACTACGGATCATCTATCAAAGAACATAATCTAAAGTCTATAATTGAAATCATCTGATTTGAAAATTTGCTTCGGTAATCCCAAATAATCACTTTTCCTGTGCTAATATACCTATACTAATAACCTTGAAATTAGTTAAGGCTTTGAAGGGTTTCTG
Source organism: Aproaerema taeniolella (assembly GCA_949987775.1). Classification (NCBI taxonomy): domain Eukaryota; kingdom Metazoa; phylum Arthropoda; class Insecta; order Lepidoptera; family Gelechiidae; genus Aproaerema; species Aproaerema taeniolella. The sequence goes on from OX465267.1 coordinate 7,813,014, forward strand.
TTAACCTCAGCATTATTTTGGTAAAGTCAATAAACTTGAAAAATTGTTCCCTTTATTTAAACGACTAGCTTTTTGCCTGCGAGTTCGTTCCTGTAGGAATTCAGGAAAGTTATGATCCTTATTATGTCATCTGCTGATAAGAGAGCTACTAGTGGTGGAAGAATTTTTTCACTACTCATGCTCGAAAAGTGCTTGTTTGTGCAGCTTATAGGCTGCACAAAATCGATTTTTGTGTTCTAGAGCACAAAACGATCTACTATAGGCTGCAGAAAATCGCATTTTGTGCTCTAGAGCACAAAGTGATCTACTCATAAATGGGTCTATAGTAAGGCATAGAAAACTCCATACAGCCAAAATAATCAGAAGTTTAAAGATAAAATTGGTTATTATATGTTATTTTATTATTTCCTCGCAATCGAAGTGAAAAGCAGAGTTTATAACTCGTCCACAAAACCATTTTTATCCGAGACTTATAGCAGCCCGAGCCGAAGGCGTAAAAATGACTCGTTTTGTGCACTTGTTGTAAAATTTACTATTAAAATCCGTGCAGTATTTTCTGTGTTTTGCTACAAATCTTTCCTCTTTGTAATAATAGTGTGGAGGAAGAGAAGCGCTCAGTACGGACCCCTTGCTAAAAGGGCTATTACAGAATTTCTGATAATCTATCAGACAAGCCCATGGGAATAAGCTGCTCAGCTCTAAAGTTATTTCAGATATAGTTAAAATTAAAAAATAAAGAAATTTACCTCTTCAAGTTTCTTGACTATTCTTCTCTGCAACTTTGGCAATGAGCGCAGAGTCAGCATACCTATATGTATGTTTTTAAATCCTTTAATTTATTCACTATTTTGACTTATTTTATTCTTAATGTTCTATGAATTAAAGCTATTATGACTTTGACTTTGAATTTGGACAGGTAGGGGTTTCACTGGTTCCACTAATGGTTTAATTGAGTGTTAACAAAGTTGTTTAAAAACGTTTGCTTATTCATCGCGCTTTTATCGCATAATGTAAAAGTTGGCTTGCTGGGTTTTATATATACAGGTTTTTTAGTTCGTCGAACAGTTTATTTTGCTATTTTGCGTTGATGTTAATCTTTGTGCGATGTTCTGTTTCTAACACTCGCAACGCCTGGTGTAGAAAAATACGAGTACTTACTTAAATCAAACTAAAAAATTACGGTCTCTGCCGCCACCGTAAAGTATGCGTATTCGAATCTTAGTAAAGTCCGCAATTAATATTGCTAGATAAGAGTAAAGAAAGTTCAAATCTATTTTGTTGAAAGCAATTTTTTAAAGTTTATCACGTCCTGCCTTTTAAAAGACCCCGCCATTGCTGTGATAGAGTTTACTTACTTAACATAAAACTACTGAAGCCTCCTTTTAAGCATGTAATATGCCTGTGCCAGGAGAATTTGCTCTCCCACATTTATTTTAGAGAAATAAAAGAAGAAAAATACAGTTAAAACGCAAGTTCTTAAAAGAGAAGCCAAAAATATGAGAAAACTTTAAATTGGTTAGCGAATTTTTTTCCCAAGGAACCCATATCAAATTTCCAAAAAAAACTTTTAACTTTTCCGTGTGGTGATCGGTCGAGAATAACACCACCCCATCTCTTTCCGTGGGTGTAACACAAATGAGACCTGCCTCCTAGTAATCCATCCCAGGCAGCGACACTTCATTTTTTCTGAATCTGTGGTGTCGTCCTATGGTCTCATGCGGTGTGGTAGGCTCTGTAAAGGGCCGTCTCCTCCTACCGAAGTCCGACGCCAAAAAGCTTGCTGTGTTCCGTCGGGGCGTGGGAGTACCAGTGCCTTTATAGGCATTTTCTGGGTTAACTCGCTCCATCGTCGACCTCATCTTTAACCTTTACGGTCAAGATTGAGGTCAAGAGTTAACCCATCTTATAATTAAAAAAAACAAGTTGTATTTGCAGAGGTGATTTTTTTTTCCTATTTCCACTTTTGTTTTTACCCGACTGCCAAAGAAGGAGGGTAATGTTTTTCGAGTGTATGTAAGTATGTATGTATGTCTTTTCCTTTGTGACCTCCTGTAGCCTAAACGGCTTGATGGATTTTGATGTATGAGGTATCGTTAGATTTGTCTTGATTACGGGAGTGTCATAGGATACATTTTATCCTAAAAGTCCCACGGGATAAAGACATAATAATATTTTTTAGTGTGCAGTCGGGTATTTTGTTTTTTTAATAATTAATAGTTATTTGGGAAAGTTATTAAGTTTTGTGGGCTGATTAGCATCCTTAATTTGTCGCTTTATACAGGAGAAAAACATTTTTATTTGTGTCTATTAAACATGTTTCTTTTACTTTCAATAGTTCGTTAATGTTCAATGTTCATCATTTTCCCATTTCTTGTGAGTAGGGTGGCCATAAAAGTCTCGCTCGCCGGGATATTGTATACCAGCCATTGTGTGACCGCATTCAAGCCTGCAATACTTGTCTCACAATAATACGACTATATAATCTACTCTCTTCTTGTTTTCCATTTAGCTAGGGGTTGATTTTGTACTACAGAATGACTAGGATATATATATTTTTTTAATGAAACGAGGTTTGTTTTCTGTTGACCTCAATCTTGACCAAGATCATATATAATAAAAATGCCATTAAGTTAACCCAGAAAATGCCATTAAGGCACTGGTCACAAACTAGACGGCCATTTAAGACCCTACACCGCATGGGGCCATGGGAAGCCACCTAAGATTCAAAACAAATTTTAAGATGGATCAAATAGGAAAAAGCAGAGGTTTACCATGATCGCTTAACGCGATCCAATTTAGGACCTAAACAAGTCTGCAACGTTTATTCATACCATGACGGCTTAGCGATTTAAAATGGCGCTGTTTCGATTCAAAGGCAGACCAGCGACAATATATGAAGACATTTAAAATGGACCATAGACAACCGAGCAGTTCGAAAGCAGCGCCATCATGGTACCATTTTAAATAACATTCCAATTGTGAAGCAGTTCAAAGTTGGATCCTAAACAGAAATGCTTTTAAACGATCGTGGTGGGTCTCATTTATCTCCTTAAGACGCCTCTTACGACACCCACGGAAAGAGATGGAGCGGTATTACTCTCAAACGATCACAACACGGTAATAGTACATTGTGATACGAGGGTGTGAAGGAGGTTATTGTAAACGAGTTGACGTATGTGAGCACGAGCCGTAGGCGAGGGCTCACCATTGTCATGAGTTTACAATAACCTTTATCCCGTATGCCACACGACGTTTTTCAATGCATTTGTGAGAAAAGTCATAAATAAAAAACATAATAATGTAAGCAACCAAATATATATTATTTGTCACGGGAATTTGCAGGAAGAAGACAATCTTGAGCGGTTTTCGGCGTGTTTAAAATATCGGGTGGTGTCAAGTCCGTAATATCACTGTCCTCACTAGACGAAGTCATATTAATTTGTTTTACATTATAAATAATGCAAAATTTACGAAAAGGCGCCTTTTTATAAGTTTTTATTGTTATTTGTGCGTATGCGTAGATTATATTTTTTGTGTATCAAAATTATCGGGCAAAGAATTCAAATATCCAGCCTTCTTGTTTTTCTCGGTAAATAAAATATTTCAAATTAAATATAATAAAATTTACAAAAAATTATATTTTATTCTAAATTTGATTATTTGCTTATTTTTATTTATTTGATTATTGCATTACTCATGCAAACCTCCTTGCTGGTAAACTTCATAATTTGACTAGTGAAAATTAAGAAAAAATTACAAAGTAAAAAGCACTAGTGCTACAATAGGCTACTTTCTGTTTATGTTTATAGCCATACAATGTTTATTTTTCGACAAACTGTATTGAAAAAAATATTTTAATGCAATTCTCAAGTTTCGTATAATGTTTTTCGTAGGTTTTAATTTCTTGCAAAAAATATACCTAGACGCAGACCAAAAGAAAAAAAAACACTGGTCAACTGTCAGCTTTTCCCGAGTATAAAAAAAGGAATATTATGTTTATTCATATTTTAATATGTGTTCTATAGCATAAAAAAGAAACTTATATCAAACAAGATCATAAAAAGGCCCAACGGAATTCCCTTAAGAGTCATTGATCAGACTTTTAATCAAAAAGGGTTTTAAGAAGGGTCTGAAATTTATTATACTTGTAATTGTGAAAGGTTATCATTTGAACGAGGTTAAAATAAGGATGGTACGGGATTTTAATTTTAGGAATTTAATGGTTATTATTTTTTGATTGAAAAGCCAATATTTGAAGAGTGTCTAAACAAAATTGGTTAAGTACGTGATGTCGAAATTTAGAATAAAGGAAGAAAACGCAAATTCGTTATGTTGGAAAAGATACTTTTTACTATGTTTTTAACCACTTTTGACCCGTCAGTAATTTTTTTATCTGATTTTACACAGAAGTGATAGCCCAGTTGGTAATGAGTCAGACTTGTGATCGGAAAGTCTCGGGTTCAAATCGTGGTGCGGGCCTCTACCACTAAATTCATCTTTTCGGATTTATGTACGGATTTCTAATTATTACTTGCTTAACGGTGAAGGAAAACATCGTGATGAAACCCGCCTGTCCAAGAAAATTCATTTTCGAAAGACGAGTGGTCCACCAACCCGCATTGGGCCAGCATGGTGGACTAGGGCCTAAAACCCCTTCGTGTTTCGAAGGGAGGTCCGTGCCCCTCGGTGGGAACATATATGGCCTGATGACCACACAGAAGTTAGCTGATTTTGTACCGGTTTGATTTCAGCAGGCCGAGTACGATAGTGACAGCGCCGCGACAACACCGCGGTCCTATGTCAAAATGTCAACATTGACAACGCCATAGGGCGAGCAAGCCTTTGCGCGGGACCCTCGCGCAATCAAAATGAAGTTTCAGCGTGAGCCGAGCGCGAGTTTGTCGTTATCGTGCTAGAGCTGCAAATTTTGAGTTCCCATACAAACTTCATCAGCATATAGCGCATTTTAAATGGGAGATCGATATTTTTTTTCGTATTTTGATCTATGTTCCTTGGGGAAGTTGTTCAGTTTCATGGACTGATTAACCACCAGAAAGGTTGAAAGAGAGATACCTAAAGCCCAGAATATATGTATATATATATATATTTTTTTTTGTAGCTATTTTATTCGAAATAATCATCTAAGCAAATCAAAAAAGTTTCATCTTAAATTTTCTACCTAGTTCCTTTAGAATTGCATAATGCGCCAAACGCATATTTAAAACAAATTTACAAGGAATAAGCTCTAAAGCCGTGGTCATTGTAGTAAAAGTTTTGATATTCTTACTTGTTCAGCCGTCAAGAACTATTTTCAACCGACTTCATAAAGGAGGAGGTTCTCTATTCGTCTGTTTTTTTTGTAGGTTATTTACGCGATAACTCCGCCAACTGTAAGCCGATATTCAAAATTCTTTTTTTTTTTCGAAAGAGTGGTCCCATATACTTACATTTTATCAAAAATGGTTCAGCACTATAAAAAAAATCAACAAAAACAAAAAATAATACAAGAACATCATCTAAATAAATGAATGACATTTTCGATTGTGTTTATCTGCTAATAGGCATTGTAGTCTGCAAAAAATACTAATTTGTGTGAACTGTTGTTGGATTGAAGTCGGTTACTCATACGTTTTAACGTGGAAAATTATGATCACGTCAACTTTAAAAAAAAAACGCATCAAAATCGGTCCTCTCGTTAAGAAGCTACAATGCCACCGACAGACACACAGATACACAAGTGGAAGTTATAAACCCCTTTTTTTCGGGGATTTTAAACCCCGACAAGAGTCAGCTTCCAAACATACAAAACCACATCGAAATCAATCCATTCATTTAGGAGTTACGATGCCACAGACAGACACACAGATACACACGTCAAACTTATAATAAAACTATCTTCCCGCGCGGGACTTCGTTCCCGTGGGAATTCGGGAAAATCATGTACCATATGTCCATCCCGGATAATGTAGGATTCTAATGGTGAAAGAATTTTTCAAATCGGTCCAGTAGTTTCGGAGCCTATTCGATGCAAACAAACAAACAAACAAACAATCAAATCTTTCCTCTTTATAATATGTATAGATCTATATATATATAAAAGAAATTCGTGTTTGTTACAACACTTATAACTCAAGATCGGCTGGACTGATTTTGATCAAATTTGGTATGGAGGTAGCTGATACCCTGGATTAACACATAGGCTACATAATTTCCGAAATTCCCACGGGGACGAAGTCCCGGGCATAAAGCTAGTATAGATATAGATGTATAGATTATAATACCCCTCTCTTTCGTCGGGGATTAAAAACAGCAACTAAAAGTCGGTAAGACACCAAACATAAATAATGAGTGAATGAGATACTTGATTTAGTAGTTTTTTATTTAAAGTAAAATAAATAACCTATAAAACAATGTACAATACGCGTAGCTTCGATGTAGTATCAATGATCAGGAAATTCACATAAAATTCCAAATTGTAAGTCGAATAATTTCTTTTTTCAACAAAAAGTCAAACCGTAAGGCATTTAATTACGTAGGCAATAAATAAACATGGGGTAATGGAAAACAATGAATTAACACCAAGTTAATGACGACAAACCAGAGTAGATACGTCGATCCGTTAAACTTAGGGTTGCCAGGTTGAAGGTAAGTACAAAATAGGATTAAGGATTATTTAAAAAAAATATTCCACTTATTTATTTATACACGGTGATAAAAAACCTCCTAGCTATATTCAAAATCCTGAACTAGTATCACTCAAAGAACACATTTATGTAAAAAAAAATTTTTTTTTTCAACTAGAATAGTTAATTTTTTACCTAAACGTAGACATTACTCCTACACCAGGCACGCAAAAGGTGCGCGGGTAGCGCTCGGGGGGTGCACCTGAGTGGTGTCTATGTTTAGGAAAAAAAACCCACCGAAAAAAAAATAAAAAAGTTTTCTGTAAGTGATACTGGTTCAGGATTTTGAATACAGCTAGGAAGTTTTTTTTTCAGCCTGTATAGTCAAATAATAATTTCATTTTCTCTATTACTTACGAATTCTATTAATAACTCTACTAAGGTGTCGTAAAAAGTTATTTCTTAAAAATTACTCTTGACAGCGTCCCGGCAGCCGGGAAAACATGTAGACAAAAACTTAGTAGGCTCACTTAAAAAAAGGCCTATTCACTAAAACATTTAAGGACATTTTCATTCAACTAGCTTTCATAATTCGTACTGCCGAACAAATGGAATTCAAGCTGGTGTAACTGCACGGGGCTTCGTGCCTTTGGTGATTTTGGGACTGAATTATACACATAAACCTTCCTCTTGAATAACTCCGTCCAATTATGAAAACCGCATGAAAATCCGTTCAGTAGTAGAAACACTAGATAAATAATTTTTTGTAAATAAATCACAAGATAGTTGAAGAAAAGCGCTCGGTACGAATCAGCCTTAACATGACAAGCAACACTTTAGTGTGTCTAACCACTTCACACCCCTGCACAGAACATACATTATTCACAACGAAACATTACATCGGGGAAAATTGGCTGAAAAAAAATACTTTCGAGTCTCGAAGATGGTATAAATAGTTGGAAAGTACACGGCATGAAACACGCTCACGCGATTGGATGCCTAGCCTAATAATTATCACTACATTATGTATACTGGAGAGACAATCTGAGCCGAAATGCTCACGGAAAGATTTGATGAGTGAAATTCGATGTAAAGTTTGTCAACTAAAGCAGCAACGTTGAGGATAGGAAAAAAATAAGCTATCATTTCTTAGCGATACTTAATCACTTCTTTCAGACAAGATTCATAAATATTCTGAACAAAATTTGTGTAGGCTTTTCAATGTATAAGTTTTTATACTATTTGTAGGAAAAAACACAAAAAAATATTTTTTTTACCCAGTTTCCTATGGATTTTTAAAAAGTGTTTTGCATTCTTAGTATGTAATAATTTTTTTGGATCTATAGATTTTATTATGATGTAGAAATTGGAAATAATTTACAAGAAATAAAAACATTAAATAACGAAACATGTCTATTGCTTTAGCTTCCTTTATATCGTCTATTTGGTACCAGTCACAATTAATATTAAAACCGAATTAACATTTCAAAGTCGCGTGTAAATCTCATCATAAAAAATTCATATATCCATAAAAAGTTAGTATAATTTTAACGAATCAAAGGAACTACGAAGTTTATAAAACTGAATACTGAATTTGTAATTAAGACTTGGTGGAACACTACCGTGCATCCAAATGTGTAATTTATACGGTGACTATGATTTTTCATAGTTTTTAGTATGTTGACAGTAAACGTGCATCGCGAATTAGTTTTTTCAAATTAATTTAATTTTTCATTAATAAAGATTCTAATCTCGATTTATGTAAATCTTAATACAATTATTATGATCTTCAGTATATCGCGAATAATTTATAAGTAACCACTATGTTTTTTAAAAATATAGTGATATAGTACCTGCCTTTGAGAATGCTCTCAAGAGTGAGTAGCTTAATAAAATGGAAAGTGTTTGTAGATGTCTTCAAAAAAAATTAAATTCGCTTCGTTCCAAGATGAACGTTGTTTCTATGTCGATAAAAATCAGGAAATCTAATAAAGTAGAGAAATGAATCAGTATCAATTTGATACTTCTAGAATATGAGGCATCATTACATTTTTAACTGAAACCCTAATGAACGATTACTTAATTGCACAAGAAAACCAAAACAAAAACCATTAAAATCAAATTATTTCCATATCGCGCCCAAACAATGGGACTTCAATTTTCTATTAGGCTAAAGATCAGAATATTGCCTTTTCTATTAGGCTAAACAAAACTTAACAACAACTATTGTAGCTGCTACCAATTCAAGAGCTGAAATGCCTTATACATCTTTTACTTCACCTTATATCGAAGTAACATTCACTCTCTCACAACCAACGTTCTTCGTGTTTCATATAGTGTTATTGATCTTTATAGGTCTGTGCCTTATGTTAAGTAGTTGAAAAAAAACTAAACGCTTAATAGTTATTATAACTGTACACGCATTGACAGAACAGTAATTGTAAATTAGTGTTTAATGTGTGTTTATTGTTATTTTATGGTCTTGTTAAACACGATCTGTTTAAAAAAATGATTATAAAGTAAATGCAGATTTGTGTGGAAACGCCATTTAAAAGTCATTTCACATTTGCTCTATGTATATTTTGTTTTTTTCTACGCGAATAAGGTTACAAGTTAAAAAAATTGTCTACTTTGAATCTTTACTTTTTATACATATAAATATTACAAATGTGAAAACATGTTTATTTTTTGTTTTTAAAGGTCATTTTAAATTTCCTCTATGTTTATTTCGATATTTTTTCTACGCGAATAAAGTGAAAAGTTAAAATATTTAGTCTACTTTGAATCTTTACTTCTTACATAAATTTTACAAATGTGAAAACATGTTTATTTGTTTGTTTTTATGGCCGTCCTTCAAAGCAACGGACTGACATGACATTTTGCACAAGGATAGTGACGATTAGACGAATATAGAGTCAGTAGTCTAACGACTAGCGAAAGGTACCGGGTTCGATGCCCAGTGCCGCCATGTACCAATGACTCATTTTTTAAGTAATTAGTAGCATATTATACTAACTTACACCCTTAAATTGAGGTATAGGTTATCGTGATTAAACTTGCACATTCAGGTTTCTGAATTTGTAACCAAGATTCGATCCGGTCAGGTTTTCCTGTTACCTACTAGGGTCTCAAAGAATAGATAGAAGTCGCTTTAGTGTAGTGACTTGACCTGCCAAATTCCGTATCATGGTCAAACGCACTCCGTATGAAAAACGGGACTAAGCGCAAGAAAGAAGAAGAAGATAGTAACGATTTAAAGAGTGACAAAGGCTACTTTTCACGCGAACGTAGTTACAGGCGAAAAGCTAGTTACTTGATAAAATGCCGAGTAAAATTCAATTAATTAAAGCCATAATTTTTGCATCTAATGAGTATTCGAGTTCGGTTCCCTAATTCCAATCGATTTCGTCTTATTTACGGTTGTGGAATAATCAGATAAAATTTTATGTTACGATCGGGCAAGCCTAAAATGTACTGATGAATAAAAAGATAGAGTAGAGATAGAGTAAGATAGAATATCGGAGTGTACTTATGGTATAGCGATGTTTCAGAACTAAGTTTATTAATTTAGATTTAATTGGAAAAGTGTTAGGTTTTCTTTGACCTTTTTTTGAGTAAAAATCTAAAAAAAAGTTAAAATTGAAAATTTTGTATGACTATAAATAAATAAACGCTACACACTCAAAGGCCCACACTAAGGTTTTCCCTTGTGTCGTGGGTCCCTTGGAACACACATAAAGACAAACACAAACACCCATGACCCGAGAACAAACATCTGCTTTTTACACAAATGTTTGCCCCGACTGGGGATCGAACCCAGGACCCGCCGATCAAGAGGCAGCGTCACTACCACTCGACCAAACCGACCGCCAATACGATAAACTCTTCTATCGTTCTGTCGTCTGTCGTTTTTTTGTTAGAGATCCTTGGTACTACAAAGCTATGCATTTTAAAATAAATACAAGCTCAAAAATTTAATGTTTTATATTTCTGAATCAGAGCATGTAAAACTTTTGGAATAGAAAAATAATAGAAAATTCAGGAGAGAATTTGAATATCTAATGTATATTCAATTATTCACATCGCTCAAAATTATATTATTAAATTCAATCTGTAACAAAGGGCTCTGTTTCTTGTATGTTATAAGTTACAAATTCGTAAAAAAAGTTTATTAGTATCAATCAATATACAAATCATATAACATTGTTAGGTATTTAAAATTAAATTATGGTTATAAAGTAACTCCGTTAGAGCAAATTATGATGTGGAAATGTTTATGGGAAAATTGTTACTAGTTACAGCTGTTCTTCTTTATTTTCTTCATTTCAACAGTCTTAGTTACAAAAAGATTGTCTGTATTTTTAACCGACTTCAAAAAAAGGAGGAGGTTATCAATTCGGGTGATTTTTTTCTACAAATAATAAGGGTGGTTTTGTCGAGTGGAAGTTGCGCTGCCTCTTGATCGACGGATCCTGGGGTTCGATTCCCAGTCAGGGCAAACATTTGTCTAAAATTAAATGTTATTTTTTGGGTCATGGGAGCTCTTGTCCAAAGGACCCACGACACAAGGAAAAACCTTAAAGTCCGTATTACAGAACGCGACTTAGACTCTGATCTATACTGGAGCAGACGTCTTAGTCATTTTGATAGTGATAGAAAGATACAATCAATACTTAAGTATAGATCAAGACTGGATCTCCTTCTGTAATACGGGCCTCTTAGTGTGGGCCTTTGCAGCGTACCAATGCTGCATGCTTTAATAAAACCAAACAAATAAATCTATACTTATATTATAAAAAGGTAAGATTTGATTGTTTGTTTTGAATAGGCTCCGAAACTTCTGGACCGATTTGAAAAATTCTCTCACAATCCTACATTATCTCCGATGAACATAGGCTATATAATTTCCTCGAATTCCCCCGGGAAAGAAGTCCTGGGCGGAAAGCTAGTTATCAAATAAAAAGACGTTGAAACGCTTTCACTATTTCATTCACCACACGCCAAGAGGCGTCAACCTTTTTATAACGAATTATCGAAGATTAGGAAAATAAATTCTGAAGTAGCACGCGATACCTGACATTTTATCGTACAACTTGGTTACATTATTAATCGTATTCAAATCTTGTCATTTATGAGTTCATTAACGTGAAATTTTCTTTTTTTTTCTGCTGATTTTTCAGCTGATAGCCTTAGTATGAGAAGACAAATTTTTTCGCGAATTTTCTTGCTCCTTCGAAAAAAGTGTTCAAATTCATGAAAACAAATAACTTCTTAAAGTTACTTTAACCCCGTATCCCCAACGCAAAGGCATAATTTACCTATCTAAAAAGTGTATGTTAAAAAAATGGAGTCCAGAAAGATGAGACAACTAAGTAAATATCACTTTTAGGAGCAATTGTAAGGGAATTACATAAATTCCCTTAAATTTTGTTCCAGGTCTAACGAAATAATGTTGGCAAAAAAAAAATTACATTAACAAGCTTTTGTTTTTACCATACGCACAAGTCTTTAATGATAAAACCAGCAAGTAATCGAAAATTTGATTATTCCCACAACTACATTTTACATTTTACCAGCCCATATACGTCCCCACCGAGGGGCACGGGCCTCCCTCCGAAACACGAAGGGGATTTAGGCCATAGTCCACCACGTTGGCCCAATGCGGGTTGGTGGACATTCCCACAACTATATTTTATTTTAAAAAACCCAGTACATAATCATTAATTTACCTTTTTAACGAAGAAAAACGCAATTTATAGATAGATCAATTGCATTTTTCATAAATCAAAAGAATGCACTTGATCATAAATTAAAAGAATGCATTCGAAACATTCGCTTGATATTAAAGAAAGTGACATTATCTTAGATCGAACCACTTAGAATATTTAAACTTTCGATTTATCTAAACAAGGGACGTTTAATCTATTTAATTTTTCATTAAAAAGTAAAGTCTATTGGGAAATTGTAAAGTATCTTTTTTAACTCCCACTGTTTTTATTTGTAATTTAAAATTAAAAACTACCTTTATAAGGATCTAATATTTAAATATTGATTCAAAGTTTTCACTATTCGTTGCATTTGCACTATTGATTTACAAACCGAAAATTAAAATATTCTGAATTGATTTCTTACAACATGTATTTTTATGAGCTTATAAAAGTTTTTTCAATTCAAGTGTACACACTTTTTTATCGTAATTTTTTTAGAAAGACAAAATGTTTAAAAAACAGCTGTTTCTCTCAATCTCTTTGGTAACAGACATGGATACTTACACTAAAAAGCACGAGCATGTCAAACCCCACTAGAGCATGTGCATTCATGCGTTGTCATATAAAACTGTATTACTTCTAGCGTTCCTACATTTTGCTCCATACAACCTGGTGTGCGTGGTTGTCAACTTGGTTAAACTAAAAAAAACGAAAGTGCCAAAGTGCCAGTGAAGTGAAGGACTATAAATAAAATTAAATAAAATGAAGAACGTATTTTTATTAGCGGTCCTCCTTTTTGGAATCGCCACCGGTGAAGTTGACAATGAAGTGAGTACCTACTTATTTTTTTTGTGATAAGATAATTTTTTTTAAAATCTTGCTTAATAAAAGAAAACGAGGCTTTAGATCACATACGTATCTATGCCAGCCTCATTGGAAGCCTCTTAAAAGATAAAGATTTAAAAAATAATTAGTTTCTTGAGATGTTAAAAAATATTACACTAAGGCCAGTGTTCACCAAATATTTAACCGACGATTAGCAGCTAACCAGAGATTTGACAATGTCATTTTCATACATTTTTTTTGACATTTCGTCTGATTAGCTTCTAACCGCTGTTTAACCGCTGGTTATAGTTTTGGTGAACACTGGCCTAATAATACGTAATGGCCTTTAAACGTACTCGCAAAGGTGCGGTCATCCCCGAGAAAAATGGTACCTACAGAATTTTATATTTTTGTAAAAAGCTTTCGTTTTTCGTAAGAATTTTATCACAGTTTGTAAGTAAAATACATTTAATTAAAAAAGATAATTAAAATATAATTACACGCGAACTTAGATCCGTTTTAAATGAATTATTTTAAGCTGAAATATTTAGGCTTCAGTTAAATAGAATAGAATAGAATAGAAACATTTTTATTCGGCAAATAATACAGGTAGGTAATTCTTATAAAACTAAATTACAAATTGCCGAAACGGATGCAGCTCAGCTTTTATATTCTACTCATTTTTAGAAAATGTTCTGCGTGACTAAATACAGACAATGTTACTTTTGATGATTATGTGTACTAATTGAGAGTATTGACTTTGATAAAGATGAAAGAGAAAAACAAATTAAACATAAAATGAGCTATGATTTGTTGAATTAGAAAATTTTGTTACTCATGTTTCATCGTAGGTAATAACCGTTTGAATTTATGTCAAACGCGATGTCATGTGAACCATGTGATAATCTGCCCACCCCTTTAGGGATTATAGGAGTGCGTGAGTGTATGGATGATACGATGGGAAATTTGTTATCAAAAATGTGGTTATCGTTAGTTATAAACATATCGTTAGTTATTAACCGTGTTGTGTTGTGGGTGTCGTAAGAGGCGACTAAGGAAACACAAATAAGACCTGCCTCCTAGTAATCCATCCCAGGCAACGACACTTCATTTTTTTTCTGAATCTGAGGTGTTGTCCTATGGTCTCATGCGGTGTGGTAGGCTCTGTAAAGGGCCGTCTGGTTCGCGACCACCCTCCTACCGAAGTCCGACGCCAAACAGCTTGCTGTGTTCCATCGGTGCGTGGGAGTACCAGTGCCTTTATAGGCATTTTCAGGGTTAACTCGCTCCATCGTCGACCTCATCTTTGACCTTATGGTCAAGATTGAGGTCAAGAGTTAACCCATTTTATTATAACGGGTTATACCATCTATTAAATGAAAATTCAATATGCTTATCGTTATATTGCTGGATTACAACCGAAGCATATTTTGCTATATTTTTTTGTTATAGAAAAACTAGTTCAAAGGCAAACCCTGAATATGAAATCCTTGCTTTACCACGCGGAACACTATTTTCTTTGATGACTTGGTGTGAACGAGCCAATTTTCAGCCTAAGACATTCCGTAGCTCCAACGGGCCGAAAATAGGATGTTCTACCCTATTCCTTTTCTACTGCGGAAAAAGATTTGATCATTAGAGACTTTGTTTTTTGTTTAGTTTATAAGTATGTAGTAGTTTTTTTTACAACTATATTACGATTGCTTTAGGCCTTATAGAATTAGAAATATGCCTACGTTAATGTAGGGTAAAACCGGGATAGATGCCTCAGTGAGATAGATGATACGATTGTAATTATTTCAGTTTCGCGAATGAATCGCGTGCTATTTCATTTATATCTATCGAAAGACTTTCCAATTACTAATAAATGGATCGTGTCTCATGTCTTTGTGCGATTGAATGGGAAGGCAAGGTGCGATCAAAGTTTTTTTGGGATAGATGCCTTGTTTCACAAGTGGCGTCTATCCTAAACGTAATTTATATGGACTAGGCAACTATCCCATACATGGGATAGATGTCCCAAAAAGTAGAGGTCCGCAAAAATTGCTAATACTCTGTAAATATCAAAGATAATGTTTTTCCTTTTAATTTGGAGATTAAAAACCAAAGTACTTGCTGTTTAACAAATAAATTATTTAGATTTTTGTACTGGGAGAGATAAAATGATTTTAAAAAGTGTGGCTTCTATCCCAGTTTTACCCTAGATACACATTTATAATATTAGTAAGGATTCTATAAGGTTCTATGTGCTTCTCTTTCATATGAAAATAATGTTTCGTCATATCAAAGGAAACACAATTTCGGTCGAGATTAAAATAATTAAAATGCACAAACAAAAAAATTGTTCCAGGCAGCTTTGAAGTCGAGAACAATTTAAGATACAGCTTTTTATTTTATACTTTTACAAGTATAAACTTTTATTTTACACTTTTATTCACTTTTTATTTTATTTGCACTTAGTAAAGAAAGTAATCTTTTTTTTTTACCTGCCCATATACGTCCCCACCGAGAGGCACGGGCCTCCCTTCGAAAATCTAAGGGGATTTAGGCCATAGTCCACCACGCTGGCCCAATGCGGGTTGGTGGACCGCTCGTCTTTCGAAAATGAATTTTCTTGGACGGGCGGGTTTCTAATTATCACTTGCTCAACGGTGAAGGAAAGTAACACATACTTAATAATAAAACAAAACCGACTATCGTATATTATTCATACTGAAATAGGTACATAGGCCAGCACGTCAGGTCAGCTCATTCATTGAACAACCGTTCTTATCGCAGAGTGCACGCATGGGTAACTTGATGTGTGGCCCTGTGTACATAAGCATTGGTATTTATGACTACTTTTAATTATAATAGATAGGCAAAATATCAAGTGTTCCTGCTGCTGAGCCTTATATCAACTTTTCTAGGGCTCAAATTAGAATATTAAAAAGACTTTTGAGAACCTGGCTTATTTATTTTCGAAACCGAATATGTTTTACTTGGATTTAAAAGTCATCATAAGATGCCATAACCCTAAAATTTCAAATTTTGTACACCCCCGTTTAATCGCTTATAGCTCTTAAACAGCTTATCAATTTTTTATATAATATAACTAAAAACCACCTCGATTACGTTAGTTTTTTAACAAAAAGAACTGCATCGAAATCGGTCCATTTGCTTAGGAGCTACGATGCCACAACAGACAGGCACACATGAGGAGCAAACATTCAAACAGTGATTTGTCACATTTTTTGAAAAAAATGAACTGGCAACACCAATTTTATAGGTTGTTAAAATACTTCATTGTTGCATAATCTGTTTCAATGTTTTGTCCAAAATATTTAAAAAAATTAATCAGACCTGTATAGCAGGTATTTGTAGGTAGGTATTTGTGTGTACTTTACTGTATTCCTTATGCATTTCTAAAAAAAGTATATCTATCCAGAGTACCATTAGGTAGTAATAGGCAGATGTGATACATTTCACTGATTCAATGTTTGCTCCTCACATATACTCACGTCAAACTTATAATTATAACACACTTCTTTCTTTTCGGGGGTTAATAAATAGTTCCATCCATCCTTATACTCACGCTTATAATCCCTCATGTGTTAGTCAGAGCATCATGTGGTTCACATGACGTCACGTTTGACATACCTTCTGAGGGTTATTTGATGACACATGGGTATAGTGGTGAAAAATTGTCAGGCTTTCGCCCACTTACAGCAAAATCTTTTGCCCGCTATACAGTTTGCCTGGGAAAAGGTTGCAGCTGGCACATTCTAAGTTTTCACAGTCCAGCATGGAAATTAAAAGTTATCACAAATGTTATATTATATGCTATAACATCAAAGGTTAAAGTACAATGTTCGAGAAGCTTTAAATTTAGTCATCTTGTCGTGTCTGACAACAGCGCGGCGTCCCAGCCATTCCTAACAGTTCCTTGCGTGAGCGCGTATATGGCTTGCATATCCAAACTTAACATTTTCGCTAATTACCTCACTAGTTTTAAAAGTCAAAAAGTCATAAGTATATTGCTTTAGTTTCAACAGAGCATACAAAATGTTTCTTAAAAACGTCAATACATTAACAAAATAGTGAATTACATTAGCATTTTGCACTTATTCGCAAAGGTGCAGTCTTCCTCAGGAGAAGAATAGGCAAGAACCTCTGAAGATCGCTCTTTTTAACTCAATCGTATTAATTTCCTCATTTATAATTTTAATTTTAAACATATTAAAACAATTTCTTACCATAATAAGAACGGATATTCACATTTTAAACAAAAAACGTGTTAAGAACCCGTTATAACATGTTTAAAACTAGTGAAACTAACCGCGAAAATCTTAAATTAAAATCACTCAATATAAGTAGGGGAGAAGTGGCATGAAGGAGGCAGGTTTCGAAAGGGCCATTTTATTTCGGTAATTTAGGAACGGATTTGGTTGGTCATTTTATGTTTGTAGACATCAACGGGAAATGTAACGGGAAATCAGGTAGACATCACCGACCAAATCCGTTCCTAAACAACCGAAAAAATTCAAGTGGCTCTTTCAAAACCTACTTCCTTCATGCCACTTCTGCCATAAACAATTTCACTTATTCATAACTCGATAAGAATGACACACATTTTCCATTTGACAGCACACCCGCAAGAAAACGGGGCAGTAATAAATCCTGTAATGGAGACTCGTACAGAAAGTATGCAGTGTATTTTTTTTTTCTCATTTTCCAACAATTAAATCGAGTAATGATTAGTTTGAGCTAAGCGCTTGTAGCATAACGCCTTTACAATTAGTAGGCTATACTATTACGGACTTTGTCTACTGATATTCAATCTTCCTAAGGCCAATATCCACTATAGAGTGTGGACAGATTTACAAAAACTGAAATCCTGAATTCAGTCCATTATTCTGAATGATTTTCTAGTTGAATTTTCCCCTGGTTTTAGTATGATTTTTAATATTTTATCATAATTTTTGTTGTAACAAAATATTCAAATGGCTCTATTTTACAAGAAAAATCAATAGTAACAGAGTAAAACACGAAAACCAGCAATGTACATCGCATTCTAACAGCGGCGCCGCGATGTGGGATCGCGCGGGGGGCTCGGTTCGCGGTAGGTACAGAGAGGCCAGCGCATCAGTTTACTCCATTTTTATTGCAAAATCGCTCTTGTCACAACAGCACAGAGTGCACGCGTGTGGTAACCTGAGTTACAGCCGTCCGTAAATAGCGCCAAAGTTGGTAATAGTGCAACCTCCATGAGCACCAAATTCCGGGGCAATCCTGGTATCCTGTAGCTTTCTTATCATTATCACCTGTAGTAATTTACGAGCAATAATTGAATACTCGACATCTACTAAGTTTGTCGTTTTCCACTTTTAAGACAATAAAGTTATTTGTAAGCGTTTCATCATTGTTTTTCTTTTTAAAGTTGTGCAATAACTTGTATTGTAAATTTGAACGAAAAAATCACTCAGCAATTTTTTTTTTTTCAAATTAAATTAACCCCTGCCAAAAACAGTAGGGTGGTGTAAGTTTCACGTGTGTATTTGTGTGCCTGTCTGGGATAGCATAGCTCCTAAATGAATAGACTGATTTTGAAGCGGTTTTTTTTGTTTAAAAGCTAACAACATTTAAAAAAAAAATTTTTTAACTGTATTTGATGAAAATTGAAGTTATAAGTAACAAGCGAGAAAAGATTGGTTATGTAAAAAAAATTTGTGAGGAGTGTAGATACTGAAAACGAATTCTTATGTTCCAGTGAACTATGCAATAAAAAATATATAAATTCTTTATAACTATGAAAAGAGTGAAGTCTAATAAAAAGGGAGCTAAGTGTCCATATTTTAGACATATAATCGCCGCCAGATCTCCTAAAATATGACGCTTTACAATAAAATGTTATCACATTTTTTATGATAAACTTTGGAACTTTTTTGGGCCAATTCAATTAGGAATTAAACTAAGAAAACTTTCAATTAACGATTTTGGTTCCACAGTAACAATAGTGCTTCTATTTTTTAATATCTCCCGGTTAACAGTGTCTGTCTCATTCTTGTCATTTGAGATTAAACTTACTTATTAGAAATACAAAATTTATCAAACCATAATAAGAAAATGAAAGCACTAGGTATAAGCTACTTTACCTAGTCATTAAGTAAAGTAACAAAAATTAAAACCTTCTACAATTAATTAACGTTTTTTCCAGAATATTTAAATTAATTGCTATATTTTGAACAAGCTTACCAAGCCTGACTTCTAGATACAGAAGAAAAAGGTCAATGTGATTAAAAACAGTAATAGGATCTTCACAGAAGTAAAACTAATAAAAAAGTGTTTAAAAGAAGCTCAACTGGTGCTGAACAAATGGAATTGCGGTCCTAGGTTTTCGTTTTCGTTGTATACATATGTACTGACTAAACAATCGCGCTAGTCTAAACATGCCTTTTTTATTCAAACGAAAAATACGGAAAACGATCAGTGCGATAAGGCATTTTCCATAAACTAAATCTAGGTATTAATTGGTTGAATTTTGTCCCAGCTTTCCCACAAAATAGTGTTAAATTTGGACTTTATATTCCCGAAAAAAATTTGTAAAAAAAAACAGTTTTCCAGAAATGTTGTGTAGAAAATAGCAACTTATTATGTAGCCATTTAATATTAATTTACCCCCTGAGTATTTGTTAATTAATTAATGCGTTATTGATTCAATACCTGTGTATTTAGAAAGTAACGGAATTTCACTCTGGCCTCACTTATTATGGTAGACGTGATTGTTTTTAATTGTTTCACTCTTGTTTAGTAAAGAGTAAATTAATTACTTAATTATAATTGCGGTTGTATTGTGCGAATAAGTAAGACTTTATTGTTGGTATAAATAGAATATATACACATATACGTCACCCACAAGTATAGATTTCCCAAGGCTTTTTAAAATAAGTGTTTTTTTTATTGTTTGTTACCAAGCAACCTAACTAGTTTACAATGGCGCCTCCGGTCAAAGTAGCTGTAATTAAATATACGAGATTTCGATAGTTCTGGATTTTGCCACCTAAACGGAAAAAATGGTCACCATTGTTATTTCACCGCCACTTATTAGTGGAATAAACACCGTGAAGGTCTACCTGTCCATGCACCGAAATAATAATAATAAACGGCATTTAATTGTCAATAGATAACAACAAACATTCGAAAATTAGACATTGTCAAATAAATCAGAGGAAAAAACGGTACGTGGCCAATATCGGTAGACTTACACAATAGATAGCTTGTTCTTATCATTAGCCTGGCCACGAATGTGGTAGCTTGATGTGCGGCTATGTGTACATAACTTAGTCGGATAATTTTAAGTTAGCAAAACTCTAGGGATAAAATTCTAAAAAATAAAATGACTTTTCAAGCTCAGGCATAGAAAATAAAGAAGAGGCGAATTTTTTTTCATATTTGTGCGTTAATACACATCCTTAATTTACCTTCTTACCAGCCCATATACGTCCCCACTGAGGGATACGGGCCTTTCTTCGAAACACGAGGGAGATTTAGGCCATAGTCCACCACGCTGGCCCAATGCGGGTTGGTGGTAATTTACCTAAACTCACTAATTAAAGCAACCCAATAGCTAATTATTAAAAAACTTAATTTAATTTAAAGCTTATGAACACACTAAAGTCATTATTTACCAATTAAGGCCGTGGTAAAGTCACATTATATTCTTATAGCGCTGTTCAGTATGATTAGAAGTACCCATAAAAGTAATGCATTTATGATATCAGGTCATTTCGTTAATGATACTATGAATTAGAAACAAATTTAATGTTGTATGTAGAGTTAAGCAATAGCATGGAAAACACTTAAATGTGGGAATCTACACAAAATTAAATTCAAATAGTTACTTCTTTTTGTCAGCAGAAAGAATGAAAAGACAAAAAAAACAACGGGTTGCACTCCGGGAGTGCCGGCAGAAGTGAAAACTTGAACATTAATAAACAAAAAGAGTGTTGCTTACAATCTGGGAACTTTTCCACTCGACCAAGCTGTCTACTTTTAATTTAGTAAAATAGTCTATCGGTATTTGCGCACTATGTGTGAATAATCGTTGATTTGTCACAGCTTGTCACAGAGATAATTTTACCAAATCATCCTATTTTATCTTTCAACTTAAATTAAAAATGTGAAAGGTTAAAGGGATGAATAACGGCGGCCGACGGCTGGTTTGGTCGACTGGTAGTGACGTTGCTTCTTGATCGGCGGGTCCTGGGTTTGATCCCCAGTCGGGGCAAACATTTGTGTAAAAAGCAGATGTATTTCTCGGGTCATGGGTGTTTGTGTTTGTCTTTATGTGTGTTCCAAGTAACCCACGACACAAGAGAAAACCTTAGTGTGGGCCTTTGAGTGTGTAGCGTTTGTTTTTTTTTTTTTGTAATTGGAAGGATGGATGTTCTTACTCCTTCAAGGAGAAGACTAGTGGATGGAATATAATATAACTTTCCACTAGTTTAGGATAGTCATCAGAATGACACATAGGCTACATCACTTTTCCAAATTCCCACGGGAAGAAATCCCGGGCCAAAAGCTAGTAAGTGGTGTTACATATTTTTTCAAACGTTGCAATTTGTACAGACCAATAAAAATCATGGCTGTAATCTAACTGTGTCGTGGTTTTCAGTTGTAAAAGTTGAAACAAATGCACTTTTTGCAGATTTATAGTTTATCATATATTCCAACATAATCTCTTTTCGCATGTTTTATTAGTATTATTATTTTTGCCAGGTTTAATATGTATAACGGCAGTCTAACATAACATTTATTTTTAAGAACAACAATGTTGCTAATAGTCTACCAAGAAAAGCCCTCCTTAAACATTTGAAAACAGTAAATATATTCTCTTACTAGATTATAAAACAATCTTACGGTACATATTATAGTCTATTTGCAGTAGTCACGCGAAGTCTTTTCATATTTCAACGGTTCTACATACTAATGCTTGGTTTAAAAAACCAACGGATTGAGATGAACTGATTCTACAGTCATGGTTACTGGTTTGTTAAACATTAATCATATCGACATGATATTCTGCTCGAGCGAAACCGGGGCGCACCGCTAGTCTTGCATATTACAGAACTAACCAACATATTTTTCTTTAATTTCTGCATGCATAAAGAAGAAAAAACAAATACCTGACAAAACTTATAGTGAAATTTTTGACATTGATTTTTTTCGTCTTTTAACGTCCTCGCAATAATAATGTTGTACAGCGCTATAAGGATTTTTTGCAAGTGCTGTTTTTTTACAGCGCTGTTTTGGCAAGTAGCGAGAATCGGAACTAATGCCGTCATGTTGTAAAATGACATTTGTTGAAAGATCGATGGATGTAAGTTTGTTGTGGTTAATTTGTGCTTTTATTTAAATAATAATTTTCTAAGTTAAAAAAACGTATGAGTCAGCGACTTCAATCCCAACAACAGTTCGCACAAAGTAGATAACTTGTATTTTTTGCAGACTGCAGTGCCTTTTAGCAGATAACCACAAACGAAAATGTCACTCTTTTATTTAGATGATGTTCTGGTTTGTAGTATTTTTTTATTTTTATTGATTTTTAAAAGCGCTGAATCATTTCGATAAAATTAATATGGAACTCTTTCAAACAAAAAGAATTTTGAAAATCGGTCCATCATTGGCGGAGAAATCGATGATTAAATAAATAAAAAAAAACAGCCGAACATAGAACCTCTTCCTTTTTTGAAGTCGGTTAAAAATAAAACTCAAAGACGAAAACTGTCTGTTGAAATAAATCGAGAGAATGATAAATTTATGTCACATTACACGTGCCCAAAATTACGAAAAAATATATCTAGAAATTTTTTGGAAGAAAATTTCAATAACAATAGAATTTTTGATAAAAAGTAATTTTCCTGGCCACGAAACGTTCTATTTTTATCTTTAAAAGCACTTTGTCTCGTATATTTTATACCTCTTGCCACCCGACACCTCGACAATCTTTAATGGAAAGTGCAAAGAGCATTGATCGGTTTTCATTCTTAAAAACAGAATTTGAATTAAAAATAATTTCTTCTACATATAACGTCGCTTAAGTACTTTTATTGTGACCATGATGTTGATTTCGCAGTTAAGGGACTGACAATGAACCTTAACTGTAGTGAAAGCTATTTGACAACTTTCCCATGGAAATATTATACAAACTGTAAATCTGCAAGGTTGCCATATTCACAGGGGCAAATATACAGCTGATTTAGAGTTGACATCAATAATGATATAAAATCCTAAAATGTTGACAATTTAATTTATTTTAAATTTTTGTATCAACAACTCGCGTGCACATCATTAATTCATCGAAACTATATGCATATCACTAAAATAACATGGCACAGATGCGATAATGTTGGGGTATTCTCAGTGCACTACATTTTTTATTGCAGTCTTGGTGGGTTATTCTCTAAAGCTCAAAACAAAGTTTTTTTTTTTTTTTTCGTTTATAGTTAAATGTTCCGTTTTCGGTATTATCGAATAAAGTTGGTACCATACCATACTATTCCATCATTGAATATGGCAACCTTGCAGATTTACACCCTGTATATGTATATGGTGTGATTTTAAATAAGCTAGCAAAACTTTAGGGGGTGATTCTTAACATGATTCTGAACAGCTTTCCCTTATTAGGTACGTAAAGTTGTAATTCCTAAAAAAAACGACTTCTCATAATCAGGCAAATCAGCTGATTGCACAAGTTGCATGAAAAAGCGAATTTTTATTTATTTTTCGACCTATATTCCTTGGGGGAAGTTGTTTAGTTTTGTGTGTACATCCTTCATTTTTGAAAACTAATTTAAAATCACTTAATATAAAAAAAAAACAAAAAAAAATTACTTCTTCACACTGAGGCAATACTAGTAATACTGTAAATGTAGAATAAATATTAATTACTAGCATCCCGCTCGGGACTTCGTTTCCGTGGGAATTCGGAAAAAATCGGTTCGTGCGTTCTGGAGTTATAGCGTCAGGAAGGAAAACCCGACTTATTTTTATATAGTAGACTAGCATCCCGCTCGGGATTTCGTTCCCGTGGGAATTCGGCAAAATTATGTAGCCTATGTTACAGGGATAATGTAGCATTCTAATGGTGAAAGAATTTTTCAAATTGGTCCAGTAGTTTCGGAGCCTATTCGTTACATACAAAAATACAAATATTTCCTCTTTAAAATGCATATTAATATAGATTTAGCGAAACTTTAGGAAGTGATTCCCCCCATGAAACTGTACAACTGTACCCTCAGAAAATTCTCAAAAAATATTTCTATCACCAATAAAAACATGATTTTCACTACTCATGCTCGGAAAGTGCTTGTTTGTGCAGCTTATAGGCTGCACAATATCGATTTTTGTGTTCTAGAGCACAAAACGATCTACTATAGGCTGCACAAAATCGCATTTTGTGCTCTAGTGCACAAAGTGATCTACTCATAAATGGGTCTATAGTAAGGCATAGAAAACTCCATAAAGCCAAAATAATCAGAAGTTAAAAGATACATTTTGTTATTATATGTTATTTTATTATTTCCTCGCAATCGAAGTGAAAAGCAGAGTTTATAACTCATCCACAAAACCATTTTCATCCGAGACTTATAGCAGCCCGAGCCGAAGGTTTGTGCACTGTTTTGTGCACTTGTTGTAAAATCTACTATTTTACACTTGTTCCACACCTGAAGATGATGTAACAAAACTGGTCGCATAAAAATATTAAAGAAATAAGTGGAACTAGTGTAAAAAAATGTCTTTCATTGGTAATATAGAGTTTCATCAAAAAGCTACAACACAAAGTATAAACTACAAAATATTTGTATTTACCAGCTGATCGCAAAAGTTGTATAGAAAGGCGAACATTTTTTCGTCGTGTTTTGAGCTAAGTCCCTTGGAGACAGTTGTTCACTTTCGTGGACTGATTCAGATCCTTAGTTTTCGCCAACTGTTTGAAAGTCACCCTACATTTTCTCCTCTTACATTTTGCACTATGTGTCACCTGACGCCTGCGCAAGGTGTCAATTATACATGGAAAGTAGAAAAGTAGTTCAAGAGCAGTTCTCAGAGATATTCTATAAAGAAGAGATAGTATTAGTAAATTACTAGCTATGATACGTGGTTCGCTTTTATAAGTAGTGAAAGGGATTACACATCATACAATAGTTTCACTAGTCAAAACTTCATTACTTAAATTGGGTGACTTTAGATTAGTTAGCGATAATTGTCCATGTTAAAAACGTATGGTTCAACTGACTTCAATCTCAACTATGCCTATCAGTAGGTAACCGTAAACCAAAATGTCATATTTGCGTGAAAACGCAACAGCGAACGAGGGCGACGCCACTGACAATGCACGACCGACTGTCTATCTGGTTATATTAACCTGCCGAGTTAGGAACGCACCGGATTATTGTAAATTAGGTGTTCAAGTGTGATTCTCCATCTCGGCCGGCAAACAACTCGAGCGTGGACGGTGTGGCAACCATGCGCGGCGCATTCTTCACTTTTTTGTCATCTTTTGTATTTTTTTGTATTTAAACAATGTATAAATATTTTCAGTTTTTGATGATTTTTTTAAAAAGCGCTTAACTAATTTCGGTAAAACTTATATGGGAATATTTTAGGAGTATACGCTTTCCAACAGAAAAAGAGTTTTGAAAATCGGCCGACAATTGGCGGAGTTATCACGTAACAAAAAAAAGGAAGTAAAAAAATCTACAGTCAAAAATCTACAAAAAAGATAAATGTTACGATATATAAGAACTATACAGAATTTCAATACTAATTACAACCAATAATCTGAAATATTTTGCTTTTACGCCGGGTGTTGGGTAATTTTAACCCATTTTCTTTTGTGCCATAATTCGTGAAGATTTCGTGATATTTGAACAAAGCGATGTAAAAAAATACATGTTTATACACAAAGAACCATGTTTAAGTTTATCATGTCATCGATTCTACTTCACCTTTCCAAGCAACTGAAAAAATACAAACTTCAACGAGATATTCACCTACTTTTCAAGAAACAATTAAGTTCTTAGACCTAAATGAGAAGTTGTCATGCTTTGTTGTAAGTACTAATCCATTGATTAACACATTTCCCATACTAACAGATGTTTTTACAAAAAGCCGGCGCAGTATAAGGAATAGTGAAAAGGTTTTGCGGAATCTGACTTTTGCGGAATCAATACTGCTTGCGTCTATGGAATAACCCACGAATAACCTTTGTCTCGTGGATTCATAGTTGTAAGCTGTGGGCATATTTGCACCTTATTTTGTACCAAGTGTATTTGCAAAGGAAAAAGGAACAGTAATATAATTTCATAAAGGAAACATTTAACCAAAAAAAAACGGGTTGCACTCCGGAAGTGCCGGCAGAAGTGAAAACTTGAATATATATTACTTCCTTACGGTCTAAGAAGTTTTCACTTCACTGTCCGTCTTACGAATTTTCGAGCAGGGTCCAAAAGTGAAAAAAGTGCTCAACGTCGCTAAAGAAGTTTGCACTTAAAAAAAACCTTTGACTAAATTATTCCCAGGCGTTTGGGATGGTGTTGACAAATCAGACAGAGTAAACCAATGTTATTGATCGAATAACCAAAGATCTGTAGGTAAAAGGTAGATAAATTTAGGTTGACTTCGACTTTGATACCGCTGGAAAAACGAAGCTGACAAGACATAAAAAAACTGTGTTTCTCGAAATCCTTAACTTTACTTCTGTACTAATATTATAAATATGAAAGAAGCAACGGATATTTGGAGTGATAGAGAGTACCAAATGCTAATTTTACACGCAAACAAAATATCTGTTAAAAAGCTAATAGGTAATTTCTATCGTGCAGTTATCCTACCCTCATTCTTGATACTGTGACCTGCATTAAAGCGTTTAGCAAACAATACAAAGCGGAAGTGCTTACAAGAAAATGATTGAATAGTTTTAAAATGCTTAGGAGTTATAGAAAGATGGAGTAATACTTCAATGGGAATGAAATATTTGTTGACAGTTGACGTGTGAGAAAGATACTTACTTTCGCGTGAAAAATAATCTTAATTATGTCAGTATATTGATAAAATATTGATATTTTAAAGTTCGAGAGATGGTAAATTTTGTGGTAAGAGTAACATTTTAACGCAAATAGTCATCCTGAAACCTTTTCAGATATCAAATAGAAACTCAAAACTAAATCACTACTAATAGAGCCAGGTATCTATACCAGGGCCCCGATTCTATTAACTAAGTTGTGTTTCGATGGAATGAAGGCCATTTTAACTGTTTAGGTGGCGAAAATGAGAACTATTTAATTTTCATAAACTTGCTGACAACCACCCCGACCAGCAGCACCACCGTCAACCGAACGTAAAGTTGTTAACTAACTAGCAACTGAAAATTCAGTTGGTGGTGGCCCCGCAAACAATACAAAGCAGCCGTCATTAGATGTAAGAAAGGATAGTTCTCAATTTCGCCACTTGAACGGATAAAATGGCGACTATTCCATCGATACACAACTTATGTTACAGAATCAGGGCCCAGGTAATGTCAATAACATGTTTTTGTATTTCTTTTATATACTAATTTTTATGAATGAATGAATTATATTTATATTATATTTATTTGCACGAAATAGGGTACAAAGGATCTTACAGTCAATACAATACAATCAATACAAAAAAAAATAAGGTTTTCTTGAGGATATATTTAGACTCAAGTTTTACGTAAATACATATTTATTTATTTGTTATTTATAATATTGTTATAAAGATTTATGTTGCCACTATTTGCGAAAAGGCCTCCCCTCGTTTCCAGCAAGCGACGCGCTGATGTTTAAAATTGTCCTTCTTACATCCAGTTGCAGAAACGTTCATTACAATTAAAACCTCTTTAAATGTAATGCTATTTTGATTTATATCAATAAGACAATATGACAGCATTATATTTAAAGAAGCATTAACTTTAATGGGTGTTGTTTTTTGGCAACTTATGCGCGTTATATCTAGGACAGTAATGGTACTGTCCTAGACATAACGCCGCTAACTCCAAGGTGTCAAACTACATATTTGAAGCGCTCGTAGCCCAGTGGCTTTCGCTGATCACAACCAATCAGTGAGGTTAAGCAACGTACACAGAGGCAGGGAAACTGATGGGTGACCAAAGTGGCAATTTATTATGAGCGTTTCCGTGCTGTCGGTCCCGGCTGTTGTCGACTAACTACAGTCGTTAAAACCAAGTCAGATGCCATTGTGCGGTTTGAAAACTCTGACACCAGGGTTAGCCAAGTTCGCCACATACTTGACTATACCTACACGATAAGAAGAAGAAGAATTTGATATCTTGGTATTAGATACTAAATCGTTCGATCAAAGTTTTTTTCCTACGATGACCAATCTGAAACACTACCGGTGCGTGCGCCCCGAAGTGTTTAAATAGAAATATGTACTCAAATGTTTCTTTAGTCCACATAATATACTCGTATGTACTAATATTATAAAGAGGAGAGATTTGATTGTCTGTTTGTTTGCATTGAATAGGCTCCGAAACTATTGGACCTATTTTAAAAATTCTTCCACCATTAGAATTCTACATTATCCGTGATAAACATAGGGTACATGATATTCCCGAATTCCTATAGGAACGAAGTCCCGGGCGGAAAGCTAGTGTATTCAATAAAATAAGTTTTCACTTAGAATTATAAGCATCCAAAACCACTAAGAAACCATTTTAAATTGCAATGTTTACAAATTCGTAGAGAAATGATGTTTAAAGAAAATCCTTGATATTTGAACTTTGAAAATAGCTTTCAAATCCCATGTTAATCAACATCTCATCTTTCTCATTAATAACTAAAAAGCAATTTGAATACAAACATGCTCAAACGTTTGAGAGATTTGGTGATGATTGTGCAATCTAGGTAAAAAGTTTAATCGTGATGAATCGTTCTTTGCCTTATGGAATTGTATATTTTTAGAGTTTGAGTAGGTTTGTTTAAATATTGTTATCATACTCGTATTACGTTAAAAATAAATTCTTATCTTAAATATTTCAGAATGCAATATGCATAGCCAACGCATAAAGCCCGCACTTTGAAAAAAAACTAGTCTTCTTAGATGTGCAGGTTTCATTACGTGTAGATCCGAAAAAACGAATTTACTGGTACAGGTCTGCACCAAAATTTGAATTCGCAACTTTTCTGTTACAAGTCTGGCTCATTGCCAACTGGGAATGATCCCAGTTGGTAACTATGAGATTACACGATCAGTTTCCTCACGATTCAGTCGGGGCAAACATTTGTGTAAAAAGCAGATGTTTGTTCTTGGGTCATGGGTGTTTGTGTTTGTCTTTATGTGTGTTCCGAGGGACCCACGACACAAGGGAAAACCTCAGTGTGGGTCTTTGAGTGTGTAGCGTTTATTTATTTATTTATTTACGATACAAATACAAATATACTTTATTGCACACCAACATTACAGAACATGAGACAGAGTAAAAGTTACATTATGAACAGTGATAAAGTTAGGGTACAAAAGGCGGCCCCATTGCTAAGAAGCAATATCTTATCGGCAACCTTTGGGTATGGAGAAGATGAAATTACACCATATAAGTGTGGGTGCAAAAATACATACATAAATATACTTACATAAACTACATGTTTGTGATGTTTTCTCTCAACCAAAAAGCAATCGTTAGTGTCGTCACCAGTCCATATTGGTCTCCACCAAGAGGCGCAGCCCTCCTTTGGAAGCAGTAAAGGTGATTCGTTGGCAATCAGGAAATGTCGTTGGGAAAATATCAGTGCTGGGGATCTAAGTCCCTCTAGTCCCCTTTTCACTTTTATTAATCAATTCTTCTGTCCTTAATTCCAGAGCACATTCACAGAAGAATCGCTGAAGCGGGGGCTAAGCAACAAATGCGCGTCACGAGAAACCTCGTCGTGCATCGCAATCGAGCTGGTCGGCTACGTCGACCGAATGCTCAGGACAGCTTCGTTCCAGCTCAGCGATGACGTCATGGTCGTTGATGAGAGGTAAGGTAGAAAGAGACAGAAGAATTTTTATAGACAGCAGCACGTTAGGTTATCCATTTGCACTACGAAATCCAGCGCTATTCTGAGAGAGATAAGAGTGCCGTCAAGGTTAACATGTATGTATAACCTAACTAGCTTTCCGCCCGCGGCTCCACCCGCGAAAAAGATTTTCCCGCTTTTCTGTTGAAATTTTTCCAGAATTTTCTTTGCTATAAACCTCACGGAGCCCGAGACCTTTCCAACAAATGCAAAACCGTGGAAATCGGTTCGTGCGTTCTGGAGTTATAGCGTCAGGAAGGAAAACCCGACTAATTTTTATATAGTAGACTAGCTTTCCACCCGTAGCTCCGCCCGCGTCCTAATTTTTTTTTAAATAAAAAGTATCCTATAAACCTCACGGAGCCCGAGACCTTTCCAACGAATGCAAAACCGTGGAAATCGGTTCGTGCGTTCTGGAGTTATAGCGTCAGGAAGGAAAACCCGACTTATTTTTATATAGTAGAAGAAGATAATCTGCCGAATCCCTACTAATATTATAAATGCGAAAGTAACTCTGTCTGTCTGTCTGTCTGTCTGTTACCTTTTCACGCCTAAACCGCTGAACCGATTTTGATGAATTTTGGTACAGAGATAGATTAGAGCCTGGGAAAGGACATAGGCTACATTTTATCCCACAGTTGGGCACGATATAACCTGTAGTCCACGCGGGCGGAGCCGCGGGCGGAAAGCTAGTATACCTATAATAAAGGATTTACAAACATACACAAGGTTCTTGTTAGTCAAATACTGATACATTATTATATTTATAGCAACAGCAGTATTGCACTTCAACATAAAATATCTACGCCGTATGTATGAAATTACATGTTAAATGTCGTTCACAAACACTTTAGTATTTAATATAAGAAATACGAAAAACAAATTCGTACAAGATTTTACAAAGTAGGTATGTAACATGAAAGTAAAATGTACAAAGAGGAGATTATCCCTCGCAAACTGTCGCGATTCATATGTGATATATCGCAATGCAAAGCCTATACTGAGAGAATTTTCCAAAGAATCTAAAAGAGGACGTATTTTGAAACGTTTCCTAGCAACCCTTAAAATAAAAACTAGCCAATGGATTTTTTAAATTAATAACTTAAA
The DNA here is from genome assembly GCA_949987775.1 of Aproaerema taeniolella. Lineage (NCBI taxonomy): Eukaryota > Metazoa > Arthropoda > Insecta > Lepidoptera > Gelechiidae > Aproaerema > Aproaerema taeniolella. The sequence goes on from OX465267.1 coordinate 7,844,358, forward strand.
AAAAAAACAACGGATTGCACTCCGGGAGTGCCGGCAAAAGTGAAAACTTGAACATTAACGTTGTGCATTAATATTTAATTAATTTTTTTCTATGCTGACACCGGATGACATCTTGACTTCTGCAGTTTTAATCTAAATATATAAAAGAAGAAACTGACTGACTGACATATCAACACACAGCCTAAACGGCTAAACGTAGGCACTTGAAATTTGGAAGGGACGTAGCTTAGGTACCGTAGAGGTGCACTTAGAAAGGAATTCCCGAAATTCCCACGGGAACGGGAATTAGAGGGAAAATCCTTTTGTATGAAAAATCTAAACCGCTTAAGTTAGACGCTTGAAATTTGGCATGCAGGTACCTTAGTAAATTTAAAGCTTAGTTGCAATAGGATATTGCAAAATTCTCACGAGAACGGGAGTTAGCGGGAAAAAAACTTTTGTATATAAAAATCTAAATCAATTAAGTTTTCAATCTGTGTACTCTGTACAAAAAAAAATTAACACGCAAACGAAGTTGCGGGCATCAGCTAGTTTCCTATATTTATTAAACACCCCTTCGTCTTACAAATTTTCGATAAGTTTCACGTGTCCTGACGCGAGTTAATTTTTTTTAACCCATACTTCAAAATTCACAACGCAGCTAAAGCAGTTTTCACTTCAAACATTGTGACTCCCGAGAAAAACTAAACTAAAACATTTCACATAAGTCTATGTCATTTGACCTACTACACCACTTAGACAATGCCTAAAACTAACTTATGTCATTTGAATTATGTCGGCTAATTCAATTTTTATTAAATATTAGCATTCCGCTCAGGACTTCGTTCCCGTGGGAATTCGGGAAAATCGTGCAGCCTATGTTACTCAGGAATAATGTAGAATTCTAATGGTGAAAGATTTTTTTATGTCAGCCAGTAGTTTCGGAGCCTATTCAATGCAAACAAACAAACAATCAAATCTTTCCTCTTTATAATATCAGTATAGATAGCTAAGAACCATCTCGATTTGATAATCATTCAAACAAAAAAAACCGCATCGAAATCAAAACCGAACAATGAATGAATGAAACCGAGCATTTCGACAATGAATGAATATTTCACTCAAAACAACTTCAAAAAAGCGAAAAATAAATACTATATCATTAGATGTGCTATGTAGTACCTACCTCTGAGCTGTTTGAAGTCGGTGCAAAGGTAGTCTATCAAACTTAATTTTCTTGGAACCGACTTCAAACAGCTCAGTAGGTACATAGACATCAAATGATATTGTATTTATTTTTCGCTTTTTTGAAGTTGGTTCTATTTTTTTAAAGTTTTTTTTTTCCATTTTTAGTGCAAATTATAACCTCTTCATTTTCTGAAGTCGGTTAATAAAACGAAGTGTTAGCTTTGAAAAGTTTAAGCGAATTTTTGATTTGTATTTTACATACATACAGTTTAAACTGAGAACCCCCTTTTTTAACCGACTTCCAAAAAAGGAGGAGGTTCTCAAGTCGGGTGATTTTTTTTTATTTTTTATGTTTTTACAACTCCGTCATTTGAAAACCGATTTCAAAAAATTTTTTTTAGTTCGGAAGCATCTACTTCCAGATTGGTCCCATACATTTTTTATCGAAATCGCCTCAGTAGTTTAGGTCAAAAATAAAAAAAAAATGAAATTTACGGTCATGTATGTGGATGATAATAGGTCATCAATGTAAACGAAGCAAAAACGAAGTATAGTTCCCAGAGACTTTTAAGTTGTTTTTTGGGGCTCCTTTGTGGGGATCTACCGTTTAGTGACCGGTAGCGTATATTACTACCACACATCTTCCCTGCTGTCTGGTAATCGGTTGATAATATCACCCACCACCCCATATATTTCATGCCATCTGGTGATCGGTTTGAGAATTGTACTACCTCGTATCTTTCTTGCCATCTTGCGACTGGTTATGAATATCACCACCTCATATCTTTCCGTGGGGTGAAAGTAATTGATTACTTTATTGCTCTTTAATCTCGAGTGATTTAGTACTTTATAATAAACTAGCTTTCCGCCCGCGGCTCCGCCCGCGTGGACTACAGGTTATGTCGTGCCCAACTGTGGGATAAAATGTAGCCTATGTCCTTTCCCAGGCTCTAATCTATCTCTGTACCAAATTTCATCAAATCGGTTCAGTAGTCTAGGCGTGAAAGACGGACAGACAGACAGACAGAGTTACTTTCGGATTTATAATATTAGTATGGATCTACGAGGGAGTTATATGAATGATAAATGATAACCTTTAAAAAGAATGAAATAAAATATTTTAAACAAAAATTGATCCGCCTTCAAAAAGGGTGAAATAATTTTTTAAAGCTATGTTCACGAGTAAGTAGCGGTAACGGGTAAAACAGTAAATAGGTGAATTCATAGCTGAATATGGTAAATAGAAACGATTTCTTTTTTGACGTCGGCGCCGGTTTGAACAGGACCTAGTTTATTGAAATAAGTATTCGCACAAGCTTTTTGGTATTATAAAAACTAAGATAGTTATGCCATGCGAGTAATTGTTCGGCGCCGACGTAAAAAATTCCTGTCTATTTACCATATTCCGCTATGAATTCACCTATTTACTGTTTTACCCGTAACCACTACTTACTCGTGAACATAGCTTTAAAAAAATATTTCACCCTTTTTGAAGGCGGGTCAATTTTTTGTTAAAAATATTTTATTTGAAGTCTGTTAAAATACTAAAACCTTCTCCTAAATGTGACAAATACTTTTCTGAAAACCGCATCAAAATCGGTTCAGCCAAACGCGAGATAATCGCGGACAAACAAACATACATACATACATACATACAGGTCAAACTTAGAACCTCTTTTTCTTTTGAAGTCGGTTAAAAACAACATTTATTTTTTTTCCTTTTTAAGCCGTTTACGCCACGTGAATCTCTGTATCAACAGTCCCTAATTTGCTTCGTTATAGTACATTGTGGGATGAGGGATAATTACTTTTTTTATACTTGTTCTACGGCATTAACAATTATTATATTTTTTTAAAAACAAGGCAACAGACAACCTCCTTTCCTGGACCATCTTACTTAGGTAGTTGATAGTTGATAAGGGCTCCCGTTTCCGCATTTAGGCTCTAGAGTGGCCCTTTATGCGTGTGGGTCGGTGGCTATTCCAGCTACCTCAGCTCCGACCAGAAGCTCAGAATCCTCCTGGGGAATTCACAGGCTTCACGAAGCGACCTGATTTCTGATAGGATTTTTGCCCGTTCTAACTTAGGTAATAACTATTACAATTTCAAATAATCTAAAATTTATATCTGGGTGGTTTTTCCACTAACCAATGGGGTCTCAGTGGCAGTGGAACGGTAATGGTGACTATGACTAATAATCGATCAGGTGGCAAAATTTAGAACTATCTAAACCTCATACATTAGAGGACAGATACAGTTGGCAACGTACAGTTGACTGTTATAGAATAGAATAAAAAAAATCTTTATTTTATTGGACATTCAGGATGCCACTTAAAATAAGTCAAGATTACATTTAATACATACAAACATACATTAAAGGATTTAAATACATACATATTCGTTCTTTTGACCCTACTGACTCTACGCCTATTCGCAAAGGTGCAGTCTTCCCCAGAGAAGAATTGGCAAGAAGCTCTGAGGGTGCTCTTTTTAATCGCAAAACGAATTTTCTTATTTTAACTAAATCTAAAATAACTCTAGAGCTGACCATTTCATTCCCATGGCTGCTTGTCTGTAAAATAATCAGAATAATGACTGAATGAACAATTTGGTGATATCAAGCAAGGTTTCGATTGTTTTGAATTTAGCCACCTGAACAGATATGATCGATCACCATTTCATTCAACCGCCATTGAGACGCCATTAATTAGTGGAATAGACGCCCTGGATTGTTAATAACACGCGCTCGTAGCCCAGGTAGCTCTCGCTGATCTCAACCAATCAGTGAGGTTAAGCAACGTACACAGAGGCAGGGAACCTGATGGGTGACCAAAGTGGCAATTTATCACGAGGGTATCCGTGCTTCGAAGGGCACGTTAAGCTGTCAGTCCCGGCTGTTGTCGATTGACTACAGTCGTTAAAACCAAGTCAGAGGCCATTGTGCGATTCAAAAACTCTGACACCAGGCTTAATTAGCTTAGTTCGCCACATACTTGACTAATACCTACACGATAAAAAGAATGACAATATTCACCAGTAGATAGTCGAGTGGAATATTTTGTGTCAGTAATTAGTAATTCTCTTCTTCATACAGGGCCCTTAATAACACGGAAAATGAGGAAGTTCATTCATTTCCCAACATATTTACAAGATAAAATCCCTTTTCAATTTATCCAGGAAACCAAGCGAATAAAACGATATGACAATATCTGTATTAAACTGTATGTGGAATTGTGTAATCATTCACGTGGAGGAATCTTAACCGACTTCATAAAAAGGATGGTCTTTATTCAACTGTACGTTTTTTTGTGTTTGTGTTTGTTTTTTGTGTCCGCTAAATGTCGTCTTTCTTCAAATGATTTCACTGTCTGAAATAATTTACTCTTGAGGTGGTAACTATATAAGTTTTGAGTATTATTAGAAACTAATGCAAGCAGTTACGATGCGATTTTGAGATTAAGGCTATTTATCATATCTTATAAGTCTTACATTTGAGATAAAAATGCATTTTAATGTATTTTAAACTTTGATTAATTAACTGTATACTAATTCAAATGAACCTCAATGAAATTTGTAGGAGTTTAATATCTATATTCTCAAAAAGTCCTGCTATATCGTAATATTTTTTTTACGTTATACGTCCCCACCTAGGGGAACGGACCTCCCTTCGAAACACGAAGTGGATTCAGGCCATAGTCATAGCCATCCATCACGATGTTTTCCTTTACCGTTAGGCAAGTGATAATTTGAAATCCGTACATAAATCCGAAAAGACGAATTTAGTGGTACAGGTCCGCACCAGGATTTGAACCCGCGACCTTCCGATTACAAGTCTGGGTCATTAGCAACTGGGCTATCCCTCGTCTTATAATCAAAAGATAAAGACAACCAGACCATAAATATACTTACCAACAGAATCCGAAAAGACGAATTTAGTGGTACTGGTCCGCACCAGGATTTCAACCCGCGACCTTCCGATTACAAGTCTGGGTCATTAGCAACTGGGCTATCCCTCGTCTTATAATCAAAAGATAAAGACAACCAGACCATAAATATACTTACCAACAGAAACTAGCGCAATATGAAATCTACAGAAGCTTGAAATGTAAAGTAATCTTTTCTATTTCCTTTTTATAATATTTTATGCAAAAACTACGAAAACTTTCGGTACAGATTTAATGCATACAGTATTCGTAAGTTAGCATTAGAAAATGAATTCACTATTAATCCATTAATTCAACAACTATTTTCTTTGACATTCCAGCAATGGCGCAGCAGCCGAGATTCCTATCAAGCCAGAATCCCTGGCCAGATCAGGCACCTCATTAGAAGACCAGGCGCAGCAAGTTATCCAGGAGAAGCTCTGGAACTTTGCGTCGACCAGGTCTTTGAGGTACAGGATTCTGGACAACGCTGATCTTGTCATCTCTGGCAAGCAAGAAAAAGACGGAAGCCTCGGTGTTGGTAAGTAAAAATTTATGTCGCTAACTTACATACATGATGTAATGTGCTTACTAAGGGAATGAGAAATTTCGCCGCCTGACTTGGCACGATAGCTCAGTTGGTAAGAACACCAAGAAAAAATATTGGGGTCATGGGTTCAACTCCCAAATGCGCCGAACATTTTTCTTTCCTTTAAAATTAGCTGTGAACATCCCTAACGCAGGTAACCGTTTTAAAAATACAAATGATAGTATTCAAATGCATTTCATCCACCAAAATACGAATTAATTTATGTCATAAGTACCTTTGGACACAAACACTCATCTGAAACAAACAACTGCTAATTGTCTGCCTCAAAAAAATTATATTCCAGGAAGCATCATATTTAGAGGCAGCTTTTCAAACCTCTGAACCACACCGACCGTCTTAACTTTTTTTTCAATATTATTTACTGATGTGAAAAGTAAGCATGTCAATACAATTCGACGTTCGGTTTAGTCGAGTGCTAGTAGCGCTGCTTCATGATCGATGGATCCTGGGTTCGATTCCCGGTTAGAACAAACATTTGTGTAAAAAGCAGATATTTTTTCACGAGCACCTATGACCCGAGAAGATATAGATACTATCACTCGAACAAACCGCCCGTCATATTTATTGGATAAATCCACCTTGGCACGGTCTAACTAAACCCCACTCCGACTAAATTGATTTGAATAAATAAACAAAAAAATGAATCCAATAGAGTAGCCTAGGGGCAACATGACAACAATACATCCGATTTTAATAAAATTTACCTGTGTCACTGTGACCTTAAAACCGAATATTTGTTTTTCTTTTAACTGGAGTAAAAAAATTATATCAAAGCTTTTTAGTAGCTGACGAATTTTGATGGCATATAATTATTTATGAATTTTGTTATGAAATCAAAACAAGATTAATTTTATCAAAAGAATAACCGTGGCTTCTAACCTTTGTTGTTAAAAAATACTTTATCTATACTAATATTATAAAGAGGAGAGATTTGTATTTTTGTATGTAACGAATAAACTTAAAAACTACTGGACCGATTTCAAAAATTCTATCACCATTAGGATGCTACATTATACCTGAGTAACATAGGCTACATAATTTTCCCGAGCTCCCACGAGAACGAAGTCCCGAGCGGAATGCTAGTTTTAAATAATTCCGAAATATTTCTCCGTTTCTGGAAAAAACTTCCAGTTCAATGCAATATGGATACTCTGTATTTTGTCTTAAATAGTTATTTTTACTCAGGTTTTGGAATTTTTTTTTTAATGACACAATATTCAGAAGTTGTGCATTGTTACTTGTTTAATTTGAAGTCACGTCTTAATAAAGTAATCCTTTTTTTATGGAAAAAAGTTGTAGTGCCTTAAGTGTCGAATACATCGAAAACTTATAGTATATTTATATATTTACTAGCTTTTTCCCCGCGGCTTCGACCGTGCAAAGAACTTTTTTAGTCACCCATTCCATTTTTGACCTGTTACGGGATGATTTTAAAAAATCGCGAAACACTTGTCCGTTTCTTTACCTCAAGGTATATCTTGATGGAGTTTCGAGTCAAAATGTCCAAAAAAATGGTTATTTCCATACAAACTATGAACCCCCATTTCACTCCCTTAGGGGTTGAATTTCGAAAAATCCTTTCTTAGGTTTGGGCTGGGCGTTGATGAGTCAGTGAATCAAAACCTCCAATTTTATACCTATATATAGAAAAAAAAATTAAACAATAGATAGCGTGTTTTTAATACAATACTTTTCAATCTTTTCCAGGCGTATCTCTAAAGGCCCCTAGAGCCATTGAGACCGGTAGAGGCCGCCAGAAGAATGTGGGGCCCCTGCTCGCGGCTGCAGCCATGAAGTTCGGCCTTTTAGGGGCCCTTACCTTCAAAGGCCTTACCCTAATGGTCGGGAAGGCCCTGCTAATCTCGAAGATTGCGCTGCTCCTGGCCACAATAATCGGACTGAAGAAATTATTCTCGAATCAGGTGAAGGATTGAGTATGCATGTGCATGTGTTTTGGCTTTGGTTGTGGGCTTTCCTTTAACAAGTTTTCCTTTAACATATTCTATTAACATATTTTTATGTTTTTAACATACATATATGTAAAACAGTGTAATCCTTCAGTCAATCAATTTTAAAAGATATTTTTTCTATCCTGTAGATTTTCTGTATTCTGTCACAAAAAAGTCAGATTTTAAAGGCTAAATTATTTGACAATTATCTAGAGAGGAAAGTATAAATGTCCTATTCAAACATGATTCAAACCAATCTCTAACCATTTTCAGTATTGTTTGTCATTTCAACAAAAATCTTTTTGACATCTTTTTGAACTGTCATTGAATAATAAAACAAAACGTCTTTTGGGTAAACTTACAAAGCAGCAAACTTGTCAAACAACTTTTCCAACAATGTTCTCTGACATTATAGAATTGCTTTCTGTTAATCAACTTACACTGTTAAAGTTAAGTTAGGTTCTCATATCTCTGTCTTCTATCTAAAACTGTTTTGCCAATTTTACAAGCCAGGTATTCATAAAATGACAATACTTTTTTGATTATGTTTAGATTTTGTGAAACTTGTTACAGATGTTTAATTTCTTGTTTAATTTCCATTTCTATCGAGTGATCATAAGAATACACCCGTATATTTTCTGTAGAATATAGCATACCTGTCAAAAACCCGGAAAACAACGTCAACTTTCCATTTAAAAATAGACCTAGTGATCAAAAAAATAACTTTTTTTTTACATCTAAGGCGGGCAGGTTGGGCGCTGCTTCTTTACCCTAGGTTCAATTCCTAGTTGCGAGAAATATTTTTGTAAAAATCAGATGTTTTTCTTGGGTCATGGGTGCTCGTGTTTGTATTTGTGTATTCCAAGGGACCCACGATACAAGGGAGAATCTTAGAGTATCAATTTTATATTAAATATTGACATAGGTTCCATAGAAAAATTGTTACCTTACGATAGTACTCATAAGGTTAAAACTAATTCAGTAACTTGTTTTATTTGAACTACCAACTAAGCACTTAGTAATCTGAAAATTGAATTCTATCTCCACAAACAAGTAATCCTTTTTCAATTTACAATGAAAATGAACTTCATATTGAAGTTAGTTGGAAGTTTACAAAAGGACCGTCCCTTCGGTCGACTTATTTGTATTGAATATTAGTTATTTTACATAAAATTCTCAATTTAAAAAGTATAACATACTTCTAGTCAAATAATTATATTTCAAACAAGCAAAAATGCATTTGCCCTGCAGGTAACAAATGAATAATAAAATAAGATTTTGTTTAAAATCTCACACTGACACAGTATATGATATACACTCGAACAGTGTTTTGAAGAAAAATTTATTTTAGTGAGCAGTTAATAATATGACAAAAAATGTATTGCTTTTGGACCAGAAATCAGAGCACAATCTATGTAAATAGAGTACAGAGTACGAATGGGCCTTTTTATAATTCGAACGGAACGGCACGGCACGGCACTTCGAAATTTTAATTACCATTGCTCCCTATGTTCTCAGCTTCTAGTATTATTATTACATTGGAGGCAATGGTAATACAATTTTGCCGTGCCGTTTTCGTATTATAAAAAGGCCCAATTAAGATGATTTTTTATACATCATATTATTCTTTTCACTCATGGACACTTTCACACAGTTACACAACAAGTAAAACGAATTTAAATAATCTGCACCTAGCTATTAACTTTATAATAAATTATTTTCTGCTTAAACATCAAACAATAAATGATTCTTATTAAATTTAGCACTCATCGGGGGAAAGAGCATGGTAGACCAACATAAGGTCGATTATACATTGCCCTAAAGGAAGTTTCACACGTGAGTACTTTGGAACATTTGGCAACAACTGTGTATAAAACACACAATGAGTAAAGCAAGCTTTGTAGAAAAAAAAGCTACGTTTAAACACAAAAAATTGGGTAGACTTAGATAAATACACGATAAAACACTACCACTTATTGCTTAATAATTACCAATAAAAAAAAAGCAAAAATAAGAATAAATTCACATTTAGCCACGTTATATCACATGTATAAAAATAGCAACGTACACACTGTTAAAAGCAAAATAATTTAAAAAATATAATAAATATATTATATTAAAACATATTTTGTTATTAGTTGTTTATCACATACGTACAAATTTTATGTTTACACTACCTAGTTCACCGTAGTTAGTTCACATTTTAAATAGATATCACTCTTATTTATTAGGGCACTGAGACGCCAAAGTATGTTGTATTGGTATATATTTTACGTTATATATTTAGTTTATTTATATTGGTATAGTAGTATAATAGGTAGTAGGTAATGTAGATATTTTTTCACAGCGCAGTACTTGCTAGACAAAAAGTACCTAACGAAGTTTGAATATTATATCAGCAACAGTTCGACATATTTGTCATATCAACTTAATAAAAAGTTGACATGAAAAAATGTTGGCCTATTTTCTAATATCCACATTACAACAACTACGATAAAATAAGAACAAAACAAACTCACAAAAAAAACATAAAATAAGAACAAAAAAAAAATAATGTGTTTTCTTAATTTTTAAGTTTCTTTAATTGAAAAAAAAATGAGACTGATACGCCCCACCAAGGAGCACGGGCCAAAATGTTAACATGGCAAAATTTGTAGTCAAGATAGCAGATTTCTAAAAATCAGAATTAAAAGTCAAGCCATGATTAAAGTTGTTCAGATTTTTCAAGAAAGTTTACGCGCTTCATTAATAGAAACCCAAAATCTGTTTAAAAAATTGTTAAATAAAATTTTAAAAAAGGTATCCGAGAGCGGAAAACGTATGCCGTGTTTAAAAAAGGATTAATGTACGACTATTTTTCAGGCTATCGTCAAAAAGGAGTAGATCTTAGCGGCAGTAGAGACGGATTATAATGAAGGCGATGTATGGACTTGACAACCAATGACGACCCACCTGTAAACGCACTGAGCACTGCATTATACAAAAATATGTATAAAATGTATAATCAGAGTATTTGTATCAATTAATCGTCCACTAAAACACATTGCGTTAAACAAGTAAACCGTTTTGAAAAAAAATTTATACAAATTTTGAAAAGTGGACGAGATATGTATAACAGTGTACATAAATATCAAGACATTGCTGAAGATAGTCGATTATACAAAACAGAGAAATAATTCAATTTGCAAGTGTAAATGCAGTTTGATTCCAAAAGTTGACAGTTGAATTAAAAAAATGAATATAAAAAAAAATATTGTGTGTATGAAGCCTAAAGGCCTTTAATCTGTCAACGTCTTTAATAATATTCCAAAGATAATAATTATTATTATTTAAGAACACAATGCAATTATGTAAATAACACAATATTTATTGTTTTTAACCTAAGAGTTACACTTACGTACTAACTTGTACAATAAAATGCTAATTTCGCATTTAAACAAATTAACTGAGCATTTGCCCGAAGAAATAAATTATTATTTATTTATTATTAATTTATTAATTATGCTAACGATTATTTATTGTCGAATAAATGAATTGACCGCTATTGGTGACTGTTTTTCTAACACCCTTATTTAACAAGATGGTAATTATAACTAACAGCTAATATATTAAATTAACCACAAGTAATGAAAATATATATATGAGAAATTGGTAAGTATTATATAAATGTAGCCATTATAAATCAAGAAATTTTAATTATGTAGCCATTATAAATATACAATGATCACTGAAGTAGTAAAGATTTGTATCTCAGGCGACGTACGAGTAGATAGTTGACTTTAATTTAGGGGTGTATTGTATAGGGTCGTAACGTCTTAGTGCTCCAAAATGTCATCATCATCTGCTAGCGGTGGACCCTGATGACCAATGGACGAGGCTCTGGTATATTATACTTAATTTTCTTGTGATATATCGTAATTTAAAGTACTTAAACACTAGCAAAATCACGATATAGTGGACGCCATTTTTAAAAGAACTGATTCATCGACTTGAATTTATTAGTATAAAATTGCCAATTTTTTAAATATAATTTTATCCGTAATTCTTTGATTGAACAGTACTAATATTCTTTTTTTATTTCTAAACTCAAACATATCTTTGACTTTCTAGACAATTTCACATTTTTTTAGCAATAAAGAAAATCGAAAGTACTAAAATGTATGGGGTTGTTAGACACAATTTAACAGTTAGGTATTCAGTCCATGTTAATCTTATACATTTCAGAACTATTGATCTAACTAAGTAATCGCTAACAGAATGTGACTTTGTCTAGGCATCCTTGTTGCCAGTTTTAGAGCTTATTTTAAGTAATACTGCCAACAATTAGTTTTATATTGTCCCAACCTTCCACAAAATTTTGTTATAATGTCGACTTAGCTTTCTCGAGTAATATCCAAAATTTTTGTTTAAAAAATCCTTACTAAAAAGTATGAAGAACAGAAATTTCATATTAAACTAGCTGATGCCCGCAACTTCGTTTGCGTGTTAATTTTTTTTTGTACAGAGTACACAGATTGAAAACATCTATTTTACGTGATTTACATTTTTACATACAAAAGTTTTTTTCCGCTAACTCCCGTTCCCGTAAGAATTTTGCAATATCCTGTTGCAACTAAGCTTTAAATTTACTAAGGTACCTGCATGCCAAATTTCAAGCGTCTAACTTAAGCGGTTTAGATTTTTCATACAAAAGGATTTGCCCGCTAATTCCCGTTCCTGTGGGAATTTCGGGAATTCCTTTCTTAGTGCACCTCTACGGTACCTAAGCTACGTTCCTTCCAAATTTCAAGTGCCTACGTGTAGCCGTTTAGGCTGTGCGTTGATATGTCAGTCAGTCAGTCAGTCAGTTTCTCCTTTTATATATTTAGATACCTAATTCATAAATCATCGTGTCGTACATAAAGCGGTCTATCGTGTCTCTTCTTCCTTTAACGCTCGCTTTGTCCTGTTTTATAGAGCGGGGTACACTACACTCAGTTGCAGAAACGTTAAAGCTCCTTTAAATGTAATGCCGTCCTTGTTTCCGCTGTGTGGTGATCGGTTGAGAATAACACGACCCCATCTCTTTCCGTGGGTATCGTAAGAGGCGACTAAGGAAACACAAATGAGACCTGCCTCCTAGTAATCCATCTTAGGCAACGACACCTTAGCTTATTGTCAATCTGAGGTGGCGTCTTATGGTCTCATACGGTGTGGTAGGCTCTTTAAAGGGCCGTCTGGTTCGCGACCACCCTCCTACCGAAGTCCGACGCCAAACAGTTTGCTGTGTTCCGTCGGTGCGTGGGAGTAAAAGTGCCTTTATAGGCATTTTCTGGGTTAACTCGCTCCATCGTCGACCTCATCTATGACCTTGGTCAAGATTAGGGTCAAAAGTTAACCCATCTCATAATAAAAAAAAGCGGAAACTGACAGTATGCTATTTAAAGCAGCATTAACTTTAATGGACGTTTCTAGGTGTATGTTCCATAGTTTGGCAAATGAAAGAATTGCTTCAATTCTACATAAACAGGTGAAAATACTTCTATTTATATTATACAACTAGCATTGAGCCCGGGACTTCGTTCCCGTGGGAATTCAGGAAAATTATGTAGCCTATGTCCATTAGAGATAATGTAGCTTTCTAATGGTGAAAGCATTTTTCAAATCGGTTCAGTAGTTTCGGAGCCTATTCAATGCAAACAAACAAACAATCAAATTTTTCCTCTTTATAATATGTATAGATATAGATACTTACTACATCTCTTGTACGAATTGTACGATAGATATTGACATGTCGAATTTCGAAGTCGAATCAAACTATTTAGAATACGAGGCCTGACTAATACGGGGACCAAATCGGATTAGATCAGATTACTTACTCAGTCTCCTTGAGTGCCGCTGTAATGTCGTATTCTGTTAGATGTATAATTCAAAAAAATGGTCATTGTTTATTTGATGGTCGGATTTGGTACCTTTTACTTACATTATCCAAACGCCACCAAAAATTTACACTTGTTATATTGATATTGGCATATTGGCGAACTAGAGAAATAATAATATCCGCAATTTTCTCAGATATAAAAATCAGTGCTTTATATACTCATTCATATAGGTCTCACCATTCGTAGAAATGATATTACTTTGAAGATATTATTATAGTGTATTATTACACTGCCTTAAGATATTTTCCTAGACGTTTGATCGTTCTGGCATATTATTTTACTTTATTGACAGACATATAGGTACATTTGCAAAAGGGCGTCTCATGATTTTACTTTGGAATACAAATTTATACAACCGAAGATAAAATTAATAGATCTTTAATACAGAATGAACATATTGCTATTGTTAAATGAAAAGGCGACAAAAGAAGAGCAGATGATATGTTTTAAATCGGCTTTCGTACAAGTTTTATGGAGTGGCGGAGTTTTTTTTTTCATATTTCAAACTAAAGTCATTGGTAAAAGTTTAATGGGCTGATATTCGTAATGTTTATCAAATGATTTAAACTTAAACTCTGTCAATATTAGCTTTTCCCCGATCCCTTTCCAGATTGAGCTTGCTACTCAGATACGGTATTTTTTATTTCCATCCTTAGACGTTAGTGATTGTCTTGTTATTTCAGATATTATACCTAATGTACTAGTTTTAAACATATTATATTGGGTTCTTACCATGATTTTTGTTTTAAATGAGTATTTTAAAAAAATGACCGCGAGAATCTTAAACAATAATGTAATCTAATGTAATTTAGCCTATATTAGCCCATTGTTGTGCTGTACTAATAAGATATAGCCAAATCGAATCAATCCTTTAGATTTCCTTGCCAGACTTATTGAATGTCAGCTTGTGATTAAATGATGTCGTCCGAACACTACGAGCACTCAACCCTATATAGAGACGTAATACATGCGAATTTGAAAGAAAACGATTTTTTCAACTAGTGCGATGTAATCCGAAGAGATTCCGAACATGATCGCTAGGGCGTGCGTTATATCAGTGACTAGCCACTGACGAGTTGATAGGTTCGGGGCGCCTTGTATTACGTCTCTATATAGGGTTGAGTGCTCGTAGTCCGAACATCAGTCAACTTGTATGCCCACTGATTTTAGTTAATTATTCCTCATCACTGTTATCCTCTCCTTTGACATTATTCAAACATCATCTGTGTGACATTGACAACGTGTAAAAAAATAATCTTGTAGGACTCCGTTTTGTCACAGAACCTTACAGTAGAGCCGAATCCTAAAGTTACGTATGACAGCTCAACCACAAGTCGCTATAACCTTGTTACGTCGTCATCTTTTCAAATCAAAATTCAATAATACCATATCTCCCTAATTAATTACAAACTAAAGATATACATGATCATAACTCTAAACTAAAAAAAATGTTTCCTTATATTAATATCATTTGAAATGCTCGTCATACGTAACTTTAGGATTCGGCTCTACTGTAGTACGTGTACTATTAGGTTTGGACGGATGTATTGTTCCAGGGACTCTACTCTGTACTATGTACGCTCGACAGACGGTCGATAATTGTCACTACCTGTCACTATCTGTCACTGTCATCTTGTACTGACATTCAACGCTTTTCTGTCGTAATTAGTACAGAGTAGAGCTCCAAGATCGGATTATTTAAATATTCACGTAATTTTCATTTCATTTCATTTATTTAAATAGCGTATATTTATTATTATTAATTGATTATTTATCAATGATAGTACAATATACATACAGGGTTTATGGGGCAGGTTAGCAAAAACTGAAACCTTGAACTTAGAAAATTATTCTGAATGATTTTCCAGTGGAACTTTCCACATGAAATTTTTCAATTTTTTTATGTTTTTTTTTATTTTTGTTTTAAAATGAATTAGTTTATTATAATAAACTTCAATTATGAATTAAAAAACAATGATAAAAGCGTAAAACCAGCAATGTACATCGCATCTTGACAGCGGTGGCGCGGGGTAATGCATAATTATGGATTAATTTCACCATTTAAGTATTTGCTAAGCTGTCCCTTACACCAAAATAGATTTCTTGGCATCAGGTCTACGACATGAGCTTGCCAGTCTATAAATTTTTAGTCGATGTTTTGCTGTGTTCTATTAGTTTTGTATGAGCGTCACATTTTTTGAGTAGCTTATAATAAATAATAAAATCATTTATTATCAGGCGTCTAAGGCCCATAATAAATACCTTACAGACTAACATACATATATATAAATTACCATATATAGCCCTGTGGCGCTCGCTGATCTGATCGGATCAGTAAGGTTTAGCAACATACACAGAGGCAGGGAACTTGATGGGTGACCAAAGTGGAAAATTGTCACGAGCGTTTCTGCGCTTCGGAGGGCACATTAAGTCATTGGCCCCGGCTATTTCTACATCGATTGACTACAGTCGTTAAACCAAGTCAGTGGCCATTTTGGCTTACACCTAACACCAAGATTAGCTAAGTTCGCCACATATTTGATTATACCCACTCGATAAGGAACGAAGAATTTCTTGAGTAAGATATCATTGATTTTATTAAATGTACTCTACTTATTTTTCTTTTTCTGAACAGCCGAAGAATGTAACGTATGAGATCTTCACGGACTGGCATCCACACCGCTGGCATTACAGGAGTTTCTCAGAAAATGCTGTTCGCAAATGAAAATAAACTTTTTGCTCAGAGTAATAGAGTTTTATTTTGATCGTCAAAATGTCTTTTGTTCTGTACTGAAATAGGTATTGAATATTTTTTAACATCAAACAAATATTTCTGGATTTTATCCGTGTTTATCATCTAGTAAGAGATCTGGAAGAATATAAAGACGGAGTATAGAGTCGTCTTAATTTCAGAAACACTAGCTTCCCGCCCTAGACTTCGTTTCCGTGAGAATTTGTGACAATTATTATAATTATATTATAATAAATTATGCAGCCTAGAATACTTGTTGGCAGGAGAGCTTTCTACTGATGAAAGATTTTTTTAAATCGGTTCAGTAGTTTCAGAGATAATTTCCTACAAATAAACTTACAAACTATACCTCTTTATAATATTAGTTTATAATTATGTTATAGTCAAAGGTCGATATGCGGGCTCTTCCCGGAATAACTGGTATATTCTAGGTTAGGTTAGATTAGCTTGAAGATTAACTAGTAGCCTGAAGAAATCTAGGAGCGCCGGAGTTTTGAGTTTCGACATTATAGTCAAATACAAAGTTATATTATGAGATTTTCTTTGCGATGGTTAAATTAAGTACACATTTCTGGTAACTACATTTATTTGTGTAGTAGGAAAACTATATATGTATGTTGTAATTAATTTGATTGAAATAGCTTTCAGTTCGCGACTTCTTTTGCGTGGAAAAGTATCCTAAGTTCCGGACCTCCTACTATCCTTGGGAGAAAATCAAATCAACCCGTTGCTTGTTCTATTATAAAACACACTTTCACATATAATTTTTAGGGAAAGAAAAATGTTTGCAAAGAAAAATGAACCCACTATAACAGGATTAGATCTGCTGGTGATATAACCAATTGAGCCATCGTGTCTTTAAAGCAAGCGGCAAAATTTCTCATTCCCTTACTAAACACAATTTGTGGTACGAGTAGGTAAGCACTATCTGTTTCTCGTATGGAGAACTAACATACTCATACCACTTATTCGAAGTAGATTACTTTCACATGTTTGTATTGAATTGATAAACGTTTAGCAAATAGATACATGAACTTAATTAAATTATCATCAAAACTCATGTGAAGAACGTAGTAAATGTGTTTTTCAACCGACTTCAAAAAAGGAGGAGGTTCTCAATTCGACTGTATTTTTTTTTTGTATATTTGTTACGCGATAACTCCGCCAACTGTTGTCCGATTTTCAAAATTCTTTATTTGTTCGAAAGAGTATACTCCTGAAGAGGTCCCATATAAATTTAATCGAAAATGATTCAGCGCTTTAAAAAAAATCAACAAAAACAAAAAATACTACCAACTAGAACATCATCTAAATAAATGAATGACATTTCTGTTTGTAGTTATCTGCTAATAGGCATTGTAGTCCAAAAATACTAGATATCTACTTTGTACGAACTGTTGTTGGGATTGAAGTCGGTGACTCATACGTTTTTTTAACGTGGAAAATTATTAATTCGAATTTTTAAACATCTGTTCTGCGCAGTAAAGCAGAATGGAGTAACAGCTTGCTTTACATGAAATAAGTGAAATTAATTTTAGACACAAAATCTCTCGCCATGGACGGTCCCAAGTGTGTAATTTAAAAATGTCTCATTTGAATGTCGATGAAGTGTAAAAGCAATCACTATGTTCATTTTCATTTAATTTGCCGCACTAATGGCATAATACCAGGTAAGTCCTGCATAATACAAGGTAATTATAAGAAAAAGCATTCAAGTAGGTATTTCTAAGATGGAAAATGAAGATCTCAGTGAGTTAAAAAAATACAGACTTGCTTAATCATGTTCTTGACGAAAAAAGAACAATTTCAAAATATGTTTTGCATTAGGAATCAATTATTTTAAAAGTAGAGCGCTGTAACTTCGTCCCAAGCAATGTCTAGAGGGCACCAAAACAGGTAAGGAGTTATTTATTATAATATTTTACAATAATTCGATTAAAACGAATAGATTTAATTCTCGTTTTACATAAACACAAGTAACTGATGGATCAGAAATAAAATTTCACATCCCTTTATTACAATTTAATTAATAGTAAATGAAAAACATTGTTCACTTGTAACTACATTTTATTTTACAAACTGCTGAATAAATAAGCCTTATTACAACTTATTATTATTAACTTTAAATAAATTAATATAATTTAAATAAATAAAGTCGACGGGCTCGCGCTAGAGTTAGAGATAAGGAGAGATTCAGTCTTAAATTTAAAACCTTTTGGCAAGGCGGGCAGAAAAGTGCAGTGCTTTAAATTTTTTATTTTAAGAAAAAAATAAGAAAAGATACATTTTTTGTATGTAAAATTTAAAACACTGCATTTGGATTCTCGCTAAATGTCAGACCACCACGTAAGTTTATCACAAGAACAGATCAAGTAACGTGGTGATCTGACATTTAGCTGTTATTTTTTAATTCTAAATGACGCCACTTGATCGTTTGTTACCGGTCGAATGTCCAATCTGTTACATCTGTTGCATCTGTTGCATTTGGGGTACGGGGAGTGACATAGGCTGGGCCATATGACTCGCTTGGCCCACGTCTCCGTACATTTGAGGCATAACGTACATGGGCATCGTCATGGAGGCAGCGTTCAGTGGCGATATGGGTGGTAAGCCGAAAAGGATTCTGAAGTAGCGCGCGAGGTTCCATAATGCCTCCGGTATCCTGCATAACATATTAAAATAAAGGTTGAAAATATCAATTTAAATATGTTTAAATTTTTTCGGAAAAAAATGGGCTTAACAAAAGTTTTTAGCAAGCTATTTTTTGTTTCGTACAGATGGTTAAATAACAAAACAGAATTCATGAAGGTTGCAATGCCAACTTTCAAAATTATCTAAAACAATGAAATAAATGTTAAACCCTTTGAAGTATAACTTGCATAAAACATTTACTTCCCCTTTCTTTTCTTAGTAAATTTTAACTCCAGAATGGCATCAGTAACAGTTTTGGTAAAACTATCTATCGAAATGGCATGGTAAAAGTTTAGCTTTAATTTCGTTGGGTAATTCAGTTCTCTTAATTAAATATCATTGATCAGAGATCTGAGATTTGTTTAAACCTATTTACCAAAACCGTTATCCATTTTTCTCGATAACCGGTTTCATTTTTCTGTGTATTATCATAGCTACCAAATTAATTATTTCAATGCTTAATTAGGTACAATAAAACGGTTATCGAGTCAAATAGTACAAAACATATTTTTGATTGATATTTACAAAATATTGAGACCCAAATTTTACAAGATACCTGGATTTTCTAAACTACTTGCGTTTATGAGTTGAAGAATTACCACCACCAAATAACTATATCTTAGCCTAAAATAAATGCTAGTTTAAATGCACATTTCTGAAAGCTTATAAGATACATCAACAATACAATTGCATATGTTATCATTTTACAATCCAATATTGACTTCGTTAACAAGAATGGGTGCATCAGTGCTTTGGTTGTGCAAGAAATCATGAATTACATCATTTTCTTTACTTTGCTGGTTGCTTCAAGAAGTTGATTCTGACTGAAGTTTTCGATTTGAGTTTGTTGTTGTAAGTTTTGTTGCGAATGGTGAGACTGGTGAGATGGTTTTCTCTTTTTCTTCTTTTTCTTTTGGCCGTGATTATGGACGTGTTGGTGTTGATGTGTGTGTACTTTTTTCTTTGGTAAATCTGCTAGCATGTAGTCCATCAACGCTTGGTGTACTTGAACTAAGCCATCAATGACGTCTAGCGTCATCATTACTAGTTCGTATGTTATTGTATAATATTGTGGAGCGTTAGTGGACTTCAACGAATGTTTGATTGCAGATTTTGTATACTTATTTGCGTATTGCATAATACCAGTTACGGGATCTTCATCGGCCAACTTTTGCAAAAAGTCCATAAACCCTCTACCCGATAAACTAAATCCAAAATTAGTAGACTTCAACGTATTTTTGATTGCAGATTTTGTATACTTGTTTGCGTATTCCATAATACCAGTGAAATAATCTTCATCTGCTAACTTTTGCAAAAAATCCATAATACCTCTACCCGACAAGTTAAACCCAAAATAGTTTTGATTATTTACGTTTTTAATTGTATTAATGTTTTCAGGCTCTAAATCAAGACTTCTTTTAACTCTTTTAAGTCTTTTGTTAACAAATCGGGAAAAATTGTCTTGTACAATATTTAATGTATTTACGTTTGATGTGTTTTGATTTAGAACCGGAAACAGTACTACAGGTTTCCAATAGTCAACAGGGATGGCAGTAGTATTAGTTCTATTAACAAAAGATCCGTTGTAAATTTCTTTTTTATACGGCACTAGTCGATTATTTTTCGGTTTTACAATAAACGTGTTCGGATTAACAAAATATTTGATTCTTGGATAATAGTACGTGTTTTGATAGTTATGTTTGTATTTCTTAGTTTTTATATATTCATATAAATCTTTGTTCTTCTTCAGCTTATCCAAATCAACTTTTAGCTCTGTGTATTTCTTTGGACGAGTACTTAAAACAGCTTTTCTATAGTTCATCTTCCTTTGCGCAATATATCTAGGTTGAGGCACAAGTATTTCTCTTGGTTTCTTGACTCCTTCCTCTTCAAGAGTTGTCGTAGTAGTGACGTCGGAGTTTAATCCTCGAAAAGTTGCCGGAATGGAGAACATGTTCGTGATTGGATCGATGTAGCTTTTGATGCCTTCAACAATCGGCTCTAGGAGTTTCTGGAGTATAGACTTACCGTCCCACCGTTCCGATGCTCGAGTGGAGTTAAGTAGCTGGACTGTGGGCGCCTGTTGCGACTGCTGAGCCGATGAGTCCTGCTGAGGGAGCAACTCTGTCTGATGCGTCCCCATTGCAGTAGGATTGTACATCTCAGGGAATTGCGGGCTCATTCCGCTGACGGAATATGCGTGCGACGAGGCGCTCGGAAAATCGATCGGATATTGGGAGTAAAGGTATGGGTGGTTTTGTAAACCAACACTGGAATGTAAATAAAACCGCTTTTAGTGTACGGCTAGCTTCAGCTAGCTTAAATATGACAAAATCCAGTCAGCTCATGTTGTCAGCGTCCGTCTTGTCAATAAAGTCCATCACGTCAAAGTTTTAATAAACGTTGTCATCTTAGGAAGTACGAGTACTTACTGTTTGTTTTGGTTTAAGTTTTTGATTAATTTAATTTGGGTCAATTAACTGACATGTCTGTTCCGAAAATTCAAATAATGATCAGCTCACTGAAAGCCCCTATTTGCATAGTATAATCTGATTGAGGTTAATCAAAGGGTCTCTTAAGTGGACACATTCAGGTCACGCAAATGTATTCTTTGTCATAGTAATTTGAGGAAGAGGAAAGGAACTAAAATATTTAAGAACGCTTTCAAGCCTAAGTTTAAGAAACTTGTAGACCTTCTGTTAGATTAGAAACGTGGATAGTTATTCATACAACGTTTAATATTATCTATTTATATGTCAGAGATACGTTCTCACTCTGACACCTTGCTTTCATTGCTCTCTAATACTCGTAACTGCACTTTCGTTTCAATTATCTGCAGATCTAATAGTCACGGTCTTCTGACTGTAAGAATTTCGAAGCAAAGCTACCAATTATTACCATCGCGGGTGTTTTTTTTACTGTTTTTTTTAGTCGAGATTCCATCGGTTTAAGTCGTCACGTTATCGGTTGGTAGTTTTCGTGCAGTTAAATTGTTAGTTTGTTATATTGATTTCAGAGTATAATGTTCTAATTAGCTGTCACATATACACGATACGAATAAGAAAATGATAAATGAAATACTTATTATAAGAGCCACGACATTGAATGTATTATGGTCTCGTGTTTGAACAGTTTTAAAGGCTAATAGCCGAATTAATTCGATTTTTTTTTAGTACGGTTATAAATGTTTTTTTCGTATATAATATTTTTTCATAACGACTGTAGTCCTATATGACGGGTCACGTTTGAAATATAGAATAAGATAAAGGTCAGGCGTGAATTTTAAATTTCATTGCTTTTATTATTTTTTTTTATTAAAAAGTAGCCTTTACATTCAGCTGTCCAAACAATTTAAAAGATTTTTGGTAGCAATTACATACTAAAAAGTTTTTAAAGGTATCTGTGATGTTTAATATGTCTAATTTGTGTACATTTAGTGAAGTATAATATTTTGTCGTGTCAGTCAATATAGTATTTTTATTGAGTCAGTCAAGCATGTCTCATTATGTACTAGTCAGTCATTTGTTCTGCGTTATGTTTTATTTCATCTGTACAGTCAGTATCAAAGTAGATGAAAATGTATTATTCTTTTTAAGTTTTTTTTTTGAAATTTTGGTGCAAGTGATTCCAAGTGCTTCCAGAATAGACAATTTACATCAAGGAAACCTTCATCAACTTTTGATGCCGACTATACAGTTATTCACATTTTTACACGTCATGAAAATGTCTGGGTTAAATAAAAATGTTTATATATTTCAATTCAATTACTTATCTAATTAAGTATAATATTAAAACGAAAAAAATATATATATAAAATATTCCCAGACATTTTTCATGGAATAAATTTATTCTGAGATCTATCAGGCTCGTGACCTAGAAAAGAAAGAAAATGTATAAAAGAATTAGGTATTTATAATGGAAAAATGATAGGTCTCTTAAGAGTTTGACGTTACAGGATTAAGTTTAAAAGTATTCTGGCTAGAAGAATCTGTGCTTCTTTTAAAGAATATAAATGATATTTTTCGTAATTCAGAAAGTTATTATTTAAAGCGACAATCATAATATAGCAATCACAGAAAAGAGAATTTGTTTCCTTGTTAGAAATAATCAGTCTCAATGACAATCAATTTAACATTTAACTATTGGAAACACAGAATATGAAAATATTTTTTTATGGATTTGACGGTTTTCATAATATGAACAATATTATTGTAGGAGAATTATGGTGAAGTTTTGAATATAAGGATTAAAGATTGGAAAAAAATTGTGCATTTTCCTGTACAGAAATTCAAAACAATTTTGTGAAGTATTCAGATTCACTAAGTAAAAAAAAGGATCTTTTTTCATTCTTTAATAAAATAAGGATTAACAGCTTGTTAATCTGTAAATAAAGCATTATCGAACCAGCCACGTTATCTGGGGGCTATTGGTTCAAATCAAGGAGCAATAATTCTAATAACCCAAACATTTAAATATTACATCTAAAAACTATACTTACAGTAGCTACTTCGGTGCTAAAGTTGACCGTAACTACCATCTTATTCATAAACGTTATTTAAATTTCAGTGACCGTTGAGTGCCTCATGGGTGCGTTTGAAAATGTATCTTTTTTTCTTTAAGAATAGGATATATTTTTACACGCTCCCGTGAGGCTCCTTACCTGTCCCTTGACTTTAATTTACGTTTATGAATTGGGGTGTTTGTATTTATCATTTCAAAAAACCTCATACTAGGTGTCATATAAATCGAATTCTTCCTTTTGTCTCGTAAAGGAAGTAGAAAGATCTGTGGCTATATTTTTCAGATCTTGATTATTTAAATATACACTACAAAAATATTACTATGACTCAAATACATGATCCATCCTTGACTTACCTACTCCACAGGGGCGTACCACCCAAAGGCATCCTATGTTGGTAAAATAAAATATATTATGAAAAAAAAGTAATGTTAAATCAATGTTTTTTTGGAAAAAAAAAGCTATACTATTTTTGTTTAACCCTTTTCTATTATTAACTGGACTTGATATTAATTACTTGCCTTGTTTAATCATTTTTGGTAATATCATTTAATATCGTTTGAAATAACTAGCACTGGTTCATATTCTTATATTGCACAGAACTACAATTTTAATGAACCTAGTTCAAATTCTTTGATGCCAAATTAATTTGAAATAGAATATTTAAAAAAATAGATAAAGATCATTGGGCACTTAAGTATGAAAAATGTACCCAAGGCCTACAGAAATAAATTAATGTGGGATGTTTAGACATATATCTCTGGTTTACGAATATTTAGGTCACATTACCATAAATAATGGGAATCAGACAGAAAATGAAATTCTGTATCTTAGAAAAAATATATTATTGAGGTTTATTTCAACTTGAACAATATCTACAGGTGCAATCGTACTATCTCACTTAGTACGAAAAATATACCCAGAGTCTACAGAAATAAAATAATGTAGAGTATTTCGATAAATTGTTCATGATGGAAAAAAATAAATTCTGTATTTGTAAAAAAAAAATATTTATAAGATTTATTCTTTTTCATCAATAAGTATAAAATAAAATTGGATCTTTGGAATAAATATCTTCAACTTTTCAATCACTTGTACTAAGTATTTTATTCCCATGATTTAAAAAATAATTTTTACTTAAAATGAAAAGTGGGATATACCCTATTAATTTAAAAGTAATTTTGTTTCTGTAGGCAAAACCTTCACTAATTGGGTCAGATTGTACCCAATGACCTTCATTTGATTCTGTAAGAGATAATATTTTAGTAACAGATTGGGGTAAATTATAAAAATAAGCCTAATTACCTACCTATTTATAAATTAATTGGAGGTACTTAGGCAATTATTTTTATATACACTAAAGGTGACTTCAACTCTTTTCATTTTTTTTCTCCAGTTATCTACAGCATAGAGACAACAAACTTGATTTTAAACCACAGAAAAATAATCTAATTTAAATTACTCCTAAAATTGAAAAAAAACCCATGAAAGTTGTTATAATGATCTGAAATCAAAATAGAAGTGGTCTCAAATTCATAAAAAAATACGTCTGAGTATTTGGTATAGAAAATCTGAATACTACACAAAATTATTTAAATGCAGGTCACGTCATGTAACTAAGCTCTGGGTGACAGTGGTGTGGAGTACTGATTTATTTGATTCTGGATCTCCCCGTAAAACTTTAAAAATTACCTTTAAAGACAATTTTTTTAAAACAGAACTTCGAAAACAATATTTTGACCTGAATATGTCTTTAAAGCTTCCACAGCGGAATAAAGAAAAAGCTGACATTAACAAACATGTATTACGCCACTCATCTCTACATAATTTTTCTTTATTGATTCCCGATATTCATCGTTTATAACTTTAAAGGGATGTATAAATGTTGATCAAATTTAACTAAGAATAATCTCGATTACGTCGAATTTAAAATAAAAATATTAAAATCTGAATCGATCTACTCGTTTAGGAGCTACGATCCAACACATAGTTACACAAATACACACGTCAAACTTATGACACCCTTCTGCTTTTGTCAGGGTTAAAAAGCAAAAGAATCAAAGAATTCGTTAAGCTGATTGAGGACTGAAACACAAAACCGTGACTACAATACAGCCCCACACACATTTTAAATTTCATAAGTAGTTTCCTTTAGAAATACTTTTTACTGTTTCGGTTCTACGGGTAGGTAGAAACACCTCCTCTAATCATTGAGATTGTCGCTCAACCAATCGCTTACTTTGCTCTACAAAAATTACGTTTAAATTACTTTGAAGTTGAGTACTCCCTTCCACTGTTAGCCAGTATTATTTTTACGTTACGCGATCCGATACAAGGTAAGCCAGTGAATGGCCAGAAAAGCGTCAAAAATAAAAGTTACAAAATTGTTAATGAAAACTTTTAGGTCTTTTTGGCTTTCACTGACTTTTGTTTCTTAAATATATGTAATTTTAGCAATTGGTGAATTTAAATGTTGGTGGCTTTTAGACTAATTCTTTTAGAAACTCCTGTATTTTTTTAAAAGTAAAATCATTTTTTAATGCATCTTGCTATAAATCAAAACTACCAAATTTAAAAGACCTGTAGGGTCTTTCCTACACCCTAGTTAGGGCTCTGGGGGGGAGTGGTGTAGGAAAGACCCTACAAACTATCAAAATTATTAATTCACCAAGATGAAGATTAACTATAAGCTAGTGACATTACACTCTCATGGCACTTTTGTCTCACTAGATTTTACTTGACTTTATATTTTTTGTGTCTTCATTCAGATAGCTTTCGTAAACTGATCCTATAGAAAGCATATCACGGTACAACTGTTTTTCTCAAAAAACACAAGAGCTACGTTTGCACTGACGGGTGGCTGGCTTAGCATCGAGACAAGGCCTGCGAATAGCGAAGTAAAACAAACTTTGATCAAAGTTAGTCAAGTGACTCGCTTGGGCATCTCTTAGTGCAGACGTAGCCTTATAGATTTTTCAAAAATACTAGTCCAAAACTTATTCTTGGTATCATCTGTGGGAAAAAATGCCATTTGTTTTGTTTACTGTAAATTAGTAAGAGAAACTTCAGAGTATGAAACTAAACAGCTTTTCCTAAGGAACTTATGTGAAATTCTCAATTTTAAAAAAGTTTTCCATACGAAGGCAAATCAGAATCGCGCAAATTGTATCGATAGGTGAAATTTTTATTTCATATTTTGAACTGTGTTCCTTAGGAAAAGTTGTTCAGTTTCATGGGGAGAATCACCCCCTAAAGTTTTTCTAACTAATTTAAGGTCACCCCATAAATGTAAACAGTGCTAAAAAGCAAAAAAAAAAATCTCACCCAAGGCTGTACGATTCATACAGTCTCTTAATCGCCATTCCGACGGTGACAATCAGCGCCATCTTGCTGGCGACAAACGCTTTTAGGGTGAGGACTGTGACGATTGCCATCGCGAATATGACTACTGCGGCTGACTTCATACCGAAGAGCATTGGAATGACGGCTTGCATTATCTTCTTTTTCGCTCTGCGTTCTGAAATTTTGAGAAGAAAGGGTTTTTGATAAATCTGTCTTTATCAGATTCTATGAAGGATCGTAGAGCGAAGCCTGAAGCGTCATCAAGTGTTGTACCCGCCGACCGCTATTCAAAATTTGATATCTGCCATCTTGGATTTTAGTTGGGGGAAATCGAATACAATGTGACAATTGTTTTATGAATAAATATATAATAATAATAATCATGCCAGCTGACACTTTCTCCATTGGTAATAAGCCAGATTTATACCCGAAAGGGTGCCGGTTCAAATAATGGTGTGGAACTATACTACTTAATTCGTCTTTTCGTATTGAGGTACGGATCTTTCATTAATTGTCGCTTGCTCGCTGATGAAGGGAAACATAATGAGTTTGCATTAAAACTTTAGATATGTGACATTATTATAACATTAAGGACCGTGTTCACCAAAAATATATCCAACGGTTAAGCCGCGGTTAGAAGCTAATCAGACAAAATGTATGAAAATGACATTGTCAAATCTCTGGTTAGCTGTTAATCGTTGGTTAAATTTTTGGTGAACACTGGCCTAAGGCCCGTGCTCACCAAAAATATAACCAACGGTTAAACCGCGGTTAGAAGCTAATCAGACAAAATGTCAAAAAATGTATGAAAATGACATTGTCAAATCCCTGGTTAGCAGCTAATCGTTGGTTAAATATTTGGTGAACACTGGCCTAAAATGTCTACATAGTTCACAGAAGCCGTCAACCTTTTGCCCAGGCTGCTGGATATTAAATTTTTACTGACTCTTACACTATGCTTAAGAGTGGTTGAGTTGGAATAATTCTACGCATTTCATAATTCTTATTAAAATTAACCTGTAAAACTTTTAAAAAAAAGTAGGTTCCTTTCTCTACAGAGAACTTTTCTGCCTAATTAAACAGCAAATGACCGTGATGGATATTCAAGATTAATATATCGATAAAAAGATCCATAAAACAATAAAAACACTATCACAAATGTTCTAGAATAAGCAATACGCAATAATAAATAAAACATGACCGTGCTCGTTTTTTCGCCCATAACTCTATTTGTAACGCTAGAATGGAAGCATTCGTTCGAATTTCGAATCATGTCCGGTATTGAAGAAAGTTGAACGCTCGTTGCAAAAAAAAGGAAAAAAAGATGGCTGCTGTGAGTAATAAAAGGCGGAAAAAATTGTTATTGGGAAGCAGATGTTTTTCACCGATATAGGAGGATGGACGAAATGTAACATAAATTAAATTTAAAATAATTAAAATTTGAAAGAAAATAATAAAATTGAGAAGGAATTAATTGTGGTTACATTGTTTAAAGCCTTTAAAAGCAGAATTTCAAACTGAGTTCTTAGAAATATTTGACAAAATTAAGTACTTTTTAAGTACACATGCCAAATTTCCCAGTTGTGATTAAAGCCTTTAAGTAGGCTTTTCTTGATAAGGCCATTTAATTTTGCTTTCTTTATTAAAAGCGACTGGGTTTGTGAAAAAATTTAGGTGAAAAAATACCTAGTCAGGGACTTTTTATAATTGGTATACTCGCAAAACAAGGCTATAAATTTTCATTTTCTTTTACAAAAGCTAAGCTGACGAAACAAAAACGATGTTTTTTTAGTCAAAGAAAAGCCACGGGTTTTCGAAAAATATCGTTTTGATTTATAGACTATCAGAAACAGTTTATTGCTCGGTCATAATTAGATTTGATTTAGAGGTTTAGGATTGCTTAAGGCATTGTTACACGTATACAGACAAAACATTATCAATTTAAAAACAAGTTAACAAATTTTATATAGTCATGAGCCATATTATCATTTTCTTGTGTTGTGGGTTCCTTGAGCGGGTTGAATTTTGTACAAAAATACTTAAATAGTGTGCCATAGGAACTTTATTTATAGAGGGTTTCATGAACCGCCAACCTCATCCTGATACTCACATAAATAATACATATCCTATAGTTATTAACGATACTAGTGTCGTAGGTAATGTGTAACGTGAGCCCATTTGAAACACGAGCGAAGCGAGTGTTTTATAGGGCTCCAGTTACACATTACCTAAGGTACGTATATTGTTCAACGTTTTACAATGCAGTAGCCAAGGAAAAGAAACTAAAAAAAATGTTGTCACCAACTTACATCGTATAGGTATATCCAAAATTCTTAAAAGATAGTATTTCTAATCAATATTCACTGAAAACGAGTTAAAATTCAACAATGTGCACTAATATTTCACGATTAAACACAAAACATCAAGGAATTAACATTTTTATAACACAAAAATGTTTTTGTTGAACAAATAATTTCAAATGGCGGGCAAAACAATGGCGAGCAAAATATTTTTCTACAATTATGAGGCAAAGGTTAAGTAAATAAAATGCCCATTGCGCCTACAGAAATTATTAAATAGTTCAATTATTTGTTAAAAATCAGATTTGTTTTATTGAAAAAGTAAAATAATAATTTACTTTTATATTTTATTTCACTGAAAATCAAGATTTTCGTCAGAAATAATTATTTTATCAAGCATAAAAACTCTTTGCTGTCATACTATACAGCCAGTATGAAGCTTTATGAAAAAGATAATACTCTCACTTGTCAAAAGGGTCACTGAATTATTAAATCAGCTACTCTTTATTGCGTCATACATTTTTGTCAGTATTTTATTCACTTTTTGCTTACTTTTAATGCATAATTTAATTTAAAAAATAACTTTACTGGATCACAGAATAACCACTGAAGTTGAATTTGGTATATGAAAAATTGTTTATTTGCTCATTAGTTCAAATATTTTTTTTCTTTCCAAAATCTTCTTCTCATTTCAAAATTACATAACATGACATGTGTTTTATGGGGTACGTAAACGTACACTCCGTGGCCATGTTACGGGGCCATTTCCGAGCTACTGCATTGTAAAATAAATAAATGCCTATGCTTTGATAATTTTCATATTATACTTATTGATAATGTTCGCGCTACCGGAAGCGCTCACAGCCAGATCTCTGATCTCAACTGATCAGTGAGGTTAAGTAACGAACACAAAGGCAGGGAACCTAATGGGTGACCAAATTGGCAATTTATCATGAGCGTTTCAGTGCTTTGGAGGGCACGTTAAGCTGTCAGTCCCGGTTGTTTTCGATTGACTACAGTCGTTAAAACCAAGTCAGAGGCCATTTTGCGGTTTGAAAACTCTGAAACTAGGGTTAGACAAGTTCGCCACAGACTTGACTATACCTACACGATAAGAAGAAGAACCGGTAATTGAACCTGAAATCTAAGGGTTAGGAGGCAAATGCCTGTAATGCTAAAGCATTAACCCTTAACCACCTACCACCCGTCTACCAGACGGGAGCTACTTTAAAATCACAAATATTTTTACGCCCTTACACTGTACAATCCCGCGCGTTCAAGTACCTTCTCCCCGCGTCCCTCAGTGTCGCGCATGCGCTTGTCGACGCCGGTAGTGCGCTTGATTACCTGTGGTGAGTAAAAAACTATCGCCGAGTGTCTCGGAGACGGGTGGTAGGTGGTTGCGTGACTAAACTCAAGTGTTCCTTTTTTTACTTTTTCAGTGAAATATAGCTTTACGAGACAAGGATATTGAGAATTTGTTAGAAAATGAGTTGTCAGATGAAGAGGATCTGCCTAACGATGAATGCAGTGAAGTTGAAAGTAATATTGGCGAACAGGAAGTAGTAGAAGAAGATTGCGGATCGGATTCAGAAATTGATGTTGAGGAAGATCTGGCGTCATCGGAACAAGGTAATAGCGAACCATCTCCACATTCTACTGATTCTGTAAATGCAGACTCTGACTTTTCATCGGAAGACGACTTGCCGTTGGCAGAATTTCGTAGAAAGAAGAACTATTTTGGTAAGAATCGTTTCCGTTGGGCATCTGTTCCTTCGTCTTCACGTACAAGAACATTAGAGCACAATATTGTCAGGGAGCGTGAGGGTATCAAACCCGAATACCGAGATCAAATAAATTCTTCATCTTCTCCCCTGGACATATGGAAGTTGTTCTTTACTGACGAAATGCTCGAAAAAATTGTTTTGTACACTAATAAGAAAATAAGAGAGATTAGACCAAAATATCAAAAGCAAAACTGTGTTTAAGATATTGATCTCATTGAATTGAAAGTTTTCATAGGATTCCTTTTCTATACAGCTATATTCAAGGAAAACCACGAACACTATACGTCGTGGTATAGCATGGACGGTACAGGAAGGGAAATATACCGTTGTATTCTGAGTAAAAACCGATTTGAAGTGTTGCTCAAAACCATTCGTTTTGATGACGCAGAGACCAGACTGGCACGTCGAGAGCACGATCCTTCTGCTCCTATTTCTGAACTCTTTGATTCTTTCATAAACCGTTGTCAAGCTGTTTATGCGATCGGAAGTTGTGCATGTATCGATGAAATGTTACTGGCATTTCGTGGCAGATGCCGCTTCAAGATGTATATGCCAAAAAAAACAGCCAAATATGGTATAAAAATACAGTGCCTTACAGATGCAAGATCGGGCTACTTGCTCAATGCCTACATTTATTTGGGAAAGGATTCCGATGGGTGCAATTTGTCTGCAGAGTATCAAAGACTGAAAAAACCAACTCAGGCAGTTCTGCGCCTTATACCTCCGATTGAAGGTTCTAATCGAAATGTGACTACTGACAATTGGTACACT
This sequence comes from Aproaerema taeniolella, assembly GCA_949987775.1. Lineage (NCBI taxonomy): Eukaryota > Metazoa > Arthropoda > Insecta > Lepidoptera > Gelechiidae > Aproaerema > Aproaerema taeniolella. The sequence goes on from OX465267.1 coordinate 7,876,090, forward strand.
TCTATAGAGCTATTGGAACAAATGAAACAGAAGCAGCTGACAGTTGTTGGTACGTTGCGAAAGAATCAAAGAGAAATTCCCCCAGAATTTTTGCCCGCTCGTAACAGAAATGTTGATTCTACTGTATTTGGATTTACAAAAGATATTACAATATCATCGTATGTGCCGAAACTAAACAAAGCAGTGATTACCGTCTCAAGTATGCACCATACTGCAAATGTTGACAATACTACAAAGAAACCGGAAATAATACTATACTATAATCAAACCAAAATTGGTGTAGATTTATTAGATCAGAGATGCGCCAACTACTCGTCAGGCCGTCGCACTCGTAGATGGCCGTTGGCAGTATTTTACAGGTTGCTGGAAATTTCAGCTTCAAACTGTTACATTGTCAGCTTATCTGCTAAAGGCCAAACTCAAAAAACTGAAAGCAGATTCAAATTCCTGAAGAAATTAGCCGAACAGCTCACAAGACCGCATATGAAGCGCCGTGAAAATAATCCTCAGATGCAACGGGATATAAAAGTCGCTCTTCGACGTATACTCCATCACAAAGACGAGGCGGCTCCAGCAGAAGTTCCAGGTGGCAGCTATGCTGAAGAAAGGTTAGCTGTTCGCAAGACATGTTCTACCTGTGACCCAAAAAAGAAACGCAGAACCCAATATATTTGTTTCGAGTGTAAGGCACCCATTTGCCTCGAATGCTCTAATAAACTGTGCAGTAATTGCCGTGAAAAAATGTAAAGTTTATGGTCTGCAATTTTGTTGATTGAGTTTTTCTAGAACGTAACTAAAAATTTTCTTATTATTGTTGATTATTGAATAATTGAAAATTAGTACTAAATAAGCATTATCTTTTTGTATTTTTTTTTATGGATCTCATTATCCAAAGACTGTATTTTTGTAGCAACAAACATAAGTTGGTTTTTGTTATTTAGTTTATGGAAAACGTAGTCGTTTTTATTTTGTGTTTCTTATTATAATACATAGTTTCTAACATAATTAACATGTTTTTTATTTTCCAAAACCTCTAAGTTATCAATATTGTACATGGCGAGGGTAATTTGACACACACGTCTCTAAGACGGGTGGTAGGTGGTTATGTTACAAAAATAGGAGGTAGGTAGTTAAGGGTTAAATCATTATTCGATGGTTCCAAAATCGGAGCCTATTAGAGCGACGCCTTAATTTAAGGAATTTATGGTTCCCACTGGAAATGATGAATCGTTTTCCAATGTGAATTCTAATAATTTACGACACTTTTTTCCTTGTTTTATTTTTATTGTCTACCGAAATGGTATTTTAGATTTCGAAGCACAGGTACTGCTGATTCAATTTATGGGCTTATTTCTTCTTTCGTATTTTATTTCTTTCCTATTTTATAAAATCAAAGTGACTTCCCTGTTACATTTCACAAAACTAAACAAAGTAATTAAACAACCAGGGGCAAACTAAGACATGTAAAAAAAAACAACGGGTTGCACTCCGGGAGTGCCGGCAGAAGTGAAAACTTGAACATTACCGTTCTGCATTAATATGGAAATAAAACAAAATACACAAAAAAAGTCCGTTATTCTCTCAGGATCAGAACCCTCGACCTGTTGCTTATAATCTGGCAACTTTTCCACTCGACCAAACTGTCTACGTTAAATTCAGTAAAATAGTCTATCGGTATTTGCGCACTATGTGCGAATAATCGTAGACATCGTTGACATCTGTCACAGATGTTGCGATGATTATATTGAAAAGACGGCCGGTTTGAACGAGTGGTAGTGGCGCTGCCTCTAGTTTGACGGGTCCAGAGTTCAATACCCAGTCGGGGAAAAAAATAGTGTAAAAAAAATAATAAAAATAAAATAAAAATAAAAGGCAGTTTGTTCTCGGGTCATGGGTGTTCGTGCCTGTCTTTGTGTATGGTTCAAAAAACCCGTGACACAAAAACCTCAGTGTGGGCCTTTGAGTGTGTAGCTTTTAAAGTAAGAATATTCCAGATATTTTTTGTATTTAGAGGAAAATTTAACACTTTCAAAGTAAATTATTCATTGTGATAACATCAAACTAGTAATTTACTGAAACGTTCATTTTCATTTCGCATGACTTAATGTGAATTGTCGCGTGCGTCGCGCATAATCAACACGATTAGCGATTTAAAAAAAGAAATAAAAACTTGGATTGATGGCATGTTCCAGTAGCACGCTAACTTAGTGAAACTGGCTGAATGTTTTAAAAATCCGATGCTTTTTTGCTTCCTCCGAGAAAAAGAAAAACGGATTCCTTTGATTGCATGTTTCGTTTTCTGTATGACTAGATACTAAGTACTTATCGTGACATTTTTTTCTTTTACTGTGTAGTGGATTGAGACAATCTTATCGATATTTTTTCCATTAATTTTTTTAATTTAAAAGTGTTCACTTCACTTTTACTATTTTCTTATTTTGCATATTACTTTCCACAGGCGATGTAGTCATTTACTGAAACACGCATAGTTCAATGGCACTCACCTTGCACTCACTCATAGGAGAGTCGATAAGTGAGGTTAGCAACGCGCTCAACGCAGAGAATTTAAATGGGTGACCAGAGTGATAATTTATCAGTAATATGCTCGTACTTCGAAGAGAATATTCAACCGTCGGTCCCGGTCAAGATTGTTTATTCAGTTGTCTATAGTGAATACAGGCCGTTTGGTGGTTTGTTACTTGTGACACCTTTAGTAGTCAAGTAGTCATTACAAGAATATAAAAAAAATAAAAAGAATTTGATCAAATATAGATAAGAACCATTTGGATTAAATCAGCTTTCAAACGAAAAAAAACTACATCTAAATCGGTCTATTCATTTAAGACGGTGCCACAGACAGACACACAGATACACAGACGTACAGATACACTCGTCAAACTTATAACACCTCTCTTATTGTGTTTGATAGAGTGATACGGCTAAAAAAGGCTAAGTGCATCCTACTAGAAATAAACCACGCTTCTATGCTGGACAAATAATTATACGTAGTGGGACATTTTTTTTTAAACGCTACACACTCAAAGGCCCACACTAAGGGTTTCCCTTGTGTCGTGGCGTGGGTTCCTCGGGACATACATAAAAAAAAGACACAAACACCCCTGACCCAAGCATAAACATCTGCTTTTTACACAAACGTTTGCCTTCACTGGGAATTGAACCCAGGACCCGTCGATCAAGAGGCAGCGCCACTACCACTCGACGAAACCGACCGTCAAAGAAAATACTCTCTTCAATGAAGCTTGATAGTAAATATTTATAGGAATTTGACGGACTTACTAATTATTTCATTTCTCAACCGTGGCTATAACAAGGAAAATGAGAAATACTTTAAATTGTAATCCATCCTGTTGACTAAGAAGTACTGTAATTTCTTCTTTTAAGAAAATACCCTGCGTAATTAACGTTTCAACATGAGATACTTGTAACATTTCCAAATATCTAAATAACAAAAAGCAATTTAGTATTTTTAAAACGTTCACCCGCTTTCTTTAAAAATTATTTGTGAGCAAATAATAAATTAAACATCACGATGTTTTATTCATAATTTATCATCGAAAATGTTATAAATATGTTTCCTGTTGTTGGAGTAAATGTTCCCTCAAATAAGTATCCACTCAAGTTTTTTTTCTGCTTGTAATAGGGTTCAAATTAGAACGAAATTGGCCCTTTAACTTGGGTAATTGAATTGTAACAGCTGCCAACTCTTTCCAGGAAAGTTTTAGACGTCATTACGTGAGATGCGAGGGTTTTGCTGTATTGTGGAAGAAAGCTATACGTCATGCTATACGTCAAATAACTGTCAGGATTTATGTCAAATGTGCTTTAACCCTCGGCATACCAGGTGAAAATTTGTAACATGCCATACAAGGTGGGGTATGACATACCCTAACAAAATGGTCGCTGTAATCAGATAGGAATAGGAGTACTAAATTATTATTGCATATTTTTGAAATTGAACTTAACGTGAGTAACACTATATAAAAAAAAATTAAATAGATTTAATGGTTTGTTGAAAAAGGGTAGCGAAAATGCCATCTTCTTGAAATTACCCGAAGAATTGATAATTACTAATGTTTGTAATTAAACTGACTAAATTTAAAAAAAATTAAACAACGATGATACATTTTTAAATTTTTACTTCAATCTCGAGGTAGGAGTTCTTTAGTTCGCCATAATTGCATTTTTTATATGCTCAAATAACAACAACTCTAAACAAAAACGCATCTAGAGCCCTAAAAAACGCACGTACCACTAAACTAATGGTACTTGCCCTTTCCAAGAAAAAGAACGTCGCAACTCCAGCTACTGAGAGCTTCAGATTCCGCGCACGAAAATTTTTGAAAATATATCGAATTTTCACCGCCTGGGGTTTATTACATCCCACCTGGTATGCGGAGGGTTAATCATTGAATAGAATAGAATAGAATAAAAAAATCTTTATTTTATATGACATTCAGGATGCCACTTAAAACAAGTCAAGATTACATGAAATACATACAAACCAACATTAAAGGGTTTAAATACATACATACGCATTCGTTCTATTGACTCTACTGACTCTACGCCTATTCGCAAAGGTGTAGTCTTCCCCAGAGAAGAACAGGCAAGAAACTCTGAGGGTGCTCTTTTTAATCGCATTACAAATTTTCTTATTTTCTAATTTTAACTCATTCTGAAATAACTCTAGAGCTGAGCAGTTCATTCCCATGGCTGCTTGTCAGTTAGGTAAACAGAAATTTTGTAATAGCCCTTTTTGCAAAGTTTTTGTTTAATTACTGTCTTAAATTGCAAATGTGGCATCAAGTAGTTGCACTAGTGATGTTCTTCTTGCCCCTATATGTATTATAGGCGTAAGAATGTCCATGTCAAAAGTACCTATGTGAGAATTATCAATTGGTAATAATGTATTTAGGTAACTAAGGATTGTGTGACTGGTAGGTAGATTTACTAGTATGTTTTTGGGTATATGACTTTATTGACGGGTTTGATAGATTGATACTGCCACTTCTTTTTCTTCTTATCGTGTAGGTATAGTCAAGAATGTGGCAAATTTGACTAACCATTGGTGTCAGAGTTTTCAAACTGCCAAATGGCCTTTGACTTGGTTTAACGACTGTAGTCAATCGACAATAACCGGGACCAACGGCTTAAAACACTCGGGAAATAGTGTTAATTAAGTTTTAATTTTGTTAAATAATATTTTATATGTATGTTAGTTTGTAAGGTATTTATCTATGGGCCTAGTTGCCTGAAAATAAATGATTTTATTATTATTATTAACGTGCTCTACGAAACACGGAAACGCTCGTGATAAACTGCCACTTTGGCCACTAAATCGAAAGAATCAATTAAGTTCCGGGCCGGGAAAAAACACGTTTTGTATAAGAGTAGATATAATATTTTTTCTCAGCTCAAGGGTGTATTTATTTGGCTTTATAGCTCTCCTAAGGGATTTACATACATTTATACAAAGCTCATTCTGTTGTCCCATCGGGGATTCAAGTGAATTACAATATAAAAGAAACATGAGCATGGGTCGAGGTGTAGGTACCTATGGTGTAGGTGCTTTATTTTTATTTTATGTGAAGTTGTAAAGTGTAATTACAATTAGCTTGTTGTGTATTTGTCACATTGTCAAACCCGTAATATTGTAAGATTATAAACTCTCGGTAATTTGTGAGCTGACCCATTGAATTTTTTTTCCACTATTTCTGCCATAATTATCTTCTTTAGTTTTTTTAGTTTTTCGAATAATTGTTTTTGCACCTTACAGCTCTTGTAAATACGCGTCTTTTGAGCCTTTTTTTAATATTATATGTTCACAACTCTTCAAGATATAAGGGGATTGCATTTTTTTGTGAAATCACAGCCTACAATGAAGCGAACTAAAAGACATTCCAATGTCAAAAGCCTAACTCAAAACTAATATAACCTGAATTATCCTAGTTTCATGCAGGCGGCCCTCAAAGTTTCGTTTATTAAGTTTTTTGCAAATTATAATATCACAGGAGATTATAATGTCTCTAGCAAAATTGTAATATTACGGTTTTCGTAATTTGCTTGTGACATAAGCATAGCATCTAGAATAAAGGTTAGCTTTTCCCTTTCCGAGATTGAAATATTTTTAATGTTTTACCAAGAATATGTTTTGCGAGAAAAATCTTAAAGTATCCCTGAGGCTTCTTGAAAGTCTGATTCAATTTACCATTGCTGAGAAATGAAACTTCAAAATGAGCTATGTTTTCCTCTTTCAGGTGAAAGGAGGTATCAAATTTGTGTTTATGTTGCATTCAGAATGGGAAACACGAGAATCCACTCTGTATAGGAGAGTATGCAAATGAAATTGTTTACAACCCTTCAGTTATAAGTACCTATTCAAATTTTGGTCACGGGGAGATTACTTTTGTACTTTTGAGGAGAAAAGATAGAATTGAAAATTCAGACCCTTCATTGGAAAGTAAGTATTTACGTTTGTGGGACTCTTGGAGTTTTCAGAATTTTTGTTTCTTTTCGTCTTACATATTGATTAGTAAATATATTTTAATGAACTTTATCATTTATTTGTTCTACCTAGTTTCCTATTCACTCACAACAAAATTAATATTAAAAGCCTTTAATTCTGAATAATTATGATTCGGAGCAACGGACAAATGTACTTTTTTCAAAATTGTAGTTGAATAGTTTGAGAGTGACAGTAAAGGCATTTTTTTTATGCGAAATAAGTTGCGGATGGAAATAAATACATTAAAATTAGCAGCTTCCCGCCCAAGCCTTCGTTTACGTGGAAATTTCGAAAATGAATAATACAATATTAAACCTTCTTGAATTTATTTTGAATCAAAACGTCTATTGGTAAAATAAAAATTCGTTGAGTAGTTTTTGAGATTATCGCGTTCAAACAGACAGACAGACTTTTTTTGTATACTCTGATAAATAAGAAAATAATATACTTACTTATGATGCCACCTTTTGGTTTGGGTGTCTTCTTAATATCTTTGTCCTCCTCTTCTTCTTCTTCTACTTTGCTTTTCGATTTCTTCGGAACTTCCTCCGAAACATCTGAAAAATAATAATTGTGGAGTTTAGTTATGTCGTTAAAGATTTTTTAGGTAACATTACAATATATTGTATTTTCACACAAGAACACACAATGCGTATATAAAAAGAAAAATCATGGAATAATCAAAATTTAAAAACATGTAGGTTAGAAAAAATAGTAAAAAAATTATATTTTGTTTTGCTTTGATAAAAAGTCTTAGTAGGTATCAGATACTCATTAAATATTAAGTGACTTTAGAATCTGATACACAATTTTTACAAGTTAGATAGTTTATTAGAGCTTTGAATTTTCATTTCAAGCCTTCTCAATAATAATTCCTACAGTTGCACACAGCGACCTTTACCGACCAAATGATGCCCACTTGGCTTAGGCCCGGGGGTATAATCATTTTACCGTTACCACACTGAGCTTATATCATCTCACAAATAATTATATTAATAAAATACTTTGTTTTTATACTGGTATTAGCATACCTATAAATCGGTTTGAGGCACATTCTAAATACAGAGGTATTGATTTCGCTTTCAATAACGTAAACAATTATTAAGATAGTTAACAGTTTCTAAAGCAATTAAGCGGCGATATTTATTGAAAAACTTCATACCTGAAGTTTAAAGAGCGTCTCAGAAACGGCTTAAAAAGTTCTTAAGCTAAGCAATTGAAACCTTTCCAACAAGCTTTTACGGTAGAATTTACTTAGAGAACTTTCACTTCAGAGTTTCGTCTGCCATTTTCAGTATTTTATTGCGTGAAAATGTTTGACAAAGAGGTGAATTGATTTGGATTTAGGGATTCAATAGATTTTGTATTTGTAGCAATGCGTGTAAGTTATAATGGGATTCAGTATGAATGAGACTTATGTCCAGGTCGGTTATTTCACGAACCAATGTCGGTGAAATGGAATGGTGACCAATTCATCCGTTCAAGTGGCTAAATTCAGTACTAGATAGATAAAACCTCATACATTTTATGACAAGGTGTCTGTTGGCGCTATTGCTGACTGAATTCAATGTTAAGTTGTTAGGTAGTTAGTAAATTAACGTACAGTTGGCGACAGTTGTCTTCAAGTGTATGAGGTTTCAATGAATAGATAAAATGATCACCACCGTCATTCAACCACCATTAATTAGTAGAATAGACGCCCAGATTACTTTGTCCAGCCTTAGACTATTAGTTTATTGGATATTTTAGGCTCCTTGAAGGTAATAAATCAACATGTTTGAAACTAAAACCAGAATAGAAAATACCTATAATCATAAATTACTGCTGAAATTTTATAAAATGGAAATCTGTGTGGGTTAACCATGAGTAACCACTCCACACTTCCTAACAATTGTGTGAAAAAATATCTAACATTGAAAAATATAAGCGTAGCTTACAGTCGTTTTCTCTCAGAAGAATCTCTCGAAGGAGTATATAGAACACAACTCAAAATAAGTATGCAAAAAATAATTTTATTATTTTATGAAACAGTCAATTAATAAAGCAAATAAACGTGCCTTCATCGGCCAAATAGAGGCTCAATATGCGCAAATATCATTGAAAGCTGGAATCACGCAGAATTTGCTTATTTTTGGGTAAAAATAAACTTTAAAAACTTTCCTACCCTTTCTATTTCGTTAAAGATTTTATTATCTCTCTTTAACGAAATAGAAGTCGTGTTTTTCTGCCTAGGTATTTTGTTATTGAATACTTTATAAATAAAAGTTTTTGTAAGTATTTTTTTTTCAATTGTCTTTGTATTGTGTAGGTATAGCAATGTGTGTCGCGAACTTGGCTAACCCTGGTGTTAGAGTTTCCAAACCGTACAATGACCCCTGGCTTGGTTTTAACGACTGTCGTCAATCGACAACAGCCGGGACCGACAGCTTAACGTGCCCTCCGAAGCATGGAAAAGCTCGTGATAAATAGCCACTTTGGTTACCCATCGGGTACCCTGCCTTTGTGTAGGTTGCTTAACCTCACTGATCGGTTGGGATTGGCGAGTGCCACTGGGCTACGATCGATTTTTTTTCAATCAAAATTTTATTTATTTTTATGAAATGCCACCCTCGTTTTGGCTCTCCTATAATGGGTTACTTTAACTAGTTAGCGAAAATTATTGATGTGAATTAGCCTACTAAACTGAACACATTTCCCGAGGAAAATAGGTCGAAAAATGAATAAAAAATATCTGCCAAAAAAACCCGAGTTTTCGTGGCATTTCAACTTGAAGAGTCAATTACAATAAATCTATCACAAGATATAAAATGACGCCTTTCGTAAATCATCCCTTCAAAATCGTGTTTACCTGTGACGACATCGTACTAAATTTATTTCAGGGCAGCTATTCCACTAACCAATGCCATCTCAATGGCGGTAGAATAATAATGGTATCCACTTTATCCGTTCATTGGGCCTTTTTATAATTTGAAAACGGCACGGCGAAATTGTATTACCGTTGCCTCCTATGTAATAGTAATACATGAAGCAGAGAACATAGGAGGCAATGGTTCAAATTTCGAACTGCCGTGCCGTGCCGTTCGAATCATAAAAAGGCCCCAGCCACCTTAACAAGGGCGCCATGCCCATGTTAAGGTAGCTGGGGCCTTTTTATTCATCTTAAGATTTCAATAGTTCTGAATTTTGCCACCTGAACGGATAAAATGGTCACCATGTCATTCAATAACAGCCACTGAGATGCCGTTGGTTAGTGGAATAGACACCCTGGACTGAAATGTCTGAAATCTCTTATATTTTAAGAATTTCTCATAATGCGTTGTTCTATATGGAATCATGTTCAGTATTCACTCATGTTCTACCTTACATGACACTTTTTGTTAATAATGATAAATAAGTAATAACAATATCAAATGTAAATAAGACAAGGGCACGAATATCAGGTCTGTTGATGTACAATTAATTATTTTTTAAATACAATTAATTATTTTTGATGTACAAAAAATTATTATTTTTTTTTTAATATTTTTTTTTTTTTTTGGTTTTTGTTTTTTTTTTTTGCGATAATATTATTGTTAGGGATAATATAATAATATCGAGCTGCTGCTAAAGCAGGTCGCGTGGTGATCTTGTATAAATTTGATATCATTTTCGTACTTAGCACCCCCAAAAACCTATTAAACGACGCCTGAAATGTCAATATGTTACAGCTTGGCTTTCGGCTCGCCTCACTTTAAGCGTGGAACCTTGTATGGCGGCCATTTTGGATTAGTGTACACTTCGTCGTGAATGCTACCCTCGTGAATTATTCCACATTTTTTTAAAAACGTTCGTAGTTAACCCCATCTATCTTGAAAAAACCTATCCTATGATAACCCACTCGATGATATCGGCGAGAAAAAAAATCCCTCGCGCTTTCTAGGTCCTGACGGAAGATCAGCGCTGTAGTCTTTGTCTGCAGCATAATGCTGAGTCAGCGCCTCTTCACTCCTGTGACACTCAGTGTCGACTGATTCTTACTATTTTTAATTTTGTTTTTATTTTTTAACTTTTTTCTTATTGCTTTGTTTATGTGTTTTGATGTGTGTTATTGGAGTGAATAAAGCTGTTATCTATCTATCTATCTTTCACGTGTATGGAAAACACCCGAAAAACAATTTTTTTCCACCATTTTATTTTTTAGATCTGTCGGCGCAATCAATATTACGACCATGCCAAATTTTAGCTCTGTAGTACCAAGGATCTAATATTAATTAATATATTCTTATTAATCCCAACAACGTTTGGCACTTGGTCAACTATTACTAACAAGCTTGAAGGGCCAACTTATGTGTGATAGTTTTCCTTTTAATTTTGTTGTATATTCTATCACCGTGAATTTTTCCACAATGCTGAATCGAAAAACGTTCTTAGTAAACCACTTCTATCTTTTAAAAAGCTATTCTATGACATCTCATTCGATGATATCGGCGAGAAAAAAAAACATTGCCCTTTCACGTGTATGGGAAACATCCAAAAAATTGTTTTTTCCAAAATTTTATTTTTTCAATCTATTGACGCAATCAATATGTATGACCATGCCAAATTTCAGCTCTGTAGTACCAAGGATCTAATATTAGTAAATATATTCTTATTAATCCCAACTAAGTTTGGCACTTGGTCGACTATTACTCGCAAACTTGAAGAGCCATCTTATGTGTGATAGTTTTCCTTATAATTTCATTGTATACAGTACCACCATGAATTTTTTCACATTTTTAGTATCAACCGTTTAGCTGGTAGAGGGGGGGGACACTTGTGTTTGACAAAAATTTTCACTTTAATAATTTATATTAGGTAAACAAAGTGCTAAATCGAAAAACGTTCTTAGTGAACCCCTTCTGTCTTTTAAAAAGCTGTCCTATGACACCCCATTTAGTGATATTGGCTAGAAAAAAAAAATCATCGCCCTTTCACGTCTATGGGAGACACCCGAAAAAATTTTTTTTTCTAAGATTTCATTGTACAGTTCTGACGGCGTAGTTAATATTTATGACCATGCCAAATTTTAGCTCTGTAGTACCAAGGGTTTCTTAGGAAACCCGCGGACAGACGGACAGACGGACAGACGGACATGGCGAAACTATAAGGGTTCGTAGATTACTACGGAACCCTAAAAAACGGGACCCTATTACTAAGGCTCCGCTGTCCGTCCATCCGTCCGTCCCTCTGTCACCAGGCTGTATCTCATGAACCGTGATAGTTACACTTTGCAGATAGTTACGCTTTGCTTTTTTTTTTTTCTATGTGCCCTATAACAACAAATACTAAAAACCAGAAAAAAATAAATATTTAAGGGGCTCCCACACAAAAAACGTGATTTTTTTGCCGTTTTTATAGAAAGTCTGCCCGAGGCTGTATCTCATGAACCGTGATAGTTAGACAGTTGAAATTTTCAAAGATAATTTATTTCTATTGGTCCTATAATAATAAATACTAAAAACCAGAATAAAATAAATACTTAAGGTTTTTATAGATAAGTCTGTCCGAGTCTGTATCTCATGAACCGTGTCTTTCAGTTACTTCCAAGGCCTAATGTCATATGGCATTTTACTGTGGGGTAATGCTGCGGATATCAATAAGATCTTTGTTCTGCAGAAAAGGGCTGTTCGCGCGATTTATCAAATGAGACCTAGAATATCTCTTAGACAAATATTCAAAGAAATAGATATTCTGTTTTTTGCATCCCAATATAAACGCGAACACAAAGTCGAAGATCTGCAAGTCCCTACGCAGTTCGTAGTTTTAAGTTGTTTTATTACGTTTTAATTATATTTTATATATATGTTAGTATTTATGTATGGGCCTTAGTTGCCTGAGAATAAATGATTTAATAATATTTAATAATGATTTAATAATATAATAATATTAGTATTATATGTGTGACAATCTTTTATATGTTAAGAAAAATGAACATTTGTTTAAGAAAAATAGCGATAGGTACAATGTAAATACTAGAACCAAGCATAAACTGGATGTACTAGGCAGTCGTCTCAACGAGGTCACGAACTCTTTATGTGTCAATGTATACGTTTCTTTAATAAGATTCCCACGTGTATTCAAAATTTACCTTTGGACATATTTAAGACAGGACAAATTTAAACAAAAACTTTGCAAAAAGGGCTATTACAATTTTTCGAATTATCTATCAGACAGGCAGCCATGGAAATGAACTGCTCAGCTCTAGAGTTATTTCAGATTTAGAGTTTCTTGCCTGTTCTTCTCTGAGGAAGACTGCACCTTTGCGAATAGGCGTAGAGTCAGTAGGGTCAAAAGAACAAATACGTATGTGTGTACTTAAATCATTTAATGTATGTGTGTATGTATTTCATTGTAATCTTGACTTGTTATAAGTGGCATCCTGAATGTCCTATAAAATAAAGATTTTTTCTATTCTATTCTATTCTATTGTATTCGTGATAGTTAGACAGTTGAAGTTTTCCCAGATTTCGGTTGCTGCTATAACAACAAATACCAAAAAGTAGAATAATCAAATAATTAAGAGGGCTCTCATACAACAAAACGTGATTTTTTTGCCGTTCTTATAGAGATAATGGTTTTTATAGAGTCTAAATCGCACTTGGCCGGTTTTATAGTTAATGGTGCGGAACCCTTCGTGCGCGAGTCCGACTCGCACATGCTCGTTTTATTGTAATTCAAACGGCACGGCACGGCATGACAGAATTTGTATTACCATTGCCTTCTATGTTCCCAGCTTCTAGTATCACTAGTGCATAGAAGGCAATGGTAATACAAATTTGCCGTGCCGTTTTCGTATTATAATAATAACTATTAATTATTAAAAAAACAAAATACCCGACTGCACACTAAAAAATATTATTATGTCTTTATCCCGTGGGACTTTTAGGATAAAATGTATCCTATGACACTCCCGTAATCAAGACAAATCTAACGATACCTCATACATCAAAATCCATCAAGCCGTTTAGGCTACAGGAGGTCACAAAGGAAAAGACATACATACATACTTACATACACTCGAAAAACATTACCCTCCTTCTTTGGCAGTCGGGTAAAAAGGCCCAATAAATTGTTCAACTTTGTCAGTTCAAATTTCAGTATCCATTTCATTACTTGGCAATATTAATTCTTATTAGCCAGCGCAGCTCGTGTTATTACAGTTCATGAGTAACGAGGTGTTTATTGGTATGAAAATTTTGATCCTGAAGAATACAGGATGTTTGTAAAAACTTCTTTAGCGGCGTTGTGCACTTTGGAGTATGGGTAAAAAATGTTAAACCCGCGTTAGGACACGTGACCTGATCGAAAATTCGTAAGACGGAGGGAGAGTAGACCGCAAGGAAGTAATATATGTTAAAGTTTGCACTTCTGCCGGCACTCCCGGAGTGCAACCCGTTGTTTTTTTATTTCATTCTACGATCAAGACCAACATAATAATTCCAAAATTGAAAATTCCCGACATTCCATTGCTTATAACTTTAAACAACTAAACCAATTTTAATCAAAATACAACTATCTAGAATATATAAGATTTCAAACAAAAAACCGCATCGAAATCGGTCCATTCGTTTAAGATTTACAATAGCACAGACAGACCCACAGATACAAACGTCAAATTTATATTTTGTGTACTCTGTGATTGTGGTATGAACGTGGTATGCAAACTTTTTCCTGGTGATACTACATCAAAAATTGTCACTGGCCGTTTCAGCTAATATCAATTCGGTGTAGATATAATTAAAATTAAAATTAAATTTGAAGACAGCAACTTAAGTCATTGGCTATTTGTATGGATATTCTCGAAGTGTGTAGGCGCGTTTCCCGAAAGTGTTATATGCAGTGATTTTAATTAATGTGTTTTATCAACATACAAATAATAAAAAACTGTTCTCAGCTGTGAAAGCAAAAATAAATGTATAGTACGGTTTTACATTGTTTCCTTGAAAAGCTAGCATGGAGACTAATAGCTAACATTATTACTACGAAAGACATGATTTTTACACTAGTTCCACATATTTATTAATAGCTAACAGCCCCCCAAATATGGAACGTAGTGGCTGTGCAGCTTAGACCAAATGGACCTTTTTATAATTCGAACGGCATGGCAAGGTACGGCACGGCACGGCAGGGCATGGCAGAAATTTTATTACCATTGCCCGCTATGTTCCCAGCTTTTAGTATCACTAGTACATACGAGGCAATGGTGAAACAATTATGCCGTGCATTATTCGAATTATAAAAAGGCCCTTAACAGTACACACGACTGCTCTTCAGATTATAAACTTTGCTATTGCTGTCACCTTTATTTTTTTTTGTAATATCGCCAGTTTTCGTGTAACGTGATATCTGCGTTATGTACATCATCCGTGAAAGTAACGCATTTCCTTCAATTTGTAATACATTGCCTCGTAAATACGAGAAAGCATTAACATATATGCGACAGTCATAAACTTTATTGAACCGTAAAGTTTCGGTGTCAGTTTATAAATAAAATAATATGCTCCCATCTGACGAATTGATAAGATGTTAGTCTGTTTGTCATTCTAATTTACAACTAAAATTCAATATTAAAAGCATCTGAATTAAGTCTGCGGCAATTTGTTATTGAAACTGCAGTTTCATGTAGTTTTTACATAGAACGTTCAACATTTTTTGTAATCTTTTAAAAGTGCTATCTTTTTAACCCCCGATAAAAAAGAGAGGAGTTATAAGTTTGACGTGTGTATCTGTGTATCAGTATGTCTGTATATCTGTCTGTGGAATCGTAGCTCCTAGACGAATGAACCTATTTCAATGCGGTCTGTGGAATCCTACACGAAAGAACCATTTCGATTCTATGAAAGTTGATGTAATCGAGATGGGTCTTAACTACATTTGATCAAAATTGGTTTAGCTGTTTTAAAATTATAAGCAATCGAATGTGGGGGGTGAAAAAACATTTTTAATTTTGAGAGTTATACCCGTGTAGGATGCTCATCAGATTCAAATGGACTGCTTTCAACCCTGTTTCTATTCATATTCATTTACAAAATCATGACAGTTCTCTTTATTTTCCACTAAGATATCACTTTACTTTTCCTATATCTTTTCTAAGACAAGGAGAAGGCACCAGAAAATTGCCGGATTGCTGTGTCATCGATTTTATTTCCCGTGTAAATTTCAATAAAAAAGCAACGTGTGCACTCCGGGAGTGCCAGCAGAAGTGAAAACTTGAACATTAACGTTATGCTAATATGGAAATAAACAAAATAAATACACAAAAAGAGTCCATCACTCTCTCAGGATTCGACCTGTTGCTAACAATCTGGCAACTTTTCCACTCGACCAAACTGTCTACTTTCAATTCAGTAAAATAGTCTATCGGTATTTGCGCACCATGTGCGAATAATCGTTGACATCTGTCACAGAGATAATTTTACCATAGGGCTGCCATCCGTCCGGGCTTCCACCCATACTTCAAAGTACACAACGCTGCTAAAGAAGTTTGCACTTCAAAAAAGGCGGTAACCCTATCCTACGCATTTTCGATCACGGTCACGTGACATCTGACGATCTGACGCGAGCTCATCGCGAGTTTAACATTTTTTCCCCATACTAAAAGTGCTCAACGCCGCTAAAGAAGTTTTCACTTCAAAAAAATTAACAGGCGACTACGTTAAATAAGAAACGCTCAACATAGTAGAAGCTAGCTCGATTAGTTTTGTCTATACGTTGATAATATTATGTTAATCAGCTATTTTTATGCAAATCCTTCTCTTATTTTTTTAAATTATAAGATATAAACCATAAAGGTCAAAGATGAGTTCGACGATGGAGCGAGTTAACCCAGAAAATGCCTATAAAGGCACTAGTACTACCACGCACCGACGGAACACATGATTATTAAGGTAAAAGGGATCAGTTATTTTAGAAGTTTTTTTGAAGTGAAAACTTCTTTAGCGGCGTTGAGCACTTTTAGTATGGGGAAAAAATGTTAAACTCGCGATCTTCTTCTTTCGAGTCGATGGCGCATCGCGACTAAATATACTCGCGATGAACTCGCGTCGGATCGTCACATGTCACGTGACCGTGATCAAAAATGCATCAGATCGTCAGATGTCACGTGACCGGTGATCGAAAATGCGTAGGATAGGGTTACCACCTTTTTTGAAGTGAAAACTTCTTTAGCAGCGTTGTGTACTTTGAAGTATGGGTGGAAACCCGGACAGATGGCAGCCCTATGGTAAAATTATCTCTGTGACAGATGTCAACGATTATTCGCACATGGTGCGCAAATACCGATAGACTATTTTACTGAATTGAAAGTAGACAGTTTGGTCGAGTGGAAAAGTTGCCAGATTGTAAGCAACAGGTCGAGGGAATAACGGACTCTTTTTGAGTAGTTTGTCTTATTTCCATATTAATGCACAACGTTAATGTTCAAGTTTTCACTTCTGCCGGCACTCCCGGAGTGCAACCCGTTGTTTATTTTTCGTATAATATTATGTGACATTCTTTCCGACAAAACCACGGAATGGTCATATATTTTTCTCATTCTCCCAGTTCTTCTGTAATATCATATGATTATAAAAATACCATAAAATACTACATCAACTGATTATTCCATTCGATTTACCGCTTTTACGCGAATCAATGAATTTTATGTTTCATCATACAATATTCTTGTTTTATTTCTTCTCGATATTGGAATTTGAATAATTCTCTCTCTGAAGGGAAAAAATATTTCATAGAATACTAAATTGCAAAGTCTGGTGTGGCAAAATGAATTTTCTGGTGTGGCAAAATGAATTTTCTGTTCAACAATATTTTCTAGATTTTAGATTTTTCTTGCTTCTGAAATCATCTCGCCTTTCATCGAATATGTTAAACGTTTACAAAAAATTGTTTACGTTTTGTCGAAATTTGTTAGATTTTTAAAAGTAAAATAAAGTAATCTCTATTTGCAGTAAATATGGTCATTACGGATAGAATAAAAACAATATAATTGGTATTTTTTATTTAACTAGCATCTAGCATGCAATGTGTTCCCAATAAAATAAAATTATTCATCTGTCTATCTACTATATCTATACATATTAGATGAAAGAGGAAAGATTTGATTGTTTGTTTGTTTGGATTGAATAGGCTCCGAAATTACTGGACACATTTGAAAAAATCTTACATTATCTGTGATGAACATAGGTTACATGATGCCGAGCGGAATGCTAGTATATTAATAAATTACATTCATACTTTAAATTCAGTTCAAAATAATTTAAAAAATTCATGAAATACTCACATGTCACAACCTTTATTATTATATAAAATATTCTTACGTCAACTAAAATAATTAAAATATTCATCAATCGTATAAAAACAATTTTGCATCAGCCAATCTTTCAATGTCATGTATTTAGTTAGATTAAGGTTAGTTATATGTATGGGCTCTATTTCCGCATTTAGGCTCTTATGTGGCCCATTCTGCGTGTGGGTCAGTGGCTACTCCAGCCACTTCAACTCCGGCCAGAATAGAATAGAATAGAATATAAAAAATCTTTATTTTATAGGACATTCAGGATGCCACTTAAAACAAGTCAAGATTACATGAAATACATACACAAACATTAAAGGATTTAAATACATACATACGCATTCGTTCTATTGACCCTACTGACTCTACGCCTATTCGCAAAGGTGCAGTCTCAGAATCCTCCTGGGGATTTCGCTGGCTTCACGGAGCGAACTAATATCTGCAAGGAGTTTTGCCCAATGTCCTGCTACTCCCATGCATTCTAGGACCACATGGGCGGCTGTTTCATCAGCCAGCCTCTGCAGACCCAGAGGGGGCTGTCGGTGACATTTAGTAAGAATAGGTGTTTGTTCAAAGCACAGTGGCCTGTAAGGGTACCAACCATTATTCGTAGGTTATCTCTGGATAAATTAAATAGTCTGCGCGTCAGGCGTGGGGTACTATAAAGGCTTCCTTCAACTGCCGACAATTGAATACGTTTTCCCACATATTTTTGTATTGCATAAGAGTACGTGATCAGATCCAGGTCCGGACTTGGCTAAATGGAATTGGGATGATTGGCACAGGGCCTGCCAAGATGGTGTCTGATCCTTTCCTAGCCAATTCATCTGCCAAATCATTACCCATGGAACCGCTATGCCCCTTAATCCATTGCAGGACGACCTTGTTGGCTGAAAATATTATTTTATTCAGCGCTTGGTGGCATTCGAGGTAAGTTCGAGAGTATATGAGTAATTTTCTAGGGCTTGTAGTACAGGTTTATATTAAGGTTCACCAAACATAATTTTGTTTACAAAACAAAATTATGTGATAAAACTTTGCCCTAAATTTAACAAAACTTGTAGCTATGAACTTACTTACGCCTGTAATCTGTAATTTCTGTTAGAGTAGGAAAAGCATCACATGGTTCTCGAACCATCTGACGACATATTCCACATACATTCTGAGGGTTATAAGATGGAAAATGAATAATAGTGGTGATACATTTTTAGCCCTTCCCCCACGATACACTAAAACGCTCGCGTCCCACTTATTCGCTTCTACAGTATGCCAGGAAGAGTTGGCAGCTGGTACAGACAGCTGTAGAGATACCTGACCACCCCTATTAAAATAAGGATGAAGTTATTTCACGAAATGTTTTAGGTATTTCAATTATATTTTGTATATTAATATAGTTTTGTCAACTAAACAGTTACGCTTAATCACGATTTTGAATTTTTTGGTTTTGTCATAGACAATTTCATCTTTATCCGGTAGGGGTGTTCAGGTATTTTTGCAGCTGTCTGTACATTTTTTTTTCTTTCACTGCCAGTTTAGCATCGAAGTAATCGGTACAAAAGATCAGAAAATATAATATGATTTTAATTTTAGTCGCAGTATAAATGAACGGAATTAATAAAAAATTTTGTAGAAAATACCTTTAAAGATACATGTTTCACATTTTAGCATGAAAATTCTAACCCATTACGAAGTTCAAGAACTATAATGATGCTATACATGTCCCGTTAGCGATTTCACCTAACATAAGTGTATAAATGAAGACATTTTTGATCAAATAATAATAACATTTCTGACCAACACAGTAAAGCACAACGTAAAGAACCACAGAACGTTACCGGATGTAGCAATTACAAGATAGCAATAATCTCACCGTTACAATGTCTAATTTTTATGATCTAGTTCCAGTGTTCGCGTGCTAACAACAGCTTATGCTATGAATTATTCAACTAACCTCCTTGCACGGATATTTTATTGAAGTTGATGATTTATTAATGATCATTGATTTACAGTATTTGTAGCGGTGATAGCTTTGATACGGTTTCATTATCTTTTGACGTGTAGTAGCTGTATTTTATAGAGACAAGCGTATGAGAAGTGTTAGACCACTTTTACCAAAGATGTGGGTAGGGCACAGCTTAATGCTCATCCTTATACAACCCAAAAGATAATGTCCTGATACCTAAAAGTGAGAAAAACAAACCCCAAATATTTGGAGAAGGCGATAAAGATTTTTTACTTTTACTATCCCAATACGTCCCCACCAATGCCAGAAGAAAAAGATAATATATGGCAGAAAAGTTGGAAGTAAAGTCCATCATTTTATCTTGTCGTGAACTATTGATTAACTCATTGAACTTTCAAGAGAGCCAAAATTGGTTCCTGAAACGACATTTAGTACCAACTTTTTCTAAACCACAACATTGAAAAGTTCTGTCGTCAACTCGCTGAGAAGTCGAAATAAAAACAAAATTAATATTAAATCGCGACACCTAAATGCTAACATTCTGCTCTTTCATGAACAAAAAGAAAACATCCTACATATTGGCACGGAATTCTCCCGATGAAAGTCGGAACATTAATTTCATACTTGGCTAGTGCTAATTAGGCTCACGCTAACTGACATCGGGTAGTATAAGGCCCTGTTCACAATACAGTTTTCAAAGAAAAATAATTTCTTCCCTCTGGGCACTTTTTCCTAATTCAGACTTGAAGAACGCTGGACCATGGTCCATGATCTGATAAATCAGGTAATCACACTGGAAAAAGGGAGTCCCCCTTTAAGCCAGTTTCTTTTATAGAAGTAAGAAAAGCGTAAAATGCTTCAGGGATACTCTTTGTTGTGAGAAAAGAGCCATCTATGGGTAAATGAGCGCCAATTAGAAAATGAGTCGTAGTGGTGGTCATGGATTAATAGTCGCTTCCGTATCATAAGCGGTCATGAGTTAGATCTCCAGTTCCAATGACTTTTTCTAAGTTATGCCGTTACCGATGATGCTCTTATTGAAACGGCAAACGTGACGAAAATAACACATTCAGGAGACTAAATGTATTACTATGATCCAATCCGGTTAGGTTTCTTTTGCTAGGCTCGCGGGTCAGATGGGTGGAAATCAAGTCTTTCCACTGTAACTAGCTGATTTACCAAATCCCGGATTATGGTCAAGCGCATCCTGATTCTGATACCAGACAACGAACCAGGGTTCTTTTTTATGAAGAACCTTGGCCTTGGTAATAGTGATCAAAGATAGTGATATAAAAACTGACCACATTTGGGATACTGTGATCACATTTGGGATACCGGTCGCAATGTTAAAGGAAACTCTTATAAGCGTGTGTTGGTGCCATATAAATTGAGAAACATAAGATGAACATAACTTTGAATAAAATCATGGCAATCTTGGTGTTATGAGGGAGAGAAAAATCTCACAAAAGAAGACTCCAAACATCTGCCAGAGATTTTCCAGAATAAAGGTGAAAGAGCTTGGATAAAAAGTCCTAACAAAGAAGGCCGGAGAAGCGGAAAAAAATTATAAGAGAATTACACAACCACATACTTTGTTTCTGTTCATTCTTTGTATCGTTGGATATACCATAACTCCAACCCGTTACTATAGGTAGCTAACAACACACATTCCATCGCTAGGGACAGTAAAATTTTACTGCCACATTGATCATATCAATGAACATAGATAACAAAAACGGTATCGTTCCTAGTCG
Source organism: Aproaerema taeniolella (assembly GCA_949987775.1). Classification (NCBI taxonomy): domain Eukaryota; kingdom Metazoa; phylum Arthropoda; class Insecta; order Lepidoptera; family Gelechiidae; genus Aproaerema; species Aproaerema taeniolella. The sequence goes on from OX465267.1 coordinate 7,897,638, forward strand.
TAAAAATTGTAAAACCCATTCCTGGTTAAGCATAAAATGTTGATTTATTTTGCTATAATAAAATTTGTGGTCGTCACCTTTGCAATCCACGTGTAAAAGGAAAGATAAATAGAAATAGGTACTTTTGATTCTCTCAAATTAACATTCATCAAAGTGTCGTATGCTGATGTTAAGGTACTTATAAAAGATCTAGGCTTTTGCCAGCAATTACCTTTACAAAACTCATTTACAAAATATAATTTCTGCTGCTACTGTAGGTACTAGGTATATTCTCAATTAAGTTATTTATCTTGTAACCTTCAAAATTACATCAAATGGCCTTCAACCCATCCGTATACTTAAGCCAGGGTACGGAGAATGTCATCAAATTCTAGAGAAAGTTGACACCACATTAGACATTAATTCTAAGGGTTATTAAATGGAACATGAGTGTTAACGGTGGTGATAAGTTGTCAAAATTATGCACAAAATACAGCAAACCAATCGAGCTTTAAATCCAATCTGAATTAAAATGGGTGTGAGTCGTTTTGTGATAGTGGTCAATTCTTTACAACAACAGACAAATTAATAAAATGAGTAGGGCGCGGAATGGGTCCATTTCTCTGCTTTTATGGGTAACTTGTAACATCTGTTGCAATACTAATTGACGTAATAAGTAGTTTTTCAGGAAGGACCACATATTAAATGACATTAATTATATTGAACTGGATGAAAACTTTCAAAACATGCGTCGTTTTATGTTTCGAATAGAATTTGAATAAAACTTTTTCCTTTAACCTATGTTCAAGGCGTAGTCAAAAAAAGTCTTTTGTTATACTAATTATAGCTAAGCTTAATTATTCTTTGTTCTTAATATTTTTGATAAAATTAGTAAATTGTTTTCTATTGTATTATTTAAATCAAAATTTTAGATTCAAATATTTTCTTTAATATATGTCTAGAAACATTGAACTACTGACTAAAATTTTAATTTTTTTAATTTTTTGTGTTGGCTAGTTATTGCGTTAAATTACTTTAGTCCAACAAACCGTAATTGTTTAAATAGCATTATGAGTAATCTATGTAAGTAGACTTACCTTTAGCAGATCTGCTTTCAAAAACTTCAAGGTCCAATGCGTCATTCCTGTTTTGAGCTTTCCATATTCTGAATGTGTAATCGTTGAAATCGAAACTGAAGGCGTTGTTGTTCAGTATCCTCGCTAGAAGTCCTTCATTTGACCTCGCTTGCCGTGTCTTCAAAGGTTCTACTGTTAATATGTCAAAAAGTCGCACTGTCTTCTGTTGCCTAACATTCCGCACGAATTCGTTCGCTAGATTTTCAATACACGTCGCATTATCACTGCAACTAAGTTCAACTACAGCCGCCCTAGCGCAGCCGAGAAATAAGGTGGCAATTAAGAATGCTGGAACAGTCATTTTGAACACTATTTTCACATACACTAGTCCACAAATTGTCACCGATCCATTTGTAGGTCACGCCTCAGTTTCCGTGCCACCTCATCGGTGGTTCTTTCATAAATGAGTCCTTGTAAGCGTTGCTGATGATTTTTATTGTCTGTCACGGTGCACTGGGTCCAGTATACTGTGTGTGTAAAAATTTTTTTCATACTCTATGTGTGTTCCATTTTATGTCCCGCCACTTTTCTTTCGACCAACACGCGACCACGCGATAATTATCCCTATCCATTTTTGCTTAAGGTGCAATCTCGTGAGGGTATTACAGAAATTTATGCTTGAAAAAACTATCGCTTCGCGTAACGCACTTTACAGTTTCGTTAATAGGTCTGGTGAAATGATATTTTACTTTCAAGAGTACTGTTAGCATAAGCAGCGGGTGAAAATAAGAGTAAAACATAGAGTGTGCAAAAATGTTGACTAATTAATAGGTTAATGAGAATGTTACCCGTTATGCGATAAGAAAAACATAATAACGAGCAACTTTGTAGTTTAATTTAAAATAAGTGTTTTGGATTGAATAACTTTTTAACTTTATTATAAGATCGGTTCACCACAATCTTGACTGATGTTATGAACGAGGTCGACAATGGAGCCGGTAACCATTTTTATTACATGACAGTAATGGCATACAACACAGTCTCTTATCATAACAGGCATACAACACAGAGTGCTGGCATATGATAAGCTAATGTGAGGCCCTCCGGAAACATTAACAGTTTTATTTTATTTTTGTTTAATTTATCCCTTTAAGGAAAGGCAAAGGAATCCAATTTTCTGCAGCCGTTGTCTTTAGCTGTTTTTTCTTTTTTCCGAGCCTTTGTCTTCAGTATATTTCTCCTTTTTCGTTTCTCCTGTTTTCCTTAAGTTGATAATATTGTGTTTACGGAAAACTATGGCACCATATCACTTAAATTCTTTTATCACTATATTATTTGAAGGTACTTAACTGGACAATACACTTTACTTATTACTGCATAATACAATAAAACTATTTTACGTAGAAAACAAATATGCAATCCACACAGCAAACTCTCAAGTCGACTTCCCACCAAACACCCTCTTCAATGGCTTTATATTATTATATTTCTAAAATCTAACTCCAGATACATTAACAAAAACATCGCGGCCTTTGGCATAAAAATGAGCTCTTAAATCTTCCAGGATAAAGAGGGTTATTAAAAAATTGTTTTTAGCAGAATGTCGTTCATGAAAATATTCTTATGTATTCAAAACTTCAATCAGAAGCTCTCATAATTTGAGGAAAACTTTGAAGTAACTCTACTGAGTAATTGGCGGGGATTGACGGCCCATTAGACATTATTTAAAAACTTTGGCATAATGAAGGTCTTCGCTTCAATTATTTTACAAAATTTTATAGACTTAAAACGAAAATCAGCAGCTCGAGCATGATGCGCGACAAACTCGCGCGGCACGCTACTCGGCTAACGTTGAAGCTCTTCACTTTGATTGGCCTGCTCGCCCTTTGGCGTTGTCAATGTTGACATTTTGACATAGAACCGCGGCGCGGCGTTACTCAAAACAATTACTGCTATATAATTCACAGAACCCAGAGGGTCTATAAAGTTTCTTGGTTGCCTTCTATACAAAATATTGAACAAGAAGCTGTCAAAGCTCCCAGTTTGAAAAAAAGTTATAGCTTTTTTGTTAACGAATAGGTTAGCTCTTGACTACAATCTTGCTCAGAAGCGAAGATGTGATCAATTCAAGATGGCGGCGAACTTTACAATGACAGCCATTAACATTCGAGAACTGTTATTTTACCGTTTAACCTTTATCTGAGTGGCGCTAGGTATTTGCAGGTTTTGCTCGGACCCTAGGTTTTGAAATTTTCAAACCGCCAAATAATCTAACTTCAATGCTCGTGATAAATTCTCACCCTGGTTTTCTAGCTGCTCTAGCATACTCTTTGAGACTTCTCTCTCATTAGAATATAGACTAGGAAATCAACACAAAAAAACTGGACCCGTTTGTATTTACAGAAGTTTTTATTTCTCTTGCGTTTGAAATTGGACATGCTTCCTGATGAAGCGCCTGCTCATTTTTATTATAACAAGACTAGCTGACCCGACAGACACTGTCCTGTCTTCAATTTTCTAATGTTCTGCTCAACTTTTTTAATTTTATCTTTCATAAGAACCTTCTTCTAACAATAATAGACACAACAAAAAAAGAATTAGCGAAATTGTTCCATACGTTCACGCGTGATGCGATGAGCTAGGGAAATAGGGATTCATTTTTGTTATATTATTGATCATTTAGATCTGTATCCTGGCGACATTTATATTACGAAAAAGGTTACCGTTTTTCTTTGTGAAATTATTATAGATTTCGCCATTTTATATACTAAAAGTGAGGTCTTAACGACCATTAAAAAATCTCCTTAAATGCTAGTTATTTACATTTTTGAGTTACCGTTTCAAATTTATACATCTATTAATATTCCCTCTAAACAAACCAGATACCTCTTTTAAGATGATTTCTGTGGCCAGTTTAGATTTTAAGACTCATTTGGTCCATGAAGAAGAAATGAGTCTTAAAATCTAAACCGGCCACAGAATTCTCTTGTCATATTGAAGGTTATGTTTTCCTTGGTAACTCTCATGAGAGTGAAGACTCGTAGTAGTATATATGCTTGGGCACATGTGACGTAGCAAGATAAGGTTTCCTGTCACGTCACACGTGACAGAGATACGAGTGGACTCGTAAGAAATACGAAAAGAAAATTCAAATAAAATCACATGACACACTTATTTTCTGACTCTACCTACTCGTACATGTAAATAAACGAAACGTTGTAACTTCGTAATCACGCTATATGAAGAATAGAAGAAGAAAAAAAACATTTATATTAATGATTTATCAAAGTAAAATGTAGGTGAGTTTTCGTATAATTAATATCTTCTTCTTGTCGGTATAAATTAGTTCTGACAGGTTATAAATATTAATTTAGTTAACTAATCCATTTTGGGTACAAAATGTTATTTATTTTGTCATATGACACAGGTATATCCTAGTTTTGGCTCCCGTCTCCCAATCAAAGTTATAAACAGAATTTATTGTACCTAGATTGAGGTTGGATTAAAAAAAAAACCTTTTTACACTATAAGACTTATAGTATAAGTGTACAAGTATGTAGATTTCATATCTCTACGTAATAGCTTACAGTTTGCTAAAAACTGCCAATAAGTACTTTTTTGTAAGGTTTTTGAGGAACATTTTTTTCGTTCGTCAACAAACTGCTGTATACATTGATGTTCACTAGGTACCTACAAAAAATGTAGTTGAGAAAATTCCCAATTTTTTTTATTCTGATGGAAAACAACCCAAGCAAGCCTAACCCAACTAAGCCTGTGGTGTGGAAACCAAGATACAGCGTAGGCTAACTGAAAAAAAAATTATACCAATCGTTATAAAATGAGCTAGCTAGGTGTAAGTAAAAGTAAACTTTTCAAAATTGGGGGCAAAAAAATTTTGAGGAGGCTATCTCTTGAACCATGCAATTATAAATGATGTTCAGAAAAGTACTAACGTAATCTGTACTAGTACAAGCCAGAAATCGTCATTCAATTAGGGTAAAACATTTAGTTTTTTCTTAAGATGAAGTGCTTAACTGCCTCCTTTATCAAATTGCTTAGCACCATAACTCAATAAATAATTTAAAATAAAATAATTGAATAGTTAACTGTTCCTTATCCACTTTGTTAAACATCTTTGTACTTTTAATTAACAGCTTGTCACAATGACAGTAACACTCGCATAAATAACAACTGACGAGTGTCGACATGTAATTAGCGTCAAATTTAATTAAAAACAACATTCATTCCTATTTCAAATGACAGCCTACTGCGTTACTAAACAATGTACATATTTTGGAATTATCATTATGTGTAGTTTCAATTTCAATTTCAAAAAAAGGAATGTTTAGAGAAATATTAATGGCGTCAGAATTGTGCGAATAGTAAATTAGGAAGTAGCCAATCAGAGAATAGGAACAACATTACCTCACGCGATTTATAACTCGTCTGCATAGGAATCAATTTCCTAGATCAAAGAATAAACAGTGAACTTTGGTTAAAGAGACAATAGGTACAATATTTTACTTGACGGTTTTTTGCTGTGATAACTTTGCTCGATATCAAGTATAAGTCAAAGGATAAGCATGAAAGTAGATCTATTAACAAGAAAATTTTGTTTTTCGATCGATTACAACGATTACAACGATCGATTGCACCTTTGTGGCTGGTACAGCACAGGGCGGGTTATTTCAATCATGAATATAATGATGACATGTGGTAATTTATAGTAAATTTTAAATTAAAGACTTCTTTTACTTATTTTGAGTTTGAAATAAAAGTTTATGAATAAATTTTTGTTAATATCAACATTAAATATAATGCAGAATTTGACGTATTTTTAACAAAACACACTATGTTCAATAATATTACAAATATGTATATCATTTGAACTTATATTTTTTTCTTAAATTAAGACATCATTTCTTAAACCGTAACACACATCACATCGCGCAATAATCTGCAAATTTTTTGAAAGAGTCACATACCAAAATTTTGTACTTCAACTTCGAAACGCGGTCAAGTGAGTTCTTCCTAAGAGCCTCTTAACAGAAGAACCAAAACAAAACGCTAAGAGAAAAACTCAAATAAAATGCTACGTCCAATTTCCAGTATCTGAATTTATACTGTAGACAATTGGCATCCTGTCTAGACAGACAAATGCAAATGCTTTAAGATACAGTTGAATTTCACCATGATTGTAGTAGAAAATTAAATTGATACCTATTTATTTGTTATCTTTAAAGTTTCAACGACATTTGATGTCATAAGATTGTTTGATCTTTATATTATTGCTCATTTGGTTTTCTGTAAGGAGCAATAACTGACTTGATGTCTACACTGCACTCTTGAAAAATGTCTGTTTTAGACATTTTGGTTGAGTAGGTAAGTATATGGACTATATGCAGACGATGTATTTTCTAATATACTGCATATGTTGACGACATATTTGACGGTACCTACGTATGGAGACGAATTACTTTCCAGTTTAATAAAATCTGTCCCTTAGGTGGACGTTATACTTTCCATTATAAACATCCCGTATGTAGATGATGTACTTTCTGTACACTAACCACCAAATATTCTTTGCCGTCTCAGTCGACGGGTTACGACGGTCGGGCGAACAGTCATAATTGTACCCCTGACATTGTCCGTGTTTCCGTTACCTTGCGGAAATTATGCGCGTACGCAGGCACGCTTGTTTTTCATTAAACAATTGAATTTTTATGAGGGTAGGAGGTAAATGGCTTAAAAAGATGAATTTTCATGAGCTTTGTAAGAGGTTACGGATTAACTGTGTTGTAACATTCGATAATATTAGTAAGTATGTTATCAGTTGGATAATTGGTATTAGTGAGAAAATGAATTGGTAACTTACGACTTAATTTACAGTGAAAATAAGCCTGATAAAGGCTAATTACACTCGCTCTCTATACAGTGAAATGTGTGTACGTGTATTATATTTTAATATACAAAAATGTAACTCTGTGTAAAGTATATCCGTTTTCATTTATAATGTTTAAGGGAAAAATTGGGTTTTTATCTCTGATAAAAATTTCAACGGTTTTGTTTATTTTTTTTTAATTAACAGTGAATTTCTTTCCATTTTCATCATTTCTAATTTCAAGTGCATAACAAACAAACGTTTACATTTCTACAAAATTATTTTCATTTCTAGTAACATTAAATTGCGGAAGTTCTTTGCAAGCGACACATACGCGAGTTTTTCACAAGGAAACTGTAAAAAGTGGCATTTTAATGAGTGTATAAAAGCAAGAAATTAAGTGTGTTAGTAAATAGTCGACATAGTTTAGCCTTACTGAATACATGTAGCTTTTTAATGTTATAAGGGAGCACTTTATTTACCTATATTAAACAAAAAAATATAAAGGTACAAAAAATCAAAACGTAACGATTTACTTCGGGAAGTGTGCTCACGAAGTCTCAATTATACTCCTCAAATCATTCAATCGATTTGAGGAGTTCAAATCGCTTAGGGGAAGTTCGCTTGAGCTCATACCGCCTGCCCCTTTCTTCTACCGGACTTCTAAACGCACCCACCTTTACCTTGTCGAGATTTTTCGGATCCGTACTGAGCGCTTCTCTTCATCTTTTAAGCAATGAAATTGTCTGCCTGTATTTCCACGCTCATATAACCCGGATCTCTTTAAAGTTTCAGTGATATGGAATTTTCTGGGTGAGCTTGCTACAGCCTCGACCACATCTTCGCACCTGTGCTAGATTCCGGTCTCTTGACTGAACGCGAACCCATTCCCTTCATAAAAAAGCGCAAGTTTCACTCTAGTTACTAATATCATAAAGACCTTTATCAGGGAGAGAGGTAGGTCATGCCTACGCATTTGCTGCTTGTCCATCGCCGTGTTTCAGGAACGTGCCGTGTAGCGATCGGTTGAGAATAACACCACCCCATCTCTTTTCGTGGGTGTTGTAAGAGGCGATTAAGGAGACACAAATGAGACCTGCCTCCTAGTAATCCATCCCAGGCAACGACACTTCTTTTTTTTCTGAATCTGAGGTGTCGTCCTATGGTCTCATGCGATGTGGTAGGCTCTGTAAAGGGCCATCTGGTTCGCGACCACCCTCCAACTGAAGTCCGACGCCAAACAGCTTGTTGTGTTCCGTTGGTGCGTGGGAGTACCAGTGCCTTTATAGGCATTTTCTGGGTTAACTCGCTCCATCGTCGACCTCATCTTTGACCTATACGATCAAGATTGAGGTCAAGAGTTAACCCATATTAAAACAAAAAAAATAAAAACGTGTTTTGTGACAAAAGTATATAGTAAAATAGACCAGGAATAAAATAGTTTTTGCTTCTACGAACCGCAGCACATCAGAATATTCAATTATTCATGTTGGCTTCAATCTTGTTTGTCACATTGACGAATTTCGTAGTACTTCAGATTATTCGAACGTCCGTTGTCGGCGAATTGGTTTTGGATTACATCCTAATTCAATCCTTTCCCATATTCTTCTTATCATGAAAGTGTAATTACTTAATTAATTATACTTACACGTTGATATCATTACATACAAGTACTTGGCAAAATTATTAAATTCTTGATGAGGTAGCGACCATAATTTTTGAATTTTTGGCAATGCAGTGTATTTTAATGATTATTAAAATAGAGAGCGACAAAGTCGCCAATCAATATTAAGTAAAAAAAATAGTTTACGGGTTACGTCAGAGCCTCGTGCGTTGATCAGCAGGGTGTACCGCTAGCAGACGAGGATGACGATTTTTGAGCACTAAGATGTAAACATGAATCTAATTATAATGTGAATTACTATACTCGCAAAGCCTTTCTTAAATCCTTAATTAAATTAATACAATACAATACAATACAATATACTTTATTGCACTCCAACACAGATAAGGTACAGTTACATTTTATACAAAAAAGTTATGTCAGGGTACAAAAGGCGGCCCCATTGCTAAGAAGCAATATCTTATCGGCAACCTTTGGGTGTGGAGAAGAAGTAACAAACCGTTTAGATGTGGGTGCAAATATAATACATGCTACTTACATAGAATAAATTACACATATAGAACAATAAAACATATCTACCTAACCTAACCTAACCTAACATACATACAAAACATATAATACATATATGATATATACCTATACCTATATAAATATATACCAAATTATACAATGAACATCATTGAACATAACATTGCAGAGAGAAAAAAAAAGGACATTCTGACATTCTTATTTCCTTAATATGTACAGAGGGCTGCACATCAGGTTACCCATGCGTGCACTCTGTACTGTTCCGATAGGAACGTTTAGCAGCTCAGCAGCTTACGCAGTTAAAAAGATTCGTCAATTATCGGACGTTGAAACTGCGAGAACCGTATATTTCAGTTACTTCCACAGCCTAATGTCGTATGGCATTTTACTGCGAGGTAATGCTGCCGACATGAATAAAATCTTTGTTCTACAGAAAAGGGCTATATTCGCGCAATTTATCAAATGAAATCTAGAATGTCTCTTAGAAATAGCTTTAAAGAAATAAGAAAGAAATAGATATTTTGACATGTGCGTCAATAATATAATCTTTTATATGTAAAGGAAAATCAACAACTGTTCAAGAAAAAATGTGATAGGTAATTTTTTAGACTCTATTTTTCCCCCCGAAGGGGGATTTTAGGGGGGGAAAACGAACTAACCCCACAATGTAAACACTAGAAGCAAACATAAATTGGATTTACTGGACACTGGACAGTCGTTTCCACAAAGTACCAAACTGTTTTATAAGTCAATGTATACGCTTCACTTTGTTCAAGATTTCCATTAGTATTCAAAACTTACCATAACAACAATTAAACAAAAACTTTGTAAAAAGGGCTTCTGATTATCTATTAGACAAGCAACCATGGGAATAAATTGCTCAGCTCCAGACTTATTCAAATATTAAATCAATTATCATTAGAAATAAGGAAATTTATATGATTGAGTTAAAAAGAGCAACCCACGAAGTTTCTTGCCTATTCTTCTCCTGATGAAGACTGCACCTTTGCGAAAAAGCGCGAAGTCAAAAGTGCTAATGTAATTCACCATATTGACGTTTTTAAGTATCATTTTTATAAGTTCAATGAAATAAAAACTTTTAAGTTTGAGTTTGAATGGCTTTCAAATTAATTTTGGTTTGATGCGCTGGCCTCTGTACCTACAAAGTCAAATAGGTAGCAAACTTTTCTAAGCTTTGTGTTAGTTTTCAACCTGTCAAATGGCTATTGAAATAACTTGCATTTCTCTCGAAGTACTCAACAGACGGCAAATTCAATTTGAGACTGTTTACTTCTGAACTTGGCTTGTTTCTTCCAGCAAAACTATACCAGCATTCCTTTTATATCTGAAATAATAAAAAAAAAACACAAACTGACATCGACAAAAAATGTAATCAAACATCTTTTTACTCGCTTAATAGGTAAGAGTGAAAGTCACTGATAGTGCCTCTACTCTAGAAAGCAACTAAAACGCCACATTTTTTTCTTTTTTTGTAAGCTAACAATGGCATTGAATTGACGTTTCATCTATTTTTGATAGAAATCGAAAGTTATTACGGCTCTGATGTAAAATCGATCGACTACACAGGTTGCGTAGGCAAATTGTTTTTTAAAAGCGTTTTGAAGAACGTTTTCTTTGTTGCGTGACTTGTGTTGACGATTGTAATAAACAAGCTCTACATAATTTTACCAAAGTCTCGGGCATTAAGCTATTCTGTAGATCAGTGGTTCCCAAAGTTGTCTGGGCCGCGACCCATCTAAAGTTTACAAACTCGGGACCCACCTCTAGGAAATTTAACCGTTACCAAATGAGTAACGGACTTTTCAAATAACAAAGTTTTAATACAGTTTTTATTACTTAATTAAAAAACTATTTAATACAAATTACTTTAATGGCAAGGATGAAATTGTTTCCTATGTTTTTTTTTATTATGAGAAGGGTTAACTCTTGACCTCAATCTTGATCAAGGTCATAGATGAGGTCGACGATGGAGCAAGTTAACCCAGAAAATGCCTATTAAGGCACTGGTACTCCTACGCACCGACGGAACACAGCAAGCTTTTTGGCGTCGGACTTCGGTAGGAGGGTGATCGCGAACCAGACGGCCCTCCAGACGGCCAGACGGGGTTTCGTCATTACAGTTTCGATATCAACTTCAACTCGAGTTACTTTTAATCGCAGTGAGTTTGATAAGTCCATTTGATTTCGGTATCGGTGTGTGTCGTGCTACAGGCTGGGCCTACTCAATATTCTCTCGCGACCCACCAGTAGGTTTGCGACCCATAGTTTGGGAAACCCTGCTGTAGATAGATGGATGGATAATTATTGCTTGTGACTCCTTCAAGTTGTGAACGGATTTGGATGAAACTTTGTAGTAATATAACTCAGAATAACACACACACACACCACATCACTTTCCAAATTCTCAGGCAAGTCCCGGGCTTAAGGCTAACATACAAATAAAATACCATACTTTCGTGGAAGTCCCATTAAAACATTCTAAATCACAATAATTACACGACCGTGCCATTTGTTCCAGAAGCTCTCAACCTTTTCTAAGTGGAGTGAAATAATTTCGTTTCATATCCTTTTCCCACAAATTAAGTACAATTAATCATTGTTGAAAAAGGAAAGGAAAAGGAAGGGATTTTACAGCAGCTTTTAATATTGTTTGAGAAATGGCCGTAATATCAATTATTTACGGTTTGATTTCACAGAGTTTGCTTAGGTTGGCTGTGGTAATATTACGTTTTAAGTTTGTGCTAATAAAAGATGAAATAAGATAAATGTTAATTCCTTTAAATACGAGTACACATTAAAATTGTGCCTTTTTCAATTAAAGAAAATGGCATTCCGGAATTGCAGACAACGATTAACTGTGAGGTAAGTTTTTGTTCTGCAGAGTATCTTAGGTAAAAAAATAATGGGGTTATCGCGTGGGTACATAATCCTTACTATAATATTATAAATGCGACAGTAACTCTGTCTGTCTGTCTGTCTGTCCATCTTTCACGCCTTAACTACTGAACCGATTTTGATGAAATTTGGTACAGAGATAGATTGGAGCCTGGGAAAGGACACAAGCTACATTTTATTCCACAATTGGGCATGATATAACCTGTAGTCTACGCGGGCGGAGCCGCGGGCGGAAAGCTAGTAATATTATAAATGCGAAAGTAACTCTGTCTATCTGTCTGTCTGTCCGGCTTTCACGACTAAACTACTGAACCGATTTTGATGAAATTTGGTACAGTGATAGATTAGAGCCTAGAAAAGGACATAGGCTACATTTTATCCCACAGTTGGGCACGATATAACCTGTAGTCCACGCGGGCGGAAAGCTAGTAAAGTGTATGGCATACTTGACTAAATCTGGTGTCTGAATGTTCAAACCGCCAAATAGGCATCTGACTTGCTTTAGCTACTGTAGTCTTTGGATAGGTTTTATAATTGTTTATATTAAAAGCAGATGAGAGGTTTTTTAAGCATGCAATTTTTTTTCTCTGCATGTTTACAAATGTCTTTGCTAACACATCTACCCTCACATAACACATATACACTCACACATACACACACACACACACACACACACACACGCGTGCAAACACCCACAACTATTTAAGATAGCTTAAGATAGCATAAGATTAGAGCGGTGCACCGGCAACTATTAGATAAGCCTACCAGGTTGCACCGGCAACTATTTTTAAGAAACCATTGTCTAGAAGAAATAAAAACATTTTATTATTTTTATTATTATATTATTATCTTCAATTCAATTCCTTGAAAAATTTCGTCTGCAATCATGATTTTATCAATGCCTGAGTATTTTAATCAAAATTAAAATACAGAATCGAAGTCGCCAATATCAAATAAAAAAACCCTTTACGGGTTAGTACGTCAGATCAGTGGCTCTCGCTCGTAGCCCAGTGGCTCTCGCTGATCTCAACCGATCAGTGAGGTTAAGCAACGTACACAGAGGCAAGGAACCTGATGGGTGACCAAAGTGGCAATTTACCACAAGCGTTTCCGTGCTTCGGAGGGCACGTTAAGCTGTCGGTCCCGGCTGATGTCAATTGACTACAGTCGTTAAAACCAAGTCAGAGGCCATTGTGCGGTTTGAAAACTCTGACACCAAGGTTAGCCAAGTTCGCCCCATACTTGACTATACCTACACGATAAGAAGAAGACGTCAGATCGTCCGTTGATCAGCAAGTGCACCACTAGCAGGCAAGGATGACGATTTTGGAGCACCAAGATTTTATGATCCTGCACAACCCCAACTATTTTATTTTCTTGCGCATACTTTAATGATCAGCCAAAACTAATAACTGTTAGTTGTATTTATTTTTCTGTCATTGTTCACGTTAATTCATCAGGATTTTTTTGTGAGCAAAAGTCTAATTTTTAATACAACAGAAATCATGTATTAGAAGGCAGTAATTTTCAAAATGGTTGAATCACTTTAAATAACACTACCCAAGTTTCCAAAAAAATAATAAAACAAAACAAATCGAAACAAATTGATCTTTTGTTTAAAAGAAACAAATCGTTTTAGAAGTTAAAAAACTTTCAAAGTTTAAATTGGCTTTTTCCCTACGCCCTTAAAACTTTCCGTCCTTAAGTCCTCACCTAATAGTCAAGCTCGAATCTTAAAGTTATTACTGGTTCTGACCAATAAAATCAATTTGACACGAAATAAATGATTATTTGTGGTTAGTACAACCTCAATATTTGTCCAGGAATATTTGTCCGCGTTAATAACGTATGAACCAATCAACATCAATCCCAACCATGCATATTAACAGATAACCACAAACCAAAATATCACTTAACAATAGTGTGTAAGTATTTTTAGTTTTTATAGATTAAAAAAAACACTGAATTATTTTAAATAAAGTTTACATGGGACTAAAAAACACCACTTAAAAAAAAATTTGGTGACAATTGGCGGAGTTATCATTATCACGTAACAAACAATCAAAGAATAAAAACATACAATCGAATTATAAACTCCTCGTTTTGCGAAGTCACTTAAAAAGTTTCTACTTAAAAGGAAACGAAAATTCTTTAAAAAATTATTAAAATCCATATTCTCAAAATAGTTGTGCCGGGAATTTTTTGCGTATTCAGGTAACCGAGTATCTAGCCAAAATGTAATTTAATCTCAGTTGGCAGTTACTCCTTACTTTACTCCGATGTTATCTACTAAATCTGGGTGTTTATTTATATAATAGAATATCAGTTATCTAGTACCTATATTACAAGCTTTGCTTAGTTTGAGATTAGAACGCCCTGTGTTAAAGATTTTATTTTTGGAGCAATAAAGAACATGAAACTAAAACATGCATATTATAAATATGGTTCTTTGCTCATGTATTTATATTAAGAGGTTACTGACCACCGAGAAAATCTGTTATAAAAAGGTCACAATATAAAAAATAAAGAAGTGTACAAGGTATTTTAGAATATTGTAATGTAACGTAGATATTCTAGAATATCTTGGCTAGGAGGAACGATGGACGGTGGATCAAGACAATAACAGAATAGTGGCCAAGAAAAGCGACAAGGCCAGTAGGCAGATACCAGCTCGATGATCAGACGATGTCGTCAAATTGATGGGATCTCTATGGATGAGGTTAGAACAGGATCGTGACGATTGGTGCTACAAAGAAGAGGCCTATACCCAGCAGTAGGTTGATATGATGATGATAATGACAATGATTGTGGATTATTTTTGTTCATTGTTTTCTGCCTAATTGATCATAGTCAAGTTAACCTTGAATCCGAACCGCACTAAGGCAAACAATCTTAAGAAAAGTAAAGTGTGTCGCTAACATAGCGACTGATCCCAAACTAAAACTTATTTATTTACAATCAAAAGATAGGTCTTCAAAAAAGTTCACATAGCAACGTGTACAAAAAATTTCTAAGAGTTTTTCTTAGTACAATTCAAATACAGTTTCTCCATATGAATAATAAGTGAAAAAAAATAGAACAATAAGAATGAGATAAGATTCTTATAAAGGGAACCCTACAGCGATAAGAAAAACAAGAAAGAGTGAGAAAAGCAAGCAGTTCACGCCGCCGGCGAAAATCGTTCAATCTGAGTGTCGTTTTACTGTCTATATAACACAGATGTAGAGTTTAAAATAGAATAGACTATCTACTGTTAACTAAATCGTTTTAAATTATGTTTAGGGGGTAGTTTTTAAATTTTAAAATATAATGTCAAAATAACTATGCACAAAGCAGATGAACAGCTCACAGAAACTAATAAATTTTGAAAATGCGTTCCTTGAGTAACGTAGGTGCGAATAATATTGTAATGCTAAGAAAAATTTATCGAAATTGCCACGGGAAGTGGAGTACGTTAAATTTTATTAAATATTCAGTTCCTTCCTTATCTTGTAGGTCTTATACAGGTATGTGGCGCTCTATTATAGGGAATAGCACCATGCTAAGTTGGAACCGTTTTTGTCACTATAGCTGCAGCACACATTCATTCTTATTACATATTATAAACTTACGTGGTCACAATTATCATTGACTTCGTTCCCGTGGCAATTTCGCGAAATTATTCCTTACTCCTTGCCTACGTAATAAAAGGAACTCTTTGGCCTTATTTTAGTTTTCTAGGTTCAATGGTTTGGGCAGGGCATTGATAAGTGAGCGAATCAAGACCTGCTATTATTTATAGCAAAAGATTATCTAATGAATTTCCACCAGAAGTAAGTTTTGTAGATTTTATATGTATTTATGAATACATATGACAAAATGACGGCTACGACAATAATTTTAAACGTTGTCGCTTCTAGAACCATCAAAACACTATTGACAAGTAGGTGTATAATATTGTTTTAGTTTTATTTGCACGTTGTTTCAATGTCGGACTATTGACCAGCATCATTCTGCGAATTGTGGTATTTTCATTAAATGTAGTAAATAATAAAATTATATTCATAGTCATAAAATTACTAATAATAAGGGTATTCATAAGTACTTAAGTGAAGTATTACCACTGATTTATTTCTTTCTTTCTGATTATTACGTTACGTTAAGGCGACTACAGCACCCGATAAAGGTAGCACACATAGAAATAGTGCCATCTCCGTATCTCAACAGGCCTGGGCCGGCAGTGCGAACAGTGTCGATACACGAAGTTTACGGACTATGAAAGCGTGCGTGCGTAAAAACATGTTCGAAAGTTAGAAAATGAGATTTATGTAAAGGTAACAGCTTAAATCCAAAAATGCGTTTACTACTTATCAAGAGTGTTCAATCACGAACATTTTGATAGCAAATTCAAGATCCTGTGTGCATTTTACTATCGTTTTTACAGCTTAAAAAAGATACACAATATTGGTATTTACAGGTGACTTTGTGAGCTTTTTCTATCGAACCAAAAGTGCTGAATCATGTTTTCAGCCAACTACTTATCTAGTTTATGTCCTGAATATTACCGTAGTATTTTTTTTCTTCAAGTTAATGCAGTTCGTCATGCTTTTCTACGCATCATAAAATCGTAATTTAGGTGCTATAGTCGCCTTAAGCAGATTGAAATTATTTTCATTCTAAACATCAAATTTCTTTCATTCAAGGCACTTATAAAAATAATGTAACATAGATTTTATATACCTTATTTGTTGCTTCAAAACACATTCTTTCGCATTAAACTCCCGGCAAAAGAAAATGCTAATATTTATTAATATTATAAAGAGGTGTTTTTTTTTTATTTATTTATTAGAAAATAATATCTGGAACTACTGAACCGATTTTAAAAACTTCTTCACCTATTGAAAGCATTTCTGGGCATTTCTTGCCTTTATAGGCATTTTCTGGGTTAACTCGCTCCATCGTCGACCTCATCTTTGACCTTATGGTCAAGATTAAGGTCAAGAGTTAACCCATCTTATAATAAAAAAAAGCTCTTTTTAAACCGACTTCAAAAAAGGAGGTTCTCAGTTTGACCTGTATGTATGTATGTTTGTATGTATGTATGTTTGTCCGCGATTATCTCGCGTTAAGCTGAACCGATTTTGATGCGGTTTTCAGAAAAGTATTTGATACATTCAGGAGAAGGTTTTAGTATATTAACCGACTTTAAAAAAGGGGAGTTGTCAGTTTAACCTGTATGTTTGAAAAATAAATAATCAAAAAATAATATGTTATAATGATTTGCTTAAACTTTGTCATAGCTAACAATTTGTTTTATCAACCGACTTTAAAAAAGGGAGAGGTTTAAATTTTCACTAAAAATGGGAAAAAAAACCTTTTTATAATAAAATAGGACCAACTTCAAAAAAGCGAAAAATAAATACAATATCATTCGATGTGCTATGTAGTACCTACCTACTGATCTGTTTGAAGTCGGTGCACAGGTGGCCTATCAAACTTAATTTTCTTGGCACCGACGTCAAACAGATCACTAGGTAGGTACTACATAGCACATTAAATGATATTGTATTTATTTTTCGCTTTTTTGAAGTGGTTCTATTTTTTATAAAAAGTTTTTATCAACTGGCGACATAGAAAGAAAGAAACATAGGCTACATAATATTCCTTACTTCACACTGGATCGAAGTCCCCGGCGAAAAGCTAGTTTAATATAATGCTTTAATCTTTGTTTATTTTTAAACGGTTTTATTTAGCTCACCCCGTTTGTTTTATTAAAATTAAAAGTCTTACTTTTACACGAATAAAACATTATCTAACAATCATCACTCACTTTAATCATAACACCATCGCGTAATTTTACAGTGTTTAATTGTAAAAATTATATAGGCATGAGGTGCTGCACTGTCTTTAAGGTAATTAGACTGTGACATATAGAAATGGCAATGTCAATTCCCATTTTTACCATTGAATTCCTAGTATTTACAGTTTGAAATTGTTTTGTTTAAGTTTAGTATGTAGAAAATATAAAAGTTTTGTTATTTAGTTTATGTAGTCTCAAATTATATCTGATAGTAATAATACAATTTTAAATAAATCAATAGAAATACTGCATTTTTATTCCATACACAAATAATACATAACAGCAATATATTGTACCATATTAGAGGTGGAGTGGAAAAGGTGTGGGCACAGCAGGCTGATTTTAAGCCCACCCTAAGACACAGTGTAGAGGGAGTGAGCTGGAAATTTTAACATAGTTATTAAAAATATAATTTGCACATATTAATGCACTTAAGTTATAACAGGTGTAGGCGAAAAAGCATAAATACATAATTACAAAGTTCAGAACCACGACAATAGATTTAAAAGTTCCTTTTAAAAGTCTATAAAAATAACACGTCTTTCTATAATCCTTTCACCAAAATGTGTCGTTGTTATATGTAGTTGTTAAAACGACAAATCCAAGCCGTTAAACGCTCCATTGTAAAGTTATTCAAATAGTTACAAATTTATATATTTTATTCTAAAATTAATGTTAACAAATTTTCTATACCGATGTTTAATAGATTTAATAGATGTAGTCATGTAATTATCATAAACATTATACTTCTGTGAAACACAGTTACCTTTTGTGATGCCGTACGTCACTTTTTTGGTTAAACAATCTAGAATTTAACCTATCTAGTTTAAATTGTAACATGAATGTGATTGTTAACTGTTGTGTACGTCTGTTTAATAAAATAAAATAAAAAAATTGAATCTGTATTTTTATCCAAGAGGGTCTTCAATATTTTAACTTAAATAGGTAAATTATTTAGCATGATGTACGATTTTCATAATGTTATCTTATACCTAATACAAAATGTAGACCCATAGTGCTCATACTGTCAAATTACGATTATATGAAGTATAGATTCATGGTAATTTGAAAGAACGCAAAAAAAAATCTCACGCAATTACCCATACATTTTGAATACAAAAAAATTTTAGTGTCCACTTGAACAGATAAATTAGACTAGGTAGTAGCTAGTAGGTAATCTTTTTGTGCTATTCGAAACAATCTGAAAACTTCTATCAGTTTTGAAGACACAACAATATAAGTGCGAGTTGAGAATAACCCACCCGCTTTTTGTTATTTTATTCTACTCCGGCGACGGAGCAATTGCTTGACTTCGAGGTTCTTTTTTTGAAAGCTATCACTATATATACGTTTCTATCTCCCTTTCTTACTTATTGCTCGATCGGAATTCCACCAAAATGTTTCGGGAGTCGGCATTAATTTTGACCTTTGTGTCTTTATCGTTAGGGTCGTTATTGGACGGTGATTTACAATTAGCTGACGGTGTGGAACTAGTTAGTATACCAGTGTCGAATAGTTTGGACGATGAAGGAAGGTCCTTCGGGAAGGATTCTGCTTTGTTCCGAATGGCGAAGTTTCTCCAAGGCCACGAGCTTCACGTGAAACTGCCGAATTTGATTGAAAAGGAGAAGCTGAGTCATATTTTTGCGGAGTCTCTGAAAGCGGTAGATGAAACTTACAAGGAAAATGCGGGTAAGTATAGTGATAATTTTAACCCCTGACAAAAATGAGATGTGTTCCGTGTGTCTGTCTGTGGCATTGTAGCTCTTAAACGAATAGACTGATTTCGATGAGGTTTATTTTATGAAAGCTGACGCAATCGAGATTATTATGAGCTATGTTTGATTAAAATTGGTTCAGCTGTTTAAAAGTTATAAGTAATCAAATGTAGGGGCTAAAACAAAATTTTTGATTTATGAGTTATTAGACAAAAGTTTTCAATAGTTTCGATCATTAATGTTTTGGTTCTAGTTGGCAGTTACTGTTAAAATTGATTTAAGAAGTCTTGTTAATTGTTCATAAGTAAAATTGTCTACCAGTGGTGTCAATTTTGCAATAACATTTTTATTATCTTTTCAGACCTCTTTCTACCATTCGTGAATCGTTGATATTTAAAAGTAGAGGCAAAAATAAATTAACTTATATTATGTAAATAAATACACGGAAATGTTAACTGTTGAAATTAATTAGCACCGGCTTACGTAGTTTGAATGGGAACCTGGCGTGCTGCTGTCAATACATTACAGAACGGATATCGAACTCGATACCTATGGTTCACAAGTCTCTACCGTAAACTATTACGCTACCGAGGTTTTTGTCTTGCTCAGACACTCGGTTCTAATAAATCATTATCAAATCATTATTTTCGTACGCGAAATTGACCGTCGTCTGGAAGCAAATGGTGGGGATCCTACGTCAGGATATTTTCTCGTTAAAACGCCACTACAAATCTTGCCCGAGGGATTGTTTATCCCATGTAAATGGTACATGGTTAAACGCTACGCTTGTTTACGTCGCTTGCGATACAAATCAAGCACACACGGGTGTGAAAGAATCACGCGAAGGTTTAAGGAACTATTATATAATTCTGTAAAGTTTCATCAAATCCATCCTATTGTTTTTATCAAATTGAAAACTTATTTCGTCACTTAAATACTTAAAATACTATAGTCTATAAAATGTTGTAAAGACATACCTACTCAACCCAATAAGTCTTGGTTAGTAAATTCACACAGAATTTATGTGCAAAATTTCGAGTTAAGCACTTCGAAGCTAGAAATAACGGTAAAAAGTTTTAATAAGAAGATGGTTAAAACCGCAGAACCGCTTACTTGAGGAATAGTAGAGCGCCGAACAAATTACAGGCGCTTAGTTTAGTCATTAAAATAAGAAAACAATTTGTTCTATTAATCTACTTTTACGATTGAAATTTTACTAAGACGCAAACCTTTTTATAATTCGAATGGCACGGCACGGCACTTCGAAATTTGGATTACCATTGCCCCCTATATTCTCAGCTTCTAGTAGGTATTACTATTACTTAAGAGGCAATGGTAATACAATTTTGCCGTGCCGTTTTCGAATTATAAAAAGGCCCAATGGCTTCGTCGTATTTCATCAAAAATGAAAACGTGTTGATCGAAGTGTAAATTGTTTTTAAGCACCATTAAATTAAAACGTCAAATAAAACTGGCCAAGTGGGCAATAAAATGCTTTTGTACGTTTCTATTAATTACTGATGTCGGAAATGTAAAATGTATGGTGCACGGACAAGGTCCGGTAGTGCATGACATTTATACACACGCTAACTAGGTAAATAAATAGTTTGGGTTGGTTTGTAATAAAATTTATCTTCTTTTATAAATTTCTATTTTTGTGTTATTTTTTTATATATAATCGTTTTAAGCGCTTTAAATTTTTAAAAATGCTGTGGTCTCCTGTAATTACTGGAACATTTTAAAAAAATTAATGTGTAAGCTAATATTGTGTTTTTATAATGTGTCCTCTGTTGAAGATCTTTAAAAAAAACTATAAAATTAAAAATGTTGTTCCAACATTCAGGGCCATACCACAAAAAATGAAACTAAAATTTCGACAAATTAATTCCTTTGGTGTTTCTATGTTTTGTGGCAAAGCAATTATTTCTTATAACTCTTAAATAGCTGAACTAATTTTGATTTAAAGCGCAGCAACGGTCTGCCATCTCCTCTCTTTGCAAGCGCGACGTCTCTAAGGTTTGACTATGTGTATGATTAATAGGTAACATTCGTGACCCATTTCCTTGTGCTAGGACGTTCCTCTTAGACAGTTTGCATTAGTTCTAGCTCCGTATTCTACACTTTTCGGTTCGATACCTACCGATTGTTACAAAGACTAAGTAGGTCTCTCTCTTATGGTACAATTTTGATTATTTATCTAGATACGTCGACGGAATTAGCGTCGAAGGCAATTTGAATTACCCAGAATAGTTTGGAGCTGGTATATTATGTCTACTTGACATCTTTTACTTTCTTTTACCAGCCCATTTTGTCCCCACCGAAGGGCACGGGCCTCCCTTCAAAACTCGAAGGCCGTAGTCCACCACGCTGGCCCAATGCGGGTTGGTGGACCGCTCGTCTTTCGAAAATGAATTTTCTTGGGCGGGTGGGTATCATCATGATATTTTCCTTCACCGTTGGACAAGTGATAATTAGAAACCCGTACATAAATCCGAAAGACGAATTTAGTGGTACAGGCCCGCACCAGGTTTTGAACCCGCATACTTCTGATTACAAGTCTGGCTCATTACCAACTGGGCTATCACCGCTACTTGACATACTTACTTTTGATACTTAAATAACGCTAAAAATTGACGTCGACATTCATAGCTTATAAATTTTAAAGATTAAATAAAATTATCTCGATTACGTCTTTTTTCAATACTTAATATTTTATTGCATCCATTCAAACAAAACCAAAGGAATCAATACTGGTCAATCCGTTTAGCAGCTACCTACGATGCCACAGACTGACTCACAGTTTGACAGACACATCTACACACATCAAACTTATAACACACCCCCCTTTTCCATCTCGGTTTAAAAACAAACAAACGAAACTAAAAACTAAAAATAGTTTCAAGTCCTACGCTCCAATACCCTTCGTATCTTCACTATTTAAATTGCATGATGTCGTGCCGACGTTGGAATCATGCAGTGTAGGGTATCCAGGAAATTGAGTGCCAAGGAAACCGCTACAGTTACGATATCAGGAAATTACTGGCCGAACGAATTCTTTACAGCTGATATAAAATAATGTTTTTATTAAAAGAAAAAAACTTTATGTGAGATTGCGCGTTTTATATACCCTGGTTCATAACGTTTTCATTTTGAATAAGAACTGTGTATATGTCACAGTCAAACCTCGAAGCTTCGGCGCTTCTAGGTTTGGCTAGTCAATTCTCAGGCTAATCTAAAATAAACCTAACCTAGCCAAATCTAGGGTAAACCAGTCATTCCGGGAAGAGACAGCATATCGACCTTTGACTATGACATAATTTATACAATGTGTTTCAAAATAACTCAATAAAAAGAAAACCCAAAATTAAATTCAAAAGTGAAATTGTCGCAAATCTAGTTAATTAGTTGCGGGGTTAGTTATCCTTAAGACATTATTCTTGACATAAGAAAACATGACACACTTGACATGCTGAAAAGAGAGCTGCGCTTCATATAATTTTTTTATTAAAATTTATTATTAAAATTCATTCATCATTAGGTCTGCTGTAAGAAATTTCTTCCTAGAAATAAGCAGTGCCTGTTGTGTGGTCTCTCTCTTTGTATGTTTCTTTTATATGTCTATTTTTTACAATATACAGCAAATAAATTAATTAATTAAATATCGCTTTAACCAAAATTCATCGTCTACATGTTATTATGTACAATAAAAAGTAAATTAATATACAGTAAATAAATTAACTAATAGTATATAATTATTAATTTAACCGTTTTAATCGAAATGCATAAATTAATTATTAGTAAATAATTAATTAATTAAATATCGTTTTAATTAAAAAGTAAATTAATTAATTAATTAAATATAGTTTTAATCAAAATTCATCGTCTACATGTTCAACATGTAGACTTATTTTAAGACCTACTTCGGAACATTTTATTCATATTGGGTATTTTTATAACACGTTGTACAGGGTGACTTTTATATCACTTGTAATATTTTGGGAATGTTCCGATGGATCTACGATATAATAGAAACGTTAATATAATTTCATGTCTTGGATGATCTAGCTTTAAAATTTTATGTGAAACATTCAAAAACCAAAAATACGGGTTTGTCAAATTTCTATACATACGTAAAGACCGTGAGTAAAAAGACACCTTGTATATCCAAGTGATGATCTTCACAAACGTGTCACGTAGAATTCACACAAGGGGTCGATTGACAACCTAAAACGTGACTACAACTGTTTGAGCGAGAAAAGGTATGTTAGAAGCGGAAAAAAGGAGCATTTTTGGATGAATCCACATATAGGATATAAGGGACAGCTCAGCAAAAATGTAAACCCTAAATCCAGACCCTTATTCTGAATAATGTTATAGTAGAGCTATCCGGAAAATTTTCATCTTTTTTTCCTATTCTTTAATATTTTTTGCTCTAAAATTGCAATAAAAAACAATAATAACAACACAAAACGCTAAAACCAGCAATATACATCGCATTCTAACAAGCGCGCGCCGCGTGTGGTTTTGCAGTGCATTGCGTAGCGTCAGAGTAGGCAAATAACTTAACTTGACGTATCCGGGAGAAAAAAAAAATACTAGCAGCTAATCAACGTTACGAATAGATTCCACTATTTAAATACAATACAATATACTTTATTGCACTCCAACACAGATAAGGTACAGTTACACTTTATACAAAAAAGTTATGTCAGGGTACAAAAGGCGGCCCCATTGCTTAGAAGCAATATCTTATCGGCAACCAACCTTACCCCTTACAACTTGATCTTCTGAGAATTTTCGAAACACGAGGGAAATAATGGATAACGTGCTCTTCATAAAATTGAAGGGGCTGTTTACTGAAGCACCAGCAATATTAACAATTGATAAAGCATCTTTAATAAATAATTGCTTCTGTAGGTAGCATCACAGTTCTCGTACAGTCAGCTGCTAATTTAAGCCCTCTGTGAAATAAGGATAAAATAATTTAACAAAACATTTTAGGTATTCAAATGATATTCTGTAAACTAATAAAAAAGTTACAACACAGCAAATACGCTTAATCACAATTTTATTGAAAATTTTCTTTAAAGATGACTTCATCTTTATTCAATAAGGGGAAATCAGGTTTCTCTTCAGCTGACTGTACAAGGAAAAATTGTTACAGGGAAAATTATACACCCACTTTCCTCAAACGTTAACCATACCTGCCAGCGATATATACTCAACGTACGAGGCCTAAAATATATCTTCAAAGCCGAATTACAAACATGATGAATATTCCTGTAAATATATTTACAACACATTTGCTCGTAAAGGGTCTCTTATTTCACCAATTTCAATATCGTATTGTATTTCATTACGTACTTGTCCGGTAATGTAAAACGGACGGTTCATCAAGATGCTTCATCTAAAAACTAACGGTACTTTTAAAAATCTTAGCAGGGTTTCTATGTCAGAAAAGTGGTCAACATTTTATGAATAAAATTTACTTTGGGAGATAAAATATAATAAATAAACAATTAAATTTTTTAATTTAATTAATTCTGACAATAAATTACAATCACTTTTCTGTAACAAAAACACAAAAAATATTAATTTACTTTATTACTAATACTGGCTGTTTTTTGTGCCTTTGCCTAAAGAAAAAACCCTGATGCGCGCCCATCGCTAATTTTTGAACAAGTAAAAAACATTTCACGCACTTATTCTTTTCTTTGCATTGCTTTTATTTATTTCCTCGAAAATATGTTATAAAACGTCGTATGATAAACGTGCGCTTTGATAATTACAATAGCAATATCGCTTTATAGCAATATAATTTTCAACTTACCGCACTTATATCATAATCTACTAGTATAAAAATCAATCAAAAACGAAATTTGAAAAAATTAAACTTAAAATCAATTAATCGGAAAGGTTTTTGAGTTAGCGTCTGTTGTGCCTGTGCTAACTCATTTCTTCCTATTTCGTTTATATAATGCATGAGTTAATCACAATCCTTTAAAAATGAGCTTAGTGTGGGCCTTTGAGTGTGTTAAGTTTATTTTTTTTAAAAGCTGTTTGATACTGATCTTTTTTGTATGTCAAATAACGGTATTGAGTAGTCTTAAATTTTCCAGCAAAAAATAAAAAATAATGAATCAGCCCACTAAACTAAATCATTTTTCGCAATAGGTAAAAATATGAAAACTTTTTTCGCTTCCCCATACAACTTGTGCGATCAGCTGATTTGCTTTTATATGGGGAGTCGACAAATTTTTAGACAATAGGGATGTTGACAGTGTTTGATTTTATGAATTATTGTATGTGAAATAAAAAATAATGCTAGAAATATATTAATATCCGAAAACGGGATTAAAATTGCTTTATAAATGAACAAGTTATTGGCATTTATATTATCGTAAGGACTAGCTATCTCATTTTGTGGGGAGAGCTAGCTATCTCGTTTTTACCTACGCAAACAAATGGCGGTGACGTCACATGCCTGTAAGTGCATCTCTTTTTCATTGTTTGACAGTTTTCCCCTCTATTGAAATTTAATAGCTTGTAACTTTTTTATTGCTCGATAGTTTTCAAAAATGATTTCGGTTTTGGTTTTTGGATTCAGTTCCCTTCTAAGATAAACAATAAACAAAATAGTCAACATCCCTATTACGTATAGATAAATTGGGAGAAGTTATTTAGTTTCCTGGGGATAATCAGCCCCTATGTTATGCTAATTTGAAGTCACCCCATTTATCTGATTGTTAGATAAGTCTGGCAAAAAAAATGCTCCATCTTTAATTAGTTTAAAAGTCTCATATGAAGTAAAAGTCAGAATAAGGTTTATTTCATAGAACATTCAGAATGTTGCGTAAAATAAGTCAAAGTAATAAATTACAATAGTATTTTTATCTTTGCAAAGGTGCAGTCTTCCTCAAAAAAGAAAAGGCAAGATTCCAAGGGTATGAAGCTGACATGAGCTTAAATTAACGCACAAAACCTCGTCAAAATTCTTTTAAAAAATAAATGATCAGAGGTCGGTATTTCTGCATATTATCTCTTCAAAGAAAACGAAATTAAATTTAAATCTGTAGATTACTAAATCACTTCTCGTGAAACAATCTGCCGCAACAAAAATGTATTCGACAAATTTAAACTAAGTTTTGCGTGAAAATTGGCAATAAGTGTACACGACAAGTGAATGGCATTTTTGGTGAAAAAACGCTATTTTCTGCAATGTACTTTAATTACGTATGAGGTTGTTAAACTTGGGGTGCCTAGCCGTGATATAACTTTTACTTAGTCTTGGCATTTGTAATGTTTTTTGTTACTTTTAACTGATCAATGCTAAATTTTATCAATGCTCATTGGGCTATGGGAAGGTATTTTTTATAGCATGAGGCTCTTAAAGTCAAAAATTGCCCAGCAAAAAATATTTATTTGACACATGAATATTTACTCCAACCGACAATATAATTTAAAAACCGTATATTTAAAGTCAATCTCACTTAAATCGGTTACGATGACAAATAGGTTATTTGCAGTTTAAACTTATTTGAATCCGATTGGGAGTTTTTCTCTTACTTTTTGAACTTAATAAATCAAGAAAACTATCACCGTCACTGGTTTTAGATATAAAGATTAAACATACAATTATTTATTAAAGTTATTTATAAATTAAAACCTGCTATATAAATTATAGTATTATAGTTCAAAAAGCAAGTATAAACAAGAAGATAAGGACACGGACATAAAGTATGTGGACGCTAATAATAATTAAAAAAAAAACAAGAATTTAAGAGTTTCTAATATTACTTACAATTTTATGAAACCTCATCATTAAAAAATTATAATTATGTCTCAACTGTAACTTATTTATTTGTTTAAAACTAGAGCAAACAAACTTTATGAACTTCAAAAGCGTGGTACAGTTAACGGGAAAGTTTTAAAACGTTTCACGAATTTTTTATAAAGAAAATATCAGGTGCTGTTATTTTGATAGCTTCTTTTACGTTTTTTGTTTTTCTTTTTGACGGCCGGTTTGGTCGAGTGGTAGTGACGCTGCCTCTTGATCGGCGGGCCCTGGGTTCGATCCCCAGTCGGGGCAAACATTTGTGTGAAAAGCAGATGTTTGTTTTCGGGTCATGGGTGTTTGTGTTTGTCTTTATGTGTGTTCCGAGGGACCCACGACACAAGGGAAAACCTTAGTGTGGGCCTTTGAGTGTGTAGCGTTTGTGTAGCGTTTTATGAATTATTCTGTCATAATAAGAACGAGTGATAGCCCAGTTGGTAACGAGCCTGACTTGTATTCCGAAGGTCGCGGGTTCAAATTCTGGTGCCTGTACCACTAAATTCGTCTTTTCGGATTTATGTACGGATTTATAATTATCACTTGCTCAACGGTGAAGGAAAACATCATGATGACGGGCGTCCAAAAAAATTAATTTTCGAAAGACAAGCGGTCCACAAACCCGCATTGGGCCAGCGTGGTGGACTATGGCTTTTAGGCCATACCACACTAAAGGGGATTTATCCCTCTCGTGTTTCGAAGGGAGGCCCGGTGTCCCTCGATGGGGACGTATATGGGCTGGTAAGAAGAAGAAGAAGAATGAGTTTCTACTTTACGATGGACTCGGAATATTAGAAAAATAGCCACGTTTAAATTCAGTTAAGGATAAAGATTAAAATGAATTCAGGGAAAGTAAAATATTCGGCATGTTTTTTCTTTCCCTAAAATAATTTTTGAGTATCCCTCACGCAGGTAAACGTTTTAATAGTAGATTATGCAAAGAGGGGATAAAGCAGTGTATTTTGTCACGGGCACTCGCTTCGCTCGTGAGTTAACCCTAGAATCCCTCGTGCTCGGGGTTCAAGATCGCCCAAGACAAATGCACATTTATCCCCTCGTTGCATACTCCACTTTATATAACCACTGCGAGGCAATAAAAAGTAATACAATTAAAAACAATTATTAAGTTTCCAATAATGCCAGAGGCTTAGATTGTATACACTCCGGAGTCAGATCACTGTCATCATCACTTTCACCTGACATTTTTCTTGAAATTGAAACTGGGAAAACAACACAGCGAGCGATCTGCACTTTAGCGCCTTTTTAGGGTTCCGTAGTAATCTACGAACCCTTATAGTTTCGCCATGTCCGTCTGTCCGTCTGTCCGCGGGTTTCCTAAGAAACCCTTGGTACTACAGAGCTGAAACTTAGCATGATTATACATATGAATTACGCCGACAGAACTGTAGAGTAAAATCTTAGAAAAAAAAATTTTTTCGGGTGTCTCCCATAGACGTGAAAGGTCGATGAATATTTTTTTTCTCGCCAATATTTTTTAGTGGGGTGTCATAGGATAGCATATTAAAAGATAAAAGGGGTTTACTAAGAACATTTTTCGATTCAGCACTCCGTTTGCGAAATATAAATTTTTAAAGTGAAAATTTTTGTCAAACACAAGTGTCCCCCCCCTCTATCTGCTAAACGGTTGTTTGTAAAAATGTGGAAAAATTCACGTTGGTAGAATATATAACGAAATTAAAAGGAAAACTATCACACATAACTTGGTCCTTCAAGTTTGCGAGTAATAGTCGACCAAGTGCCAAACACTGTTGGGATTAATAAGAATATATTTACTAATATAAGATCCTTGGTACTACAGAGCTGAAATTTGGCATGGCCATAGATATTGATTGCGCCAACAGATCTAAAATATAAAATTTTGGAAAAACATTTTTTCGGGTGTTTCCCATACACGTGAAAGGGCGATAATTTTTTTTTTCTCGAATTAAATGTCATAGGATAGATTTTTAAAATATAGAAGGGGTTTACTAAGAACGTTTTTCGATTCAGCACTCCGTTTGAGAAAAAAATATTTTTAAAGTGAATTTTTTTGTTTAAAACAAGTTTCCTGGGGGGACACTACCAGCTAAACGGTGGTTTCTAAAAATGTGAATAAATTCACGGTTATAGAATATACAACGAAATTAAAAGAAAAACTATCACACATAAGTTGGCGAGTAATAGTCGACCAAACGTTTTTGGGATTAATAAGAATATGTTTACAAGGTTCCACGCTAAAAGTGAGGGGAGGTCGAAAGCCAAACTGTAACATATTGACATTTTAGGTGTCGTTAAATAGTTTTTTGGGGGTGTTAATTACGATAATGACATCAAAATTACTTTAACAGCAGGTTGATATTATTTCTAACAGTAATATTGCCGTAAAAAAAACAAAAAAAAATCGCGCTCGCTTCGCTCGCGAATTTTGTACTTACATTCGGTTGTATTTAGACCAAAACATAAATGATTTCCGAAATTACAAACTCTTTAATAATACATTTGTTTTTAGGGTTCCGTAGTAATCTACGAACCCTTATAGTTTCGCCATGTCCGTCTGTCCGCAGGTTTCCTAAGAAACCCTTGGTAGCACAGAGCTGAAATTTGGCAAGGTCGTACATATAAATAACGCCGACAGAACTGTAGATTTTTTTTTTCGGGTGTCTCCCATAGATGTGAAAGGGTGATGATTTTTTTCTTCTCGCCAATATCATAAAATGGGGTGTCATAGGACAGCTTTTTAAAAGACAAAAGGAGTTTTCTAACAACGTTTTTCGATTCAGCACTCCATTTGCGAAACATTAATTTTTAAAGTAAAAATTTTTGTCAAACACAAGTTTCTACCTCTCTACCAGCTAAACGGTTGTTTCTAAAAATGTAAAACAATTCACGGTGGTAGTTTATACAACGAAATTAAAAGAAAAACTATCACACATAAGATGGCCCTTCAAGTTTGCGAGTAATAATCGACCTAGTGCCAAACTTAGTAATAAGAATATATTTACTAATATTAGATCCTTAATAGTACAGAGCTAAAATTTGGCATTTTCATACATACCTATTGATTGTGGTGACAAATCTAAAAAAAAAAATGGTCGAAAAAAATTTTTTTCGTGTGTTTCCCATTAACGTGAATGGGCGATGGTTTTTTTTCTAGCCGATATCTTCGAGTGCGTTATCATAGGATAGCTTTTTAAAAGATAGAAGGGGTTTACTACAAACGTTTTTCGATTCAGCAATCCGTTTAGGAAACATTAATTTTTATAACGAAAAAAAATGTAGAATAATTCACAAGGGTAGCATTTACGACGAAGTGTACCCTAATCCAAAATGGTTGACATACAAGGTTCCACGCTAAAAGTGAGGCGAGCCGAAAGCCAAGCTGTAACATATTGACACATTAAAAATATACACCTGCTTAGCTTGATATTATTATATTATTCCTTAAAATAAAATTGTCGCAAAAAAAAAAAAATTCGCGCTCGCTTCGCTCGCGCATTAAACACTTCCATTCTGTTATATTTAGGCCAAACTTTTTAATACATTTGTTTATGATATTAAGTATAGTATTTGGGGATTTTAACATCAACTATGACAATATGCTTGTAGAATTAAGAAGCCAGCTGCATATTTGAACCATGCTGCTACGGAACCCTACGATGCACGTGGCCCGACACGCTCTTGGCCGGTTTTTCTTTTTTATTCGGTAGTAGCCAGTTTAATTTTCGAATATCTTCTTGGTGCAGGTTTCTATGATAAGCTTTCAATGCAAATTTTGACGTGTGGTCATGAGTTAGGAGGTCGTATTACTCTATGTAGATTGCATTCCAAATTCAAATCTTATAATAATAGCCCGGAGGGTCATAATAAAATTCAGTACAATATTATGACCCGGCTAGAACGTGGGGTCTAATGAAGTCATTAAAAGTAAGTACTTTAGGTGAGATTTGCATGACACATATAATATGGCATTATCGAGCAGGTGATAAATAAAAAAAACAACGGGTTGCACTCCGGGAGTGCCGGCAGAAGTGAAAACTTGAACATATATTACTTCCTTGCGGTTTAAGAAGTTTTCACTTCACCCTCCTTCTTATGAATTTTCGATCAGGGTCATGTGAGTTTAACATTTTTACCCATTCAAATAGTGCACAACGCCACTAAAGAAGTTATCACTTTAAAAAAATACTTAAATAGAATGAATAAATTTTCACGAAAACTATCACGCAGAAAAGATTAAAGTTTAAGTATCGTCTGTCATCTGAGATGATCTGATTGCCCTATTCTGTCATTTTTAACGCCCGATAAGAAAGAGGGGTGTCATAAGTTTGACGTGTGTTTTTGTGCGTCTATCTGTAGCATCGTAGCTCTTTAACAAAAGTATCAATTTATTTAAGCTATAAATATCGGGGGTGTTATAAAATTTATAATTTTAAAGTTATGTAATAATATGTCAAAACATATAATTTTAAAGTTATGTCATAATATGTTTAGTTATGTAAATGCTGGATAAATCTAAAGATTTTAAATTTAAATTAAAAGCTTTCTTGCTGGAGAAGTGTTTTTATAGTTTTAGTGAATATTTCAATTTACTTTTTTTTATAATGATTAGTGACATGTTTTTTTTATTGCTTTTTGACATTTTGTTTTTATAATTATTTAATTTACCTGTTATTGCTAATCTAAATATATAAAACAAAGTCGTGTCTTACACCACTTATAAATCAAGATCGGCTGGACTGATTTTTATCAAATTTGGTATGGAGGTAGCTGATACCCGGGATTAGCACATAGGCTACAAAACTTTCCGAAATTCCCACGGGAACGAAGTCCCGGGCGTAAAGCTAGTGTTTAATAAAACAATTATGCATATACCTATTCGTCACAATGTATTATGTTACGAATAAAGAACTTGAACTTGTCGATTTCGTTCTGCCTGTGGGACTGACGCCGCATGCGATATCTGTTTAGGTGAATTGAGAACTATCAAAATTAATTTTTTTTTGTTTAATAGCCACCGCCAACTGTACGTGTTAGTAAAAAAAAAACAGCACATGTCTGTACTTAAGTTACGTTAAGTACAGACAGCAGCGTCAGGTTACCCATTCGTACTACGAAAACCGGCGTAGCACTATTACGAGCTAGATAAGGGCGACGTCAAGGTCAATATGTATAACCTGATATGTTGCCGTGTGTACTTAGCAAGTTTGGCAACAGTTTCCAAGTAAGCATAAAATGGTAAACATCGTCATTCTAGAGCCGTTGTAACGCCATTAATTAGCAGAAAGATTCTGTGCGGCACAGCATGGGCGTAGCCAGGGGGGGGGTGGTTTGGGGGTTTAAACCCCCCTGAAATTTTCAAAATAATGATCATCTTCCTGCCCTTATCCTTTTACAAAATACCGTAAAGTAGTATCGGCAATATTTGTTGTGTTACCTCCAAATTTATTTTCTTGAACCTCCCCGAAATAGAATTCTGACCACGCCCATGCGGCACAGGAACTTTTTTTTGTATACGACGAGCTATCTTCTTCTTCCTAGCGCTTAGTCCCGTTTTTCATTCGGGGTACGCTTGACCATTTTCCAGGATTTGGCAGGTCAAGTGGTCGCAAATACACTGAGCAATGGAAACATAAAACCACTGCCGTCATAAATAAAATTATTCTCTAATCACGCGTAATAAGCGTTTACATCATCATGCTCAGCAACTAAGATTTCTGGCTGTGCAAAGAGGCTCTGAAAGATGGCATTTGCAATTCAAAATGCATTGTTTATAGAAAACGTTGCATGTTTCATTTTCAAAATCACTTACGACCCACTACGCTTGTTCTGTAATGGATTTTCATAGTATCTTACAAAGCTTAGCAAAACTCCTTGGTGAAACAATCTCTTTTCTTATAAAACGTCAAAAACTCTTTACTGAAAAAAAAACTAGAGTGCATTTCAAAGAATAGTGAGCTTTGCCTAGTTATTGTATTGGGAATTGTTGAAAATGTAAGGAAAATACAGATTCTTTTTCGACAATTCACATCATGGCAAATAGCTCACTATTATTATATAAATTTTTTATTTGCCTCGCATGATGATGTAAAGTAGAATGCTTACCTCGGTTGCAAGAAGCTATTACACCCTCGAACTATATTCGCTCGGGCGTCTAAATATCTCGGGTGCAATCGGTCCATTCCGTCCATTAGCACCCTTTGCGATCTGGCCTGTCTACAAATTAAATAATCATTTATTTCGGATTATTCATTCATATGGGAGAAGTGGCATGAAGGAATTGAATTACTTTTGTAGTTTAGGAACGGATATGGTTGGTGATTTTGTTTTTAAGTGGCAGCACCTGCCCACAAACATAAAATCACCAACCAAATCCGTTCCTTCCTAAACTACCGAAATAATGCAAATGGCTCTTTCGAAATATGGCTACTTTTATACCACGTCTCCCCTAGTTGTAAGTAGTATCACAACAAAGAAAATTTATAGCTAACTAACTTTTCGCTTGGGACCTCGTTCCCGTGAGAATTTGAAAAAATATTGTAGCCTATGTGTTATTCTGATGTCGAAGCTACATTACTGCTTTCATTCAAATCTGTCCAGGAGTTTTTGCGTAAAAGAGTAACAAACCTCCATACATACAAACTTTCACGTTTATAATAAGGATAAGGATTTTAGTAACAAAAAAATCACACAACATAGAATAGCTTATGTTGCAGCAACAGCAGCAGCTTAAAGGATATAATTTTATTTTTCAGAAACCGGTCGACGCAGACACGGCGGCGGTGGCGGCGGTGGTACCGCAGCCCTTCTGGGGCTTATGTTCGCAAAAACCATCGGCGCTGCTGGTATTGGAGGCTTGGGCTTGCTTACAATGAAAGTAAGTTACATGTTGTTGGTTGTATTGAAAAAAGTTTAATGCGTTCGCTCATTTGTTTTAGTTGATTAAAACCAGTGTTTTACACCTTAACAGGTGTTATTCTTGCCATAAAGCTAAACAACTTTCCCCAAGGAAATCGTCAAAAAAAATTACGACTTTATGGAGGCCATAATTTTTTTTTCATATTTGAGTTTTTGTGTTCCCTCGCAGTGAACCCCAAAAAATAGCAAATTCAAGTGAAGAACTAATAGATCGCATTGGATATATAATTTATAGCACAATAAAAACATACAACTCTTACAAATTCAGGTTATCTTTGGGTATACAAAAGTCACTTAATTCTAGGTAGAAAACCAAGAACTCTAGTGTCAGATGAAAACAGCTTTCGCTATTCTTCGAGCAATCTAGTCTTCAAAGTCATCATTCGATCCATCACTATCAAAGACATCGTCCAATCCATTTTAATTAAATTATGATCCCTTTTTTATCTCAAATTTTACCACACCATCTTTCTTAAATTATAAATCTGCTAAACCGCTTCAGTTAATCTCAGATCACACATCCTCGTATTGCCTGATCCGGCTTCTGTTCAATCGAATTATTTAGTCGTTTTAGGGTTCCATTCTCAAAGTGATGAGACTGTAAAGACAAAAACAAATCAAACTAATTGTGAACTTCTTGATAGTTTATAAAAAAAACAAATGATGAACCAGCCAGATGACCTAAAGAAGATGGCGGGTAGTGACTAGATGCCAAAAGCGTAGGATCGTTCAAGGTGGCGCGCCTCGGGGGAGGCCTATGTTCAGCAGTGGACTGCAATAGGCTGATATGATGATGATGATAGTGAACTTCTTGGCAAATTTTCTGTTAATAAAGGTATATTTCATGCTTTTTTTTCAATCAAGATCCCATTTATCGAAACCGATTCTTCCGCAACACAAAGATCTTGAAGATAGTATACAGCAAAGCAAGGAAAGATATCACAATGCAAATAGCAAAGCAAGTACAAATACTCTACTAGGGTTTCATCTGCGATAAATGGCATTAATTATCGCGTTATTTGTTTAGTACTCAAAGCAAATAACGCGCCAATTAATGAAAGCAAACACAAGTCAAGCCCGGTCAAGAGGACGTCAAAACATCTGTAAAGAAAGGAAGGCATTAGAGGTGAAAAGGGGTGAAATGGTATGATAAATGTAGAGTGAATATATGGAGAGAGTGATAACTGGATTTCAATTTAAATAAAATATTTGGAAATGCCTTCGGTGGGGACGTATATGGGCTGGTAAAAAAAAGTAGAAAACTAAAACAGATAAGAGAGAAAGTCAAAAAGAAAAAGAATGATAGTAATAAAAAAAACCACTGCCGCTTGCCACGACCAAACAAAAAGTTGAGTGACAATTAAACTGTGGCATAAATAAAAAATTGTGACATAAATTTCTTAAAATCACAAAGTCCAACATATCCAGAACCCTTTTATTTCCAACCAACGCCTCTTTCTCCATTTATAATTAGTGAAAAGTGAATAATTGCGACTCGCCGGGCCTCCTTGTTCACACCGTGACGCCTCGCCATGCCTCAGTGGCTCATGCTTGATAGTTTTATATTCGTTTTATCGTTTTATTGCGCTAAAAATATTTATACTTACTTAAAGGAAAAAAGATAAGATTAAAGATTTCCATCCGCGCCTGCAGTGGCCTGGAAAAGTGGCCTATGAACGTATCTAGATAGATAGATTTTCTTTTTTGCACACAGTCACAAAAAAAGTTTTACAGTACTTTAATAAAAGTGCACAAAGGCAGCCTTATCCCTTAGAGAAATCTCTTCCAGGCAGCCCTTTTCCAAAATTAGGGACCACTTTTCCAAAATCGAGTGTAGTGTAGAGAATAGAATAGTATCTATCGAATGTCTAATCTGGTTGAGGGATTTTTGTTGGGAAGAAAAACATCATCAAATGTTCACTTTTTACCTTAAAAACAATTCCACAAAATGTCACAAAATGTAACGTTCGCATAATACCATACACACACACATACATTGATGCTTTTAGCCCATATCGGGATAAGCAGAATGTCTTATGGTTCTAAAACCACGTGTCACCGCATTTAACATTTACATAAAACTCCTTCATAAGATGACTCTAAAATAAAATAAAAAATTTATTCGTCTGCTTATAACTTTTAAACGGCTAAACCAATTATGATCAAAAACGATCTCGATTACGTCAGCTTCCACACAAAAAAAAACCACATTGAAATCGGTCCATTTATTTAGGAGCTACGATGCCACAAACAGACACACACATACATACGTACTCAAATACACAGAAACACCCACATAGATACACACACACACACACACACACATACACAACACACGCACGTCAATCTTTTAATACTCCTCTTTTTTATCGGGGGTTAATAATGTAAAAATTACCTACTCGTTCTGAGAAAGCCATGTTCCCAAAACATTGATAAATAATTGTTTATCATTTGTTTTGGCTTGTCAAATATTAATAACGCGGATTTTTGTTCTAGCTATGTAACTATGTACATTGTACGTTGTTTGGTTGTCATAACAAATCTCCGGGAAATTGTACTCGTTGTGTGCAGCTTTATTACTCTCGTAATAATATTTATATTACATACAATAGCAAGTTAACGAGCATTATATACAAAATACACATGTCACCACGCTTTGGACATGAAATAACATTTAAATTATGGACACTAAATTGTACAGTATTAGCTGAATGGCAAGTAATTTGGGGTGGCTTTAAAATAGACTTAAAATTTTAACGGAATAATTTTCCACGTTCAAAACGTATGAGTCACCGACTTCAATCCCAACAACAGTTCGCACAAAGTAGATAACTAATATTTTTTGTAGATTACAATGCCTATTAGCAAATAACCACAAACGAAAATGTCACTCATTTATTTAGACGATGTTCTGGTTTGTAGTATTTTTAGTTTTTGTTGATTTTTTTAAAAGCGCTGAATCATTTTTGATAAAATTTATATGGGACCACCTCTGGAGTATACGCTTCCCAAGAAAAAAGAATTTTGAAAATCGGTCCGTAATTGGCGGAGAAATCGGTGAACATACTTAAAAAAAACATACTTACAGTCGAACATAGAACCACCTCCTTTTTTGAAGTCGATTAAAAAGACGTAGATGGCGTGACCAGCTCGACCAATTCGACAAGAAATGGGTGGAAAAGGCGCAGGAGAGGGATCCGTGGAGGAAAGGAAGGGAGGTTTTTGCCCAGCAGTGGGACACATTGGGCTAAATATAACTAAGACTACATTAGTAAGTGAAAATGAGGGATGTGAATCAGTACACCAAACTGAACAACTTTTCTTGTAGGACATAGGATAAAATATGGAAAAAAAATGTTCACCTCTCCTTACAACCTGAGCGTTCAGTCGATTGCCGGGCTTGTGCAAGAAATCGATTTTTTTAGATTTTCATACAGATTCTTTGAGTTTTTTCTTTAATTTCATGGATAGAAAGGTGATAATTAATTATCACACCAGGATTTGAACCCGCAACCTTCCGGTTACAAGTCTGGCTTATAACCAACTGGGCTATCACCGCCTTTACGCGATTTAAATAGGTATGAATTATAATTTCCCCTCGAGCCCCAAAAATACAATTTTTATCATTTACCTGTAGCAATACCAGGGCGTGATTACGAGTTTGTAACGAAATAAATTGCTACTCGGACCGTAAGCTAAATTTTATTATTGACATAATACATTTACCCGTTTAAAAAACATTATTGTTTAGCAAACCTTTTCAAAACACATTAGATAGCCATAAAAGGCAAACAAATAAAACACATTCAGCGGTAATATACTGACCGCCATCGATATTGTAATCTTCAGATTTTAAAAGTTAGGTAAATCAGGAACACTCTCAACCATGTAACTACCCTAAAACTTTAGTAACGGAAATGACCAAGGCTCCAATTGCTCTGTTTACCACCAAATGTACTCACTCACCAAAAAATGATGTAAGTACACAAAAATAAATCAAAGTAGAACATTTGTGTATAATGGAACTACAGATAGGCATATGTTAAAGTTTGAGCATTACTGCTGTAGCCGTACCTTAGATATGCGGGGCTCTGTCTGCCCCCCCCCCCTTCCCTTCGTCCCGCATACCTGAGGCGCG
Source organism: Aproaerema taeniolella (assembly GCA_949987775.1). Taxonomy (NCBI): domain Eukaryota; kingdom Metazoa; phylum Arthropoda; class Insecta; order Lepidoptera; family Gelechiidae; genus Aproaerema; species Aproaerema taeniolella. The sequence continues at coordinate 7,936,083 of OX465267.1, forward strand.
GTATAGCGGTAATGGTCACACTATGTTATGTTTATCGGACGTATTTTGTACAGAAATTGTTTGTTGAGAATGGATGTAGTCTAGATTTCGCCCAGACATTTTGAAGAGTTCGAATGAAATGTGTTTATTTGCTTTAGACAGGGTACAAAAGATCTTGTTTTGGGTTACAAAGTTTCTCCATTTAGTCATTATACATATAATAACATGCAAATTTTCAACGTCATGATTCATAGTAAATTATTGTTTTTATCTAAAAATTCCTAAATCGAGTGAAACAGTTCTATGAGAGCAGATTCCACACGAGCGAAGCAGTGGGTGGAAAGCAATTTTAGAATAAAGAGACAATTATCTCCAACATTTTGAAAAAATATCATTGTCGACCACGTAGAACTCACACGCGGGTTAAATTTTTCCCACGTAACGGCCATTTTTAAAAAGAAATTCCCTACTCAGGGTTCTGTTTCATACAAATGTGGTAGGACAGGTTAACATAATGTCTGTTTCAAGTTTTTTCGGAATACAGATTCGTAGTAAGCCGGAGCTTGCAATCTTTTAAAAAATAGTACAGTAAATGAATAAAACTTCATTGCACAACTGACAACATAAAAGAAATGATACAGAAATAGTACGAATAGGCAGCTTTATTGGTTGGTAGCAATCTCTTTCAGGCCACCTAGAAAGAGGAAACAGTGATTTGAAAATATACAAATTTCTGGGGCCGCAAAAGTGGCCGAATTCCTGAATAATTTATAGAGTGGGGATTATGAACTTTTTAATATAAATGTACTTTAAAAATAATGGAAAGTAGGTACTTTATAAAAAATACTTCTTATGTAGGTTAGAGGTGTCAACGTAACATCGTCACTAACTCGTCACGTTGTAATTTATAAACTCGCGTTACTTTATGAACAGTCCCATTTTTTAGGGTTCCGTAGTAATCTACGAACCCTTATAGTTTCGCTATGTCCGTCTGTCCGTCTGTCCGTCCGTCGTTTCGATTTAGCACTTTGTTTGCCTAATATAAATTTTTAAAGTGAAAATTTTTGTCAAACACAAGTGTCCCCCCCTCTACCAGCTAAACGGTTGATACTAAAAATGTGAAAAAATTCATGGTGGTACTGTATACAATGAAATTATAAGGAAAACTATCACACATAAGATGGCTCTTCAAGTTAGCGAGTAATAGTCGACCAAGTGCCAAACTTAGTTGGGATTAATAAGAATATATTTACTAATATTAGATCCTTGGTACTACAGAGCTGAAATTTGGCATGGTCATACATATTGATTGCGTCAACAGATTGAAAAAAAAAAAATTTGGAAAAAACAATTTTTTGGATGTTTCCCATACACGTGAAAGAGCAATGTTTTTTTTTCTCGCCGATATCATCGAATGAGATGTCATAGAATAGCTTTTTAAAAGATAGAAGGGGTTTACTAAGAACGTTTTTCGATTCAGCATTCCCTTTGCGAAAAATTAATTTTTAAAGTAAAATTTTTTATTAAAAACAAGTGTCCCCCACTACAAGCAAAACGATTGTTTTTAAAATGTGGAAAAATTCACGGTGATAGAATATACAACAAAATTAAAAGGACAACTATCACACATAAGTTGGCCCTTCAAGCTTGTGAGTAATAGTCGACCAAGTGCTAAACGTTGTTGGGATTAATAAGAATATATTCACTAATATTAGACCCTTGGTACTACAGAGCTAAGATTTGGCATGGTCATACATATTGATTGCCCTGACAGATCTACAAAATAAAATAGTGGAAAAAAAAATTTTTTTCGGGTGTTTCCCATACACGTGAAAGGGCGATGGATTTTTTTTCTCGCCGATATCATCTAGTAGGTTATCATAGGATAGCTTTATAAAAGATAGAAGGGGTTTACTATGAACGTTTTTCGATTCAGCAATCCGTTTGAGAAACATTAATTTTTATAATGAAAAAAATGTGGAATAATTCACGAGGGTAGCATTTACGACGAAGTGTACCCCAATTCAAAATGGCCGCCATACAAGGTTCCACGCTAAAAGTGAGGCGAGCCAAAAGCCAAGCTGTAACATATTGACATTTCAGGTGTCGTTTAATAGGTTTTTGGGGGTGCTAATTACGAAAATGACATCAAAATTATACACAATAATATTATCGCAAAAAATAATAATACAAAAACCAAAAAAAACAAAAAATTCGCGCTTGCTTCGCTCGCGCATTAACTGCTTCCATCCAATATATTTATTTCATTTTTTTTTCTCGCCGATATCATCGAATGAGATGTCATAGGATAAGTAGTTTTTTAAAAGATAGAAGAGGTTTACTAAGAACGTCTTTCGATTCAGCAGTCCCTTTGCGAAAAAGTAATTTTTAAAGTAATTTTTTTTATTAAAAACAAGTGTCCCCCACTACAAGCAAAACGATTGTTTCTAAAAATGTGGAAAAATTCACGGTGATAGAATATACAACAAAATTAAAAGGAAAACTATCACACATAAGTTGGCCCTTCAAGCTTGTTAGTAATAGTCGACCAAGTGCCAAACGTTGTTGGGATTAATAAGAATATATTTACTAATATTAGATCCTTGGTACTACAGAGCTAAAATTTGGCATGGTCGTAATATTGATTGCGCCGACAGATCTAAAAAATAAAATGGTGGAAAAAAAATGTTTTTCGGGTGTTTTCCATACATGTGAAAGATAGATAGATAGATAGATAACAACTTTATTCACTCCAATAACACACATCAAAACACATTAACAAAGCAATAAGAAAAAGTTAAAAAATAAAAAATAAAAACAAAATTAAAAATAGTAAGAATCAGTCGACACTGAGTGTCACAGGAGTGAAGAGGCGCTGACTCAGCATTATGCTGCAGACAAAGACTACAGCGCTGATCTTCCATCAGGACCTAGAAAGCGCGAGGGATTTTTTTTCTCGCCGATATCATCGAGTGGGTTATCATAGGATAGGTTTTTTCAAGATAGATGGGGTTTACTACGAACGTTTTTCGATTCAGCAATCCGTTTGGGAAACATTAATTTTTATAATGAAAAAAATGTGGAATAATTCACGAGAGTAGCATTCACGACGAAGTGTACACTAATCCAAAATGGCCGCCATACAAGGTTCCACGCTTAAAGTGAGGCGAGCCGAAAGCCAAGCTGTAACATATTGACATTTCAGGTGTCGTTTAATAGGTTTTTGGGGGTGCTAATTACGAAAATGACATCAAAATTATACACAATAATATTATCGCAAAAAAAAATAATACAAAAACCAAAAAAAAACAAAAAATTCGCGCTTGCTTCGCTCGCGCATTAACTGCTTCCATCCAATATATTTATTTCATTTTTTTTTCTCGCCGATATCATCGAATGAGATGTCATAGGATAAGTAGTTTTTTAAAAGATAGAAGAGGTTTACTAAGAACGTCTTTCGATTCAGCAGTCCCTTTGCGAAAAAGTAATTTTTAAAGTAAATTTTTTTATTAAAAACAAGTGTCCCCCACTACAAGCAAAACGATTGTTTCTAAAAATGTGGAAAAATTCACGGTGATAGAATATACAACAAAATTAAAAGGAAAACTATCACACATAAGTTGGCCCTTCAAGCTTGTTAGTAATAGTCGACCAAGTGCCAAACGTTGTTGGGATTAATAAGAATATATTTACTAATATTAGATCCTTGGTACTACAGAGCTAAAATTTGGCATGGTCGTAATATTGATTGCGCCGACAGATCTAAAAAATAAAATGGTGGAAAAAAATTGTTTTTCGGGTGTTTTCCATACATGTGAAAGATAGATAGATAGATAGATAACAGCTTTATTCACTCCAATAACACACATCAAAACACATTAACAAAGCAATAAGAAAAAGTTAAAAAATAAAAAATAAAAACAAAATTAAAAATAGTAAGAATCAGTCGACACTGAGTGTCACAGGAGTGAAGAGGCGCTGACTCAGCATTATGCTGCAGACAAAGACTACAGCGCTGATCTTCCATCAGGACCTAGAAAGCGCGAGGGATTTTTTTTCTCGCCGATATCATCGAGTGGGTTATCATAGGATAGGTTTTTTCAAGATAGATGGGGTTTACTACGAACGTTTTTCGATTCAGCAATCCGTTTGGGAAACATTAATTTTTATAATGAAAAAAATGTGGAATAATTCACGAGGGTAGCATTCACGACGAAGTGTACACTAATCCAAAATGGCCGCCATACAAGGTTCCACGCTTAAAGTGAGGCGAGCCGAAAGCCAAGCTGTAACATATTGACATTTCAGGTGTCGTTTAATAGGTTTTTGGGGGTGCTAAGTACGAAAATGATATCAAATTTATACAAGACCACCACGCGACCTGCTTTAGCAGCAGCTCGATATTATTATATTATCCCTAACAATAATATTATCGCAAAAAAAAAAAAACAGAAACCAAAAACCAAAAAAACAAAAAAAAATATTTAAAAAAAAAAAAAATTCGCGCTCGCTTCGCTCGCGCAATAAATACTTCCATTCTGTTATATTTATACCAAAACCACAATTATTTCTGAAACTACAAACTTTTTAGTACATTTCTTTTTGATAATATAGTATTTGGGGATTTTAACATCGACTATGACAATAAGCTCGTAGAATTAAGAAACCAGCTGCATATTTGAACCATGCTGCTACGGAACCCTACAATGCGCGTGGCCCGACACGCTCTTGGCCGGTTTTTTTCGCATTAACGGACTTTTTTATGATATTAACGCAACCTGACCTAACCGGACCTGAAAAAGCATAGCCTAACCTAATTTATAATTTCAATTTAGGCGACCCTTAAAGTTACGTACATTTATAATTTTACTAGGAAAATTGTAATATTACGGGAGATTTCAATTTTACTAATAAATTGTAATATTAGGGTTTTTACTTTCCGGTGACAAAGGTGTGTGTAAAAATCAGCTTTAATAAGGATTTTTTCTTTTACAGGCACTGGCATTGTCAGCATTGGCTCTGATGCTCTCTGCCATTGTAGGAGTGAAGAAGCTGACATCTCATGACGACCACGACGATCACCAGGTCATCTATGCTGGACACCATGGCCACCATCGAAGGCGGAGGGACCTAGATACGCCTTTACCTTACAAAGGATGGAAAGAGTATCAAAAGAATTTGTAACCTTAGAAATGTTAAACCATATAAAATGACTAGCCAATTTTAAGAATGGCGAATGGTGACATGTAATTTATTTTAACAAAATGGGAATAATAATTAACTTATGTCGACTTCGAAATATTTAAAATTAATTATTTATTTTGTAAATAGTCCTTAGTCTGTAATCGTGTGATTTTTTACAAAAATATAATTATTTATTTGCGAACGAACAAAGTAATGTTTAACTAATTTATTGTTATTAATTTATTTTAATATAATTTATTATACCAATACATAAAGAAATATGAGTGTTTTATTTATTTTCTTTGTTGATTAGATTTATTACACTTGGTAGAATTTTGCTCCGTAGTTATGTTCGCCTTGTCTCAGGCGCGGTCCGAAGGGGGGGGGGGGGTCACAGGGGACATGACCCCCCCCAAAATCTAAGGTCAAACTGAAAAATCTCAAAAATTTGTCAAATAATAAAAGGAAATTTCTAGCTATACCCTAATAAAAGCGATAAATTTATAGATAAAATTCTAGTGGTGTTTTTATTAACTACGCACGATGGCCAAAATAACTTGGAAATGACATAGATCTAGTTTAGAAACAAGGAACCGAACTACGTTGTTGGTAATCCTAGCAAAATCGATATGCATCATTATGATAAAGATTGTATATCAATATTATAATGTAATTTGTCGGTTTATTGTAAAGATTCAAGATAAAGGCTGTCTACTTAGTTATTAATTGGGTGAGTGACCCCCTCCAAAATTTCAGGCTGCAACCGCGCCTGCCTTGTCTACGTCAACAAAACAGAAAGTGACATTATGACAACTTTAGTAGACGTTTCTGCAACTGGATGTGTAAATCTATACTAATATTATAAAGAGGTAAGATTTGATTGTATGTTTGTTTGCATTGAATAGGCTCCGAAACTACTGGACCGATGTAAAAAAATCTTTCACCATTATTATCCATGATGGACATAGGATATATGATTTTCCCGAATTCCCATGGGAACGAAGTCCCGGGCGGAATGCTAGTATTAGATAAATGGCAATTGTTTATACACACTTTAATTGAAAGTACGACAATGCCAAACAAACATCACCGTTTTACAGAAAAATAAAACAACTTAAAATAAATATAAAAACAAAACTATTAAAGAAAAAGAAAGGAAACTTTAACATGAACAATTTTTTTATTATTATTATTAAATATTTTTGTTAAAATTTAAATTATGTTTTATGAATTTCTTTGACATTTATTTTATTTTATTTGTGGGATAAAATTTATATTTGTTGACATTTAATTATTATTATTAATTAATTAATTTTTTTTTAACCCTGGATCTGATATTGTATTCAAATTGTTGTTATTTTATTCCTCTATTGTTTACTTTGATTAAAAAAAAAAAAAACTACGATTCTAGGTAGTTTATTCTTACCTAGTATTTACGTTATTGTTGTATTGGAAAAACTCGCTTTTTGAGTTTTATTATAAGTTTGTTATTTTTCAAATTTGTATCTGACTTTGTACGTTCCCGCAATCGAACCATCTTTGCTAGGTTTGCTTCCAATATCCCAAACTAACTTCTGTGTCAGTATGTCCAGTTCTTGTCAAGTAAAATGTCCTCATTGCCCAGAGTCTTCTCGCCTTTTTAGTCAGCATGGCCTTAAAATTCATATAGGCCACAAACATAAAGATAACCGTGGCCCACCAAATCCGAGCCAGATACCCCAATCGCAGGACTTGCCCACTTCTGAGTCTAGGGGGGGACTGTGCGCTCTTTCTGACCTTCCAGCCCTAAAAAAGAGTGTGCCCGTTCTGCATCATATTCCAAGGGGGGCGCGTTCTTTGGTCGCTGGCAAACTTGTTGAGGTTATAGAAGGCTGCCTGACTAACAATCAAGTGGATAATTGGGCTTTGCTCCTAACTTTTGCGTATACAGCGCTAAAAGTTTCTGATAAAACTACCGCTGGAAACCTCACCACCAAAGTAAAGAGGAATTTAGACCTTTTGCGGCCCGAGTCTTTTGAAGCATCAACGAGGCCGAAGGTTCCCTCCGTACTTAGGGCAATTGAAAATAAGGTGTACGAGGGGGACTTGAGGGGGGCGGTTCGGCTTTTGTCCTCTGAGGAAACAGTGGTTCCCTTCAGCCCCGAGACTTTTTCTTCCCTTCAGGCCAAGCATCCTCCACCATCCCGTCAACTACTCTTCCCGCCAACCCAAGACACCGTGGCCCCTGCTTTGATTATCAAGGTAGAGGACGTCTCCCGGGCACTGGAGTCCTTCCACAACGGCTCTTCCTTCGGACTCGATGGTATTAGGCCAGTGCATCTCAAGGAGCTCACATCAGGATCAGCAGGCGATAACGGTCCTCGACTTTCGGAATCGTTAGCTCGTCTGTGTAACTTCTTACTTGCTGGGTCCTTACACCTAGAGGTCTGTCCTTATATGTATGGAGGATCACTGTGTGCACTGAGGAAAAAGGACGGGGGAATACGACCCATTGCTATAGGCAATACCTTTCGTAGGCTGACTGCCAAAGTGGGATGCCATGCTGTGAGACATGAGATGTCAGCCTACCTGCAGCCACATCAGCTCGGCTTTGGTACGCAGTCCGGGTGTGAGGCCGCCATTCATGCCACTCGGACTTTTGCGATGGACCCACAGAATGCAGAGGCGATAATTGTCAAACTGGACGTTAGAAACGCATTTAATAGTGTGGAGCGAGACCTTCTGCTGAACGAAATCCAGGACAAAATTCCCACACTGTATCCCTTTCTTCATCAGATTTACAGGCAACCTTCCAACCTATTCTATGATAAACATCTCATAGAATCTCAGGTGGGAGCACAGCAGGGTGATCCATTGGGACCACTTATTTTCAGTCTCGCTATCCAGAATGCCATCGTCGATCTCGAGTCCCCCTTAAACATTTGGTATCTCGACGACGGCACTATAGGTGGTTGCCCAGAGGTCGTGGAGAGGGACATTCGGAAGCTTGTACCGCGGCTTAAGGAACTGGGTCTGGAAGTCAATACCTCCAAGTGCGAATTCTTTGCCTGCAGTACCGAGGCCCAGTTTCATTTCGACCATTTCGAGTCCCTAATCCCTGGCCTCATCAAACTGGATGCAAAATCTTTCAGTCTCTTAGGCTCCCCTATTTTTCCCGCCGCTATACCGAAGGCTTTTGAAGCCAGAGAGCGCGCGCTGGATGTAGCTCAAAAGCGTCTAATGGATTTATCTGCCCATATCGCGCTAACTTTACTGAGACTCTGCTTCGCTATGCCAAAAATGACTTACCTGCTTAGGACATCCCCAACCTGGCTTTACCCTGAGTCGATAGGGAAGTTCGATGCCACCTTGAAGAATATTGTCGAGTCTATTCTAAACGTGTGCCTCAATGAAGCACAGTGGACTCAGGCAACACTGCCAGTCAGGTTGGGGGGCCTGGGAGTTCGGCGAGCGCAGGACATCGGCCTGCCAGCATTTCTTGCGTCTTCCTACGGGGTTGCCGATCTTGTTGGCGGAATACTTTCGTCGAGCGCAAGCAACCCAAGAATACCTTTTCAGGATGACGCAAGGACAGCTTGGCTGACCTTGAACGCCTGTCTGTCTGCGCCGGACGACCTGGTAAGACAGCGAAGTTGGGACGATGTAGGTGCTAAGCTTACATTGGCGCGGCTTCTCGATGGATCCTCCGGGGCAGACTTGGCGATTTTTGTTTAGTTTTTTTTGTGTCATAGATAATTTTATCTCAAGTGTTCTGAGCCATGTTTCATGAAAATCTGTTCAGCCGTTTAAAAGTTATAAACAGTCGAATGTCGAGGGTTGCTCAAAATTTTTAATTTTAGTGTTATCTATCTCTTCTCTACATATTATAAAGAGGAAAGATTTGATTGTTTGAATAGGCTCCGAAACTACTGGACCAATTTGAAAAATTCTTTCACCATTAGAATCCTACATTATCTTTGATGGACATAGGGTACATGATTTTCCCGAATTCCCACGGTAACGAAGTCTAAAATACTTTAAAAGTATAAAATACTTTTAAACGAACTTGAGAGAGTATTGGACATTTCCACGACCAAGTCAGAGAACATTCGGCAGTTCCAAAACTCTGGCAATAAGGTTACGTTGTCTATTTATTTAGCCTACAAAACACGATACAGTCAAAAACAAACACAGTTATGAGTTATTACAAAACTTGAATCTACCTCTAAATAATTACACAGACAGCCTACGAGCACTCAACCCTATATAGAGACGTAATACAAGACGACCTGAACCTGTCAACTCGTCAGTGACTAGTCACTGATATATAACGCACGCCCTAGCGATCGTGTTCGGAATCTCTTCGGATTACTTCGCACCTAGTTGACAAAAAGTTTACAGAATCGTTTTCTTTCAAATTCGCATGTATTACATCTGTATAAAGGGTTGAGTGCTCGCAGCAGACAGCTTATTATATGGAGAAAAACTTTGTGTTCGGTTGAGAAATTAAAATGTTAAGATATAATCTAAATAGCTATCAAATGAAATGTGAGAAACAAAATGGAAAAATGAATAACGTCACAAATTAAAATTTTATGATGCGTGTAGATTAGATGAGTGAACATTATCGGAGATCTATGTAATAGCATACAGAAAACATCCAAGTAATTGGTTATTCCTACAAGATAAGAATTCATGTCCTGAATTAGGTATTCTTTATAGAAGGTTCATCATTTTGGTGTCAATAATTGTTGTCACTTACTTTCTTTTTTTTACCAGCCCATATACGTCCCCACCGAGGTGCAAGGGCCTCCCTTCGAAACACGAAGGGGATTTAGGCCTTAGTTATTAACCGTTAAATTATAAATCTATTTACTTACTTACCAACGCCCAGCCCAAATTCTTATAACAAGAATGCTGAAATTTGGCACTAAAATTTCTTGTATAACGTTGGCAAGGAGAAAGGAAGGATTTTACGAAATTCCCACGGACATAAAGTCCCAGGCATCCTCTAGTCTTTAAATTGTACTTACTCCAAACCGTCTCTATAGCTGATTGGAGCGATTTATATAAAACTAGCATTCCGCCCGGGACTTCGTTCTCGTAAGAATTCGGGAAAATTATGTAGCCTATGTCCATCGGGGATAATGTAGCTTTCTAATGGTGAAAGAATTTTTCAAATCGGTTCAGTAGTCTCGGAGCCTATTCAATGCAAACAAACAAACAAACAATAAAATCTTTCCTCTTTATAATATTAGTATAGATTTTAGGACAATCTTTAAATTTAGCCCAGCAGGTATTTTGTAAAGCTTAGCAGCGATCGAATTTACTGAATATTTTTTTGGCTCTTCGGTAATATGTAGCACTCAAGGTTACTCAACTCAAGAATAACATAGAAAATGTTGTACCACAAGGCGGCGTTATCTATATCTTTACTTATTTTATAAACAAGAAAGATTTGATTGTTTGTTTGTTTGCATTTAATAGGCTCCGAAACTACTGAACCGATTTAAAATATTCTTTCATCATTAAAAAGCTACATTATCTCCAATGGCCATAGGCTACATAATTTTCCCAAATTCCCACGGAAACAAAGTCCCGGGCGGAATGCTAGTTGCTAATAATTATGATAATTAGTATTACCCGTGCAAAGCTATTGTATTTACAATCACGAGGCGGCCGGCGGGCTGCGTTGTTTATCTAAAACTAACCCTAACGACCACTAAAATACACAAGGTAACCTTTTCATCAGAGAAATAAACTTACAATGTAATGTAATCAACAAAACGAACAACCCAAACAAATAGGGTAAAGGTACCGGTGCCAGATGACGGACTAACGAGTTTCGCATAAACACAAAGCGTCTTTATGAGCTTGACTTCAATACGGGTGTTACCCTAATTTAGGTGGAAGTTCTACTGAATAGGGTAGTACTAACTGGAAGTAAATAGCACGCAAATTTGAAATTTTCCGCTCCCTGGAATGTTAGAGCCGCGGTTCTTAATCCTTATTTATTGTATAAACTGTAATTATGGATTACGCCATTTCTATTCGAAGAGAAGGGGTTTTATGCGCTGGAAAAGGTCCTATACCACTTGTTTTATATCCTACCTTCCCAATAAAAATAAAATACTTACAAAATTAAATTTAAAATTAAAATGGGTCACAATTTTGGTAATCAGTTGACATCATTCAAAATGAATTTGTATCAACTGGTTCTAGATTTTTTTTTTAACACATTATGTAGTAGTTTAAAAATACTATAAAAAAGCTGTCTTCTACACTACATTTTGTTAACCAAAACGCATTAAATCAGGCAAAATGATTTACGCATTTCTTTTCGGAGCTATTACCTACTAAAGGCGGATAAGGGATTTTATGTGCTAAAAAACATCCTATAGTAGGGAAAACAGCACAATTTATCGTTTATGTCTGCTATTGACACGTTATTAAAGGAGAAAGCTGCTGAGCATTCCTTCCAAGTTGGTACTTTTGAATTACACTCAAAAAGTTAAAGTACATTTTATACGTATACCAATAAGCACACCTTGCATCTATTTTATTAACCGACTTCAAAAAAGGAGGAGGTTCTCAAATCGGGTGTTTTTTTATGTTTGTTACCTCAAAACTCCGTCATTTTTAGACCGATTTTTTAAAAAAAATTTTAGCTCGGAAGCATCTACTTCCAGATTGGTCCCATAAATTTTTTATTGAAATCGATTCAGTGGTTTAGGTCAAAAATTAAAACAAACTGAAATTTACGGTATCATCATCGATGTAAAAAAAATCCTCTCTATTTACCATATTCCGCTATGAATTCACCTATTTACTGTTTTACTCGTAACAATTACTTACTCGTGAACATAGCTTTAAAAAAATATTTCACGTTTTTTGAAGGCGGGTCAATTTTTTGTTAAAAATATTTTATATCACTAAGCACACCTAGTCAGAGGCTGTCTACGTCCTTTATTCTTGCAGCCATTAAAGTCTATGCTCCTGTAACTGTCATACGTAACGTAAACGTCATCAAGAGCAGCATTAATGTAAAGAAGCTACAACTACAAAATGAACGTTTTTGAATCTGAGAAATAATTAGAACTTGACAAACCGTGATGTTAGATTTATCAATACGCCCAATTGTATCCATCTTGGTTTGAAGACTACTTTATCAACACCTGCCAGAACCCACGGTCTAACGTCGTCGCTTCCGAAACACGCACACACACACTGAAATTCTCTGCCTGCGTAAGTACTTCTGGGCTCATTTAACCCGAAAATCTTGCACAGTTCGAGTAAATAGCCATCTTCTGGGTATGGTTGTTACATATTTGACCACATTTTGCACTGGTGTGGTCAAAAGCGAATCCATATTATACTTAAAAACAAAAAAAAATACCCATTGTAAATTGCTACTGTGGTCATTGGTCATCTTATCAAGATGCCTTTCTAATCAATTCTGAAGAATGAGTGCTATTCAGCTACGAGTCTCGTTACTCTATCTGGACTGCTATGTCCATTCGTTTATGAAAGATTGATGGATCGGTGGTGGACCCAATTTAGAGTCATCAATTATTATAGTGCCGGAGTAGCCGCAGTTTTGGACAGGGGAAAATTGAATGGAATTTTTAAAGGAGTTTGGATTTATCAAAAACGTGGGCTTTTAATCTAAGCAGTAAATTTTTTTTAAATGTTTTTTTTGTAATCGATTATATGTGATTTTTTTGTGATCAATTTTAAAAATCTCAGACATTGGCAAAATCACTATTGAGAATGTAAAACCAACCATTGCAGTTACTGATCACAATAATAGGTACATTATACTCGGTTCTTCAAGAAGAGAATAAATACAGTTAACATCGCGACGTTCAGCTTTACATACAGATAAAATGAGTGAAAAGACTTTGTTCATAGGAGGTAGCTATCATCCATACAAATTATTTTATGCAAAAGTGACTATTTGTCTGACTGATTTTGCGTTTTACGCCTAAACTACTGAACCGGTGGACCGCAGAACTAGGAGGCTTATGGTGACAAAAAGCTAGTAAAAACAAACTGTAAACCTAGCTCATAGACGCTAAGTAGCTTGCCTATGTATTTTCTACAAGATGTGCTCATAAGCTGCACGAGCTCATTCTGCCTGCCCCTTTCTTCTCGAAGATTTCTATGAATTTTTGTACGAATATAGTTCTTGAAATTTTTGATGAGTTGCTGCGAAAGCGCGAACTCCTTGCAGACTAGTGATAGATAGATAAACTTTATTGCTTGTTAACAATTTGCCATCATATTAGCATTAATTTACATATGAACATAGTAAGCCATCTTCGCACCTGTCGAAGGTATCAAAAACAACATTCACATACATATCTAAAGTCTCAAAAAGTTTCTAATTAATTAATTTTAAACTTAATCATCACATCACTCTCAAAGTGCTCATTAAAGTATCGAATCAACTAAATTAACTAAACATTTCACGCCCGCAGACTCAAGCAATGTAAAATTAATCGAATTAAAAACTTGTGCGTAATAAGATTTTAAGGTAATTGAAATAAGCTTAATTAAGGTTTTAATTAAGTAAAGTCTTTAGCGGGTAGGTATAAGTAAACCGTCTTCAGCATTCTCAAAATTTTTTTTATTTGTTATTTGCATCCACAAGTTTGATGTCCGTGCCTTTGTTTGCTAGTTATTTTTCCTTAATAATACTTATTTTTTTAGGGTTCCGTATCCATAACAACAAATACTAAAAACTAGAATAAAGTAAATATTTAAGGGGGCTCCCATACAAAAAACGTGATTTTTTTGCTCGTTTTTATGGAAAGTCTGTCCGAGGCTGTATCTCATGAACCGTGATAGTTACCCAGTTGAAATTTTCACAGATGATGTATTTCGGTTGCTGCTATAACAAAAATACTAAAAAGTAGAATAAATTAAATATCTAAGGGGGTCCCATACAACAAACGTGATTTTTTTGCCGCTTCTATAGAGATAATGTTTTTTATAGAGTCCGACTCGCACTTGGCCGGTTTTATAGGTAATGGTACGGAACCCTCCGTGCGCAAGTCCGACTCATACTTGACCGGTTTTATTTAACAATGCTCTCCATGAGTAAGTTTGCATATTTTTAAAACTAATACGTTCGGACAGCCGCAACTCAGGTTACCGCCGCACGCGAGCATTTTGTGCTGTTGTGATAAGAGTGGTTTTGTAATGAAAATGGAGTAACCTGATGTGCTAGCCTCTGTACAACGCTAAAATATGGAGGATACATCATTATTTTATTTGAATATTAATACCTACATAAGCCAGCAATGGTTTCTAGAAATAGTATTCATTGCTAAGAGCTTCCACAACGGCCATGTTCTGTCTTTTAATTGCCGTTTTGAGATAATCGTCCATTTTTTCTTTGCCCACTACCTCCGGGTACATATTAAAATGTCAGAAAACATAATGCCTTTACATAAAAAGCATGAGCCCAAAATATCCGAAATCGACATATCTTAAGATTCAAAATATTGTGGTGCGCACAATGACTATGTCATGAATGGTAAGGATGCGTGATCCGGGTCCCGACCCGTATCCCTGATTCAATAGGGATTCCTTTTCTGTATGTGTATGTACAGACAACAGCACGTCATACCACCCATTTGCACTACGAAAGCCGGCGCTATCACGAGCGAGATAAGGGCGGCGTCAAGGCCAATATGTATAGCCGGATGTACTGCCGTGTGTACAAGGTAAAATGATTCGGGCTGGGGCGCCATTAATCAATGCTACCGTATCACAATACCTTTCAAGGTATATGGAGTGCGCACAAAGTTTAAATTTAAACATTCAAAATGGGCAGTAATTATGTTAATTGAATAAATTAATTTTTAAAAATTAAAAACCCGACTGCGTGATAAAAACTGAAAAGAAAATTCTTGCGGTAAGTTGTTCAGTTTTATGAGGAGAATCGATCTAAAGTCATCTAATTGACCCTTTGTTCCAGTAAATAATTTTTCTGGGTTAATTTGTTCCATCGTCGATCTCATCTATGATCTCGGTAAAGATTGAGGTCAAGAGTTCACCCCTCTTAAAATAAAAAATAGCATATTTTTCAAAACTTATATCTAATCCTGCGATGTTAGTTTAAAAAATTCAAACATTTCAGTAAAGCACCACCTGTTGGCATTGTTCAGAACCACAACGAGTTTCACTAAAAGAAAGGAGGAAAATGTTTAAAGAAAGTTGAAGTAGGTACACACTTACATTGGTTGAAGAACTAACTTACCTACCAGGCTAGTTTGCTTAGTACACTTTGCTTTTGATAGATGTCGTTAGTACGGAAAGCTTGTTTGATCAGTAATGGTGATGTTAGTTCCATGGTATAAATTGTAGAACTTCGGATGCTTAGGATTTCTAAAAAAATTACTGTGGTAAAGATTTCTTCAATTTCGGCAATTAAAGCAGCAAAATTTTGTTTGAATACGTGGCGGTAGTGGAGCTTCTGAGAAATTAAATCGTACCTCCACAGAAAGCTGATTTTATGCTGAACGTGTAAAGTTTCCTCAGTAGCCTAACGTCCTCTCTCTACATTGTGATATAGTATCATTATGGAGAGACATGTAGCAGTTTCTAACCGATCACAACCGGACCTCATTACATTTGTACAGTCAGCAATAAAAAGTGCAACGTTTTGATTTATAACATCCTCTTTTATATTGAAAAGTCTCCTAATGAAACTATACTTTTCGGGAAGAATTGTTAGGGAAACTTGAACCCACGACCATAGGATTAGATCTCCTGGGGATGTCCCGTGGTTGTATTCATTGTAAATATCCGTCTATGCGGGTAGACGTCTTAATAATGCTTTACTTTTAAGGGCGGTAGAAAATAGCGTAGCATTGTTGAGTGACGATTTATACGTGACTGAGTGACGCAATTATTATGCCTGACTTTTATACAAAAACAAACTATAAGAGGATACAAGGTACACTTGGTTACCAGAATAGGTATTGAGATATTACAATCGAGCAATTGTAACCCTTCTAACATGAGAACTTTACCGAACGGGATCATGGTTGCATATTCAATCACTTGAATGTGCAGGTTTTATTTTGTTGTTTTCCTCACTGTAAGAACATTAATTGACAGCTTGCAACTTATTGTATAGCTCCTTGATTTTCAGGATTTTTTTCAAATAATTATTTAGGGATTTTAATTATTTTAGAAGTATTCAATGATTCTGAACTAACCGTTAAATAATGTTTCAGGTCTCGCCAAAATACTGTTATACATTAAAATTGTTTGAGAAAAATTCGTTGGTAGGTACATGGTGGCACTAGGAATCAAACTGAAAGTGTCTCGTTGAAAAAAAAGTTACCTCTCGCTTACGATTTCCATCGAATATTTTCATAGTCAATAACTTTGATTTACGCAACACTCATAACAAGCAAAACTCTGTAAAATATTACCCAAAAACGGAAAACTAAATTGTATAAAATCTACTAATGCACAAGAAGCACTTCAGTATAGTAATTACGAAAGAATCATCTTCAAACATGCTTATTAAGCCACGAATCTTTCTCATCTGGCATTCTAAGAACTTCCCAAGCTTTCAAGAAAGTCTGTCCGAACCTGTTATTCTAACACCGTGCAATTTCTGCAGTTTCCTTACCGCCCTACTTTTCCTTTCGAATCGGATTTTATCTACAACTCTACTAAACTAAAACAAAACTAGTGTACTTGACTGTATCGTGGGGGGAGGTCTACTAATTACGGGATCATGTCACTAAAGTTTAATTCGACGTTTTATTCGAATAGAAAACTAATAAAAATATATATTATTTTCGTTTTTTTATTTACGTAATTGTAAATTTACGTTTGTTAATCGACGAGTATTGTGGTCAAGAGAAAACCTATTAGAGCAAACCTAATGCTCAGCAGTGGGATCTAACAGCTTCGTAAAAAAAATGTTTCGAGCTCTGTTTAATGTGTAAAAGCACTATTTTAATACTTGAGGGCATTTATTTTGCTGTCTATCTGTTATCTAATCTGCTCCGTCGCGACATATTTTATTAACTTCCCCTAGAAAATCCAGTCGGGAAAACTTGAAATGCTTTATATATATACTAGTAGACACTAAATTACACCGCGTTTTATATTGCGAGGATGTGGACATTGCAACTGATCGGTGCTATTTTCTACATGTCGTGTAATAGATGAAAGTCTATCAAGTTGGAGAGATACTTGTGCATGCTATTCCGGATGCGATGCTTAGCTCTTAAAGTGATTTCAGATTTAAGCCAGCTAAAATTATTTAGCACAGCACCGTGATTCCTGGAGGAAATGAGGGGAAGCCTTTGCCTTGGTGTGGGACAGCACTGGCTTATTAAATATATATATATATATATATATTTATAGGCCCATATACGCCCCTCGGTGGGGAAAATATTTGGGATGATACAAAAAAAAAAAAATAAAGTTTGCAATCTAATTCAAAAGAGCACCCCTCGGAGTCATTCTTCTCGTGGGAAGACTGTACCTTTACGATTTTTTTAATTATTAATAATATGTTTGCACTTGACCACAATCTACATAGTAAAGAACACACCTAGTATAAAAACACCTCGTAAGGCACAGTTTATGAATTGGATTGGATACCCTTCAAGAATCTCTCAAAGAACGAATGGCCGGTATGAACTCAGCTCGAGTTACTATCTTACCGTCCATTGTTCCCGAATCTCCAACTTTACAAATTTACTGGTATAGAGCCAAACGGCCAGTGACGATTTGTGGATGCAGTCTCACTAAGGAAGAGAATGCATAACATTACCTACCTAAGATCTACCCAGCAAATATCCCAAGACAAAACTAAACGCAGCGCCCACAGAATATCAAGTTCACGAACACTATTAGAATGCCTTACTTTTTGCTAAAGCTCCATAAACACACAATTCACTTGCTCGAGTCACCTTGTAACCCAGATGCGAGTGTAATACTAGATCCCACATTATACTCGGAGGTTTCTAGGGTTGGGTTAACTGCAGTCAATACTTATCGATATTGTCAATTTCAGCATGATAGCCTTAGTACAGCAGAGCTTATGTAGTTTATTAACTTCAACTTATTTTTAAAAATTCTGAACTTCAAAATTGTAACTTTTAAAAAAATTGTCCGTCCATGCGAGATTAAGGACCAGCAGAAAATTTGATGGATTTATCAAATGGTTAAAAAACCTAGGTACAACTAATAATTTAAGCTAGGGTGTGGTTATGGCAAACAATATGCAAACTCAGCATTATGCGTTGCATTCCCTTTACTCAAATTAATATTATCGCAAAAGTTTTTAAGAATAGATGGATATTTCTAGTGTATTTTACACAGAAACAATTAAATGAATCAATCAAATCTTTAATGTCACTCAGAGTAATACCTAGAATTCCTTGTAACCCTTGACAAAGGAGGGATGTTATAAATTTAACGAGTGTATCTATATATCTACGTGTTCGTCTGTAGCATCGTAGCTCCTAAACAAAGGGACCGATTTTTATGCGGTTATTTTTGTTGTTTGAAAGCTGACGTAATTTTAATATTTGACTATTTCTACAAGATAAGAAAAAAAAGTTCTTAGCTGTATTTAATCAAAACTGGTTCTGTCAATTAAATGTTATGAACGATGAATTTGTGTGAAAAGCAGATGTTTGTTCTCGGGTCATGGGTGTTTGTGTTTGTCTTTATGTGTGTTCCGAGGAACCCACGACACAAGGGAAAACCTTAGTGTGGGCCTTTGAGTGTGTAGCGTTTATGAATATTGGGGTGATATTTTTTTTAGCCTTTTTTTACCCAGAAAAGTCTACGCGGTCGATCGATCCCATTGTTAATTTACTCGTACATTACTGAGTTACATATCGATTGTTCACATCACTATCAAAGTGACCCGTTTCTCAAGTCTCGTCGTGAGATGAATCATCTGCTGATCGTCGATAAAGTACTGAAAATACTTTTTCATCATCATCACATGTGATAGGAAAGAGTGTGCTATCAGGTTCATGAATAAATTAGCTTTTGCGCGATAGTATTCAAAGTAGATTGTGGGAAAAAAGTAACGTTTGAAACTGCTTCTGTTTAACCTTTATCTGACCGATAAAGGTTAAACACGTAGTGAGAAAGAGAAAATTGGAGTGAACAGATTCTATAATTACCTACTACTACTACTATACTTGGCCCGAACTAAAAGAGATCTTACACAATTGAAGTTTATTTGGTTATCAAAACGTTACTTACAACTTTTTTCACCACATTTTGGAACCCTTTTAGATGGTAACTCTCTGCAGGTGGCAGTGTCTCTCCGCCTGGGCGGCAATGTATGCGAACCCCATTTATGCATTTGCGGCTCAAGGGTGGAGGCTGACGGTCACCATGCGTTGAGTTGTTGCCGCTCATCGGGTGGGTTCCCCCGCCATCATGCCTTGAATGACATCATTCGTCGAGCCCTTGTGTCTGCCAACATTCCGTGTGTGCTTGAACCGTCTGGTTTGTCTCGCGCGGATGGAAAGAGACCTGACGGTTTAACTTTGGTGCCGCGGGCGAGGGGAAGATGCCTCTTGTGGGACGCCACGTGAGTCTGCACCTTCGCCAACTGTCACCTCAGTCGCACGGTTCGGGCGCCTTGCGCCGCTGCCGAGGGAGCAGCCCTCAAAAAACACAATAAGTGCTCTACCCTGACACAGACCTACACTTTCGTACCTTTTGCTGTGGAGACCACGGGTTGCTGGAGAGCAGAGGCTAAAAGTTTTGTGGCAGAGCTCGGGCGGCGTTTAAGGGATAGCACAAGGGGCTATCGCACTCAGTCGGTCTTGGTGCAAAGGCTGGCCATAGCGATCCAGCGTGACAATGCTGCCAGTGTTATGGGGTCCCTTGCACCAGGATCGACTGGCGGTTTAATAGACTGAAATATCAGTCTTATTGTTATTGTTTTGTAATTTTGGTAAAATTAATTGTATTATTAGTTTTTACGAAAAAAATCTGTGTCAATTATTTAACGTTGGGCTAATTTTTTACAAGTAAATATTATAGTTATAAAGATTAGCGTAGAGTTTTTATTTTAAACTACTTATAAACTGAACTATACTTGTCAACAAAAACCAGTCGGTAGGGGTAAGTGGTAGTCAATTCCCAAGCATCTCTCGCAGTATAGGTAGGTGGAAAAAAAAAACATTCCTACCCACCAAGGTAGGAACGTAGTAGGAACTAGTGCACAGGGCCATAATTTATACAGTGCGTTTAAAAGCGCAAACACAGTTTTCCGTAGGTGCTTAGTCATCATAAGCTTATACGACACAATGCGTAAACATTGTTAATAAAGCCGTTACGTTGCTAAACCACAAGGAACATTTCAATTCTAATTTTTTTGCAATTAGGTATATCTTCGGAGTGTTGTAAGTTTAAATATGTGAATATGATTCTTATTCTTATCTGACAATCCTAATTAATCTTCTATGGTAAAAAACGAAAGTTACGGACAGATGAGAAACGTACCCAGAATACCCACAAAAAATATTCAAAAGTTAATTGGTCTGTGATTTACCTAAGCTGTAATTACATGTATTAATTTGCAAAGACTTTCACTTTTATGAAGATAAGTATTGCGGATATAAAATTATGGTGTTATTTCAGTAAATTTTTGGTCTATAATTTTCGTTACTTTTTGTGATTTGAAGATATAATCTTGGAATACATTTATTGAAACATAGTGAACTCTGTTACATCATTGTCTATCTATCTATCTATTTATCTATACATATAAAGAAGAAAGATTTGATTGTTTGTTTGTTTGTTTGCATCGAGTAGGCTCCGAAACTACTGGACCGATTTGAAAAATTCCTTCACCATTAGAATCCCACATTATACGGGATGGACATAGGGTACATGATTTTCCCGATTTCCCACTGGAACGAAGTCCCGCGCGGGAAGCTAGTAACTCATAACTATCTCCTGTAACTCTGTATCAATAATCTTTGTCACATAAATGTGACAACAAATAACAGTTATCGTTTAGTGTTCTTACACTAAAAGATAATCTTCTGTCGACAGGAAGATTGAAACTCGTCATGGTCACGTGAATATTTATTTTAGTAGGCTGTTTTAGTGATCTTTACACCTTTTACAGTCCTATTTTCAGATTTTTTAAAGCTTACATGCTGTCAGGTCAAACTTGTAGATACGAGTTGCTCTATAGAATTACTAGTTGATCTTTCTAAACCATTTGCATTTTTTGGTTTTTTTCCCTTTGTTGTTGTACTTATCTACTGTCTCTTGTTTGTTGTGTATGTTTATAATTGTTCGCGTTGGTCCATAAAACTAGACACTCCTCACAAAATAAAAGAACATTAAAAAGGAGTACCTTTTGCTAACTCAAAGAAATGTTAGCATTTTAGCCTCTCTATAGTTGACATTTTATAATATTTCAAACAATTAATTGAACTACTATTTTACCACAATTATGTATAAAGTACCTACATACATAACTGTAAAAGTGAACCATAAATTAAAATAATCAGTACTGAAAATGTATGTAAGCTCCAAAAGAAATCCAGGGTTAATTCAATAAGAGTAAATGTTAATTTCCGCTGAAATATGAAGTTCAAACTTGTTTACAGTCTAACATGTGTCATCTACTCTATCGACATATAAACACCGTAACCCAATCAAAAACAATAGGTCCGTTAGTTCACCTTATAACAAGAAATAAAAAGAATTTTCTCACTATGCTGCTTCAAAGTCGATCGATGGTATAGTAGAGATATGAGAAATATTATCGCAATTTGAGGAGCCCATACACTCGTATTTACGTGATTAAGATGTAAACTTGTCCTGCTTACTACTAAGAAGATAAATACTTCGAAGAGTGTCTCAGGAGCTGTATGAGCTCATTCTACCTTGTTTGTTCTATCGGTCGTCCAGACGCACCGCAAGGTACAATTTAGATTATACAATCGAAATCCCGCGGATTTACGTTGAGTACTGAACATATTGCGCATTATGTTCCCCAGATGAAACTTTTTGTCCCCGCTGTCACCGCGGGTAACTGCTTAAAGGGACTGGTGGAAATATTCGTTTCCGAGCTCATATTGTATAACCTGTATCTCATTAAAATTCGAGCGAATAGGCTGAGCTTGCTAAGTTCGCGACTTCATCCGCTCTTGAGGTAGATTGTGGTCAAAAACGAACAATTGAGAGAAAAAAGATCGGTACACTTTGTTTCGGACCATTTCACCCACGCGCCCAACAAGACTTGTATAATTAGTAACATTACTATACACATTTTGCAATGAAACCCAGCCCGGTTCTCTGTGAAATAGGAAAATGACGATGTGAACATAATTTCTTGATAATAAGTGTTTAGCTAGATATACGGCTTGTTCGGTTAATTGTACTGCAAATTAGAACGATACACTCACTTGTCTTGTATAATGATCTTAATAGGTTCATGAACTTTAAAATAAAATCAAAAGTACTAACCAAACTAAAAGATCA
Source organism: Aproaerema taeniolella (assembly GCA_949987775.1). Taxonomy (NCBI): domain Eukaryota; kingdom Metazoa; phylum Arthropoda; class Insecta; order Lepidoptera; family Gelechiidae; genus Aproaerema; species Aproaerema taeniolella. The sequence continues at coordinate 7,958,739 of OX465267.1, forward strand.
GTTCAATTTGAGCTATGTCAGTGCCAGTAGACTCTATTTTATAAACTGTCTATATGAATATCAAGACTATCTATATGAATATCTATCCGGTACAATCAAGTTATGTAGATGCTTTCTACGCTAGGAGCATGAAATCTATCTACGGAAAATTTTACGCGATCAAGGCTTGCTTTGATCTATGCATGCATAAGTACTTAACGCTGTTATTAGAGTAGATATTCTACAACATGGGTATATAGTTTGTAAGGTTACATATTTGTGACAGATAGTTGTATCTAGTAGATACTAAATGCTTTGGAATTTGTTTTTTTTATTTATTTATTTTTATAGATAATGGGTTTGCTCTTGACCACAATCTAGCCCAGAGGCGGAGATGTGGTCGAGGTGTGATAAATCATTGAGCATATTTGTAAAAGGCGACTTTAAATTGGCTAGTAAATTGTGGGAAGTGATTCTCCTAACAAAACTGAGTAAATTTCCCAGGGAACCTATTCGGAATACTCATAAAAGTATTTTGGGTTCTCATACAAGCCAAACCGTTAATCGGACAAGTTTTAGTCGTGATTGGACCAATTCTTTGAGAAAAGTTGTTTATTTTAGTGAGCTGATTCATATCCTTAATTTTTGCTTACTAATTTAAAGTCTGATATATTAATAGTGGAACTTTTAATATATTAAATCTGTCCAACAAACCAAAAAACTTTATTCTAACAACTTATGTGGAAATGACATGTATACAACATTACAATCATTTTAACAACAATATTCTAACAAGCAAAACATAGAGAAAGAGGTACACATTGTTTGCACTTTAATTGGAGGAAATTATGCAGATATCGTAGAAATGTGTGAAATGTTATTAAAAACTTCTTTACAAGGCAAGCAGTGGGATGAAATGAGTAAAAAGCAAGATAGTTGAATGTGTGAGGAAGTCTTAAGAATAAGCCTTTGTCATGTAATAACAAGGTAGTACGAATAAAGTCATTTCTACTAAACTAACATAATACCCCTCGATACAGCAGCTGTTGACAGGCATAACTCGCTTGTAGCCCAGTGGTGCTCGCTGATCTCAACCGATCAGTGAGGTTAGGCAACGAACACAGAGGTAAGAAATCTGAAGGGTGACCAAAATTGCAATTTATCACAAGCGTTTCCGTGCTTCGGAGGGCATAATAAACTGTCAGTTCCGGCTGTTGTTGATTGACAACAGTCGTTAAAACCAAGTCAGAGGCCATTGTGCGGTTTGAAAACTCTGATACCAGGTTGGAAGTGCCTTTGTAGGGTGTGTATAAGTACAACTGTCTAGTTTTTAAGTTAAGATTGAGATTACTGTACATTTCAGCTAAATAAGTATTATTAATTAGTTATTTTGGATCAAAATTCGCCTGGTTTTGACGCATAAATTGGACAAATCTGACTCATTTTGGAATATTAGTCAATATGCTTTGTAAAGTTTACAATACTATTGACCACGATCCAGAGTTAGGCAGGTTATTTATAAGAACATTGCGAAAAATTCATCTAAGGCTCAAGTTATCTCAGTGGCATAGTAACTGGTAAGTTAAAAGACAAAACGTGATCATTTTGGATTTGAATAATATAAGGCCTAGGAGGTCGGCCAATATAGGCTGATAATGATGACAATGTCGTCTACCCAGCGTTGACAAGTCTCATGGCTGATACAGTTTCAATCCCATATGCTTAGTTTTGTAATAATTTTGTTGCAGCAATTTGCTGCAAAAATAGTTAACTTAATGAATCAATGTCCTTCTTTTTGTTTTCTTGTTGACTTGATGAATCAATTTCCTTCTTTTTGCTTTCTTAACTATAACAGTGCAAAAAAGGAGGACGTTGATTCATCTGGTCAACTATTATTGCGACAAAATCGCTTTATAAAATATTTACCACTCAATATAACTTTCAAACACACATTGCAACAAAATTTCTCCGATACTTAAGCTTGGATTAACCGAAACAATGCCTTCTTAAATAAAAATTAGAACCGTGAGAAGTAACTTATAAAAAACTGTAAAAAACACTTTCTTCTTTCGCAACTAACCACATCAAGTTAAAATTACGTTTTAAAAGGTAATAACTCGGTATATTACATATTTATAATAGTGCAAGAGTAAAAAGCAAAGAAATTCGAGACTTTCTTTAATTGAATATGGACGTGTGTTGCTTTTAAATGTGTTTTAGACCGTAAATGACACGGTAAAACGATTTTAATTGAGTTTTTGGTAATTTCACGGAGTTATAAATTAAAACCAACCACTAACAGGGAAGGTTTACTATTTCATACTGTGTTTTTCTACAAATTGTAATTGTAAAATCATTTATAGCACATCAAACAAAATAAGTACATCAAGAGGATTATACATATTATACATATAAATATTACAATTTGTTTGTTTTTTGAATTTTTCACAGTCAACTCTAAAATATATATTTTTAAAATTTTTCATTAATTTTAAAAATATTATAAATCTAATAATATTTTTAGCTATTTAGTATTTGACGAGTATTTGATGATAGCGATGATTGTTTTTATTAATTTTATATTAATAATATATTTTTTTGATTCTAAGAAGGGTTGCTTAGGTACCGCTGCATAATTATTTATGTTTTTCCTTTAATTTATTTATTTATTCATCGATTAAAGGAAATCTTTGTGATAACATTTAAGAATGTCATTGATATGAAAATTCAGGAAATTCTACTTTAATCCACCGGAAATCACAGGGAAATTTTAATAAAAAGAACTACATACAAAATTAATAACAAAAGTGGATTTAGGCCAATTACAAAAAAATACATTTTAAGTATAGAAAATTGACTTAACAACAAAGCACGAAGCGAGAACCTAACAAAGCCTTACATGTCTAAGCATCTAAAGTACGGTTGAATAGTGAAAGTAGGCGAAAGCCCTTGCCATGTGACCGCCAGTATCAAAGCATCATAATGTTAGAGGAATGTTTTCCTAGATAGCTTGTCTCGTTATGATTTTTAGTTTCCAAGTAAATAGCACCATAATAAAATATAAAGAAACATAATATGTTTAACATAATAAGAAACATATTATGTACAATTGTACAGGTATGACGTTCAAAATATGGTTAATAGATAGTGAGCCACTATTCCAAAAACTTGGTTTACTGCCGCTTCCTTCAAAAACATATTTGTGTTAAAAAAGCAATAAAAATTAATTCCTCCCTTTAAAAGAGACCATCTAAGATTGTTGGTAAATAATACGCCACTCACTCTAAAATATGATAAAGGTCAATGTCTGTTAGAATTTATAACAAGTTGCCAAATGAATTCGAAAGTGTTAAATTTTAAGTTATTTAAAGCAAAACTGTACTAGTAGCAAATAACATCATAAAATAACTATTAACATCTTATTTAAATTGACATTTTTTATTTTATTGTCATTGTTAGCATCCTTTTATTTTTAAAATTTTTACTATTTAAATTATTTTGACATGTTCATGTAATTTAAAATCTTCACTTTAATTATAATTTACACTTTGCATGCTGATTATTAGACCAGCAAAACATGATTGTGCCTAGATTGTTTTACGCAAATAAATAACATTGATTGGTTGCATACTGAAAACGTGGGTTCAACACTGAACAGGAAAATAAGAATAATAAATAACCTATAACTTTAAAAGTTGCATTTGTAGTGCGTTCTACAGTATTACTAACTATTTATATTTTAGTCTTTGTTAAAGGTTTTTCAAATAAAATTTACTCCAATATATTTCATAAAATAAGCTGTACTGTTGTTAAGACAAGAAAACATATTTCGTTACTTCTTTTCCACCCACAACTTTTTGTAAAGTTCTCACATAATAAGGAAATAGTTCGAAAATCAGTAAAATGCTAAAAATCCATAAGTTGATGCCTGATCCATGATTTACTGACACAATAAATATAAACTTTGAAGTAAAACGGTCGTGAATAAAATTAGCACCTATGATGACAGATCTTCTTTTGTTTGACAAATACACATATAAACATTATTTGCTTCACGTGTAAAACAATGTTAACATTAGTTGCATGCATACAAGAAGCATTTTTTGTTAACGAGAATATTACTCCGAGAATAAATATATAAATTTATGTTTTTCTCTTTAATATATTTAGCAATTGTTAATCTGTATAATATAATGTTAAACGCCGCATACTCAAAGGCCCACATTAAGGTTTTCCCTTGTCTCGTGATCCCTTAAAACATAGTCAAAGACATACACGAACACCCGAGAACAAACATCTGCTTTTTACACAAATATTTGCCTCGACTGAAAATCGAATCCAAGCCAAGCAAAAGTCAGCGCTTCTGCCACTTGACCAAACCAGCCGTCAATTATTGTTCCATTAAATGAAATATAAAATAAATGTATTGAGTGACTTTGTATTACTTAGCAACATTTTACTGAACAAGTTTCCACGAGCAAGCGCCATATAAAAAAAAGTTACATGAGGAGAATCACTCTATATTCATTTAGCCTAAATTAAAACCCTGCTAGGTATAGGCCTCTTCTCTGTAGCGCCAACCATCACGGTCCTGAGTCGACGTCATTCATGGAGATCCCGGCAATTTGACGATATCGTCTGACCATCGGCCGGGTGGTCTGCCCACTGGTCTTTTCGCACCCCGTTGCCACCATTTTGTGACTGCTTTGGTCCACCGTCCGTCATTCCTCGTAGCCAAGTGTCCTGCCTATCTCCATTGTAATCCCGATAAGTTTTGTTAATTTAAAGTCATTCCATACAAGCACTAAAGACGTAGTCTTCTGTAACTTTGTCATTAAGCTTTTCCGAATTACAATTTTTCACACAGTCTGTCCATAAAAAATCTAGGTATCCAAAGTAGGTAGGTAAAATAGAAGAAGTACGTGAAATTTTCTTCAATTTATGACTTTCTATTCAATGGGAAAACTGTAAAAAAAACCATAGAAATTTTCCTTTCGCAGCATTCGTTTGATCGTAAAAGAAATACCTATTGTGTCAAAAATAGCCATAATGACTTACAAAACTTTTCTTTTAATTGCTTAATGGCTTCGGTTATGCGAAATACCATTTAGAAGTTATTCCTCTTCGTAACTTAGAAAAAGAAAGACGATATTCCGTATTATATAATATCGAAGCTAACTTGTTCGGCAAACTCGGTGGACATGCTAAAAATTTAAACAAATATTCCTATGAAGCGTGACATACTGAGAGCAACATAATTTTTTTAAACAATAATTTTGATACACGTTTATCTGTCCAAATGTTTAGATTATTGTTTACCGAATTTGGATGGGTTATTCGTATCATGATTACTATTGATGACTTTGATTGATAACTATTACTATTATATAATGACACAAAGCAAAAATAGAAAAGGTCAAACTTATAAAAAAAACAATAAAATTAAAAATTTTGAATCAACCCCACATTGCTTATAACTTTTAAATGGCTGAACAAATTTTCATGAAACATGGCTAAAACATTCGAGATAAAATTGTATATGGCACAAAAAAAAAACTAAACGAAAATCGGCTCATCTGTTTGGGAGCTACGATATCACAGACAGATACACAGACAGACAAGTTAAACATATAACACCCCTCTTTTTTGCGTTGGAGGTTAAAAACAATATAAAACGATTCAAAAGACATTGTTGTATAAAAGAGGTCAGTGGCGTTGACAACAATTACACATTACTATGTTTTCACTTAGCGTAGAGAGTATGCATGTATATAAATTATTTGTTGCTCAAAAACAATATAATATAATGTAGATTATACTTTGTGTTGTTGCTTCTTGATGGAATTCCATATTATTACCAATGAAAAACGTGATTTTACACTAGTTTTACTTATTTATTTAATATTTTTATGCGACCCGTTCCGATTCATCATCTTCAGGCGTTTAAAGTAAGATACGCCTGAAGATGATGTAATCGAAACCGGTCGCATAAAAATATTAAATAAATAAGTGGAACTAGTGTAAAAATCATGTTTTTCATTGGTAACAATATAACATAATTAATGTTAAAGGCAATATAATAGCAAAAGCGGACTTATCCCTGAAGGTATCTCTTTTAGTCTACCTCAGAGTGTAAATTAGTTCACAACTAAAGAGCATAGTTTTTATTTTTATTTATTTCCTGATATGTAACTTTTCAAGCCTTTTTTCATAATTCAAAAATAATTTTTAGTTTAAATTTTTTCCTCTAAGTGTACCCCAAACTTTTGAGGTTCACCTGATTTTGAACAGAACTGGTTCTTGTCTGCCGTGCGTCTGTGTCTGGTCGTAACATGCGTAACCTATTATGTAAATTGAGCCAATCAGTGCACTGACTCATTCATTCATTGACTCTTCATTGAATGGTAATGAGATTGTTTAGTATTTTTCGTTAAGGTTGCAAAGGGGCCTTACCACAAAAAATAAAAATTAAATCTTAGACAATGTTTTAGAACGACTGTATGGACATGCATTTATTTGCCTTTCTCGAAAAGGATTAATTAAATAACAACAAGACAATCCCAGCTTGTATTAGTTTTTGTATAGAAAAAATGTCGTCTAAATGACGTCAAAAAAAGGCTAATGCCAGTGTTCACCAAAACTTTAACCAACGATTAGCAGCTAACCAGAGATTTGACAATGTCATTTTCATTCATTTTTTTGACATTTTGTCTGATTAGCTGCTAACCGCAGTTTAACCGTTGGTTATATTTTTGGTGAACACGGGCCTTAGTAATGTTTTGTGGTAGAGCAGTTTTTTCTTATAACTCTTAAATGGCTAAGTCAATTTTTATCAAATTTAGCTAAAAACCAGCTCAATCACGCCAGCTTTCAAACAAAAAAACATATCGAAATTGGTCCATTCGTTTAGGAGCTACAATGCCAGGGATAAAAACCAGAATGAAGCTAGATGTTTTAAAAACTATACTTAGATATCTTTTTATGTGATGGCTTATAATAAACGTCACTATAATGACCAGAGTAGGTGTATAAAATCGAAACTTCCGATTTAAAATCCCAACCTGCGGTTTCTATAATCTGCCTGTCATTCACACACTACACACAAATCACACTTATCATCACATTGTACTGAAACTTTCACTCCTCGAAAGCCTCATCAAGAACCTTATGGCTGTATATTTGCTATCGTAAGGCTTTAAATTAATATAGCTGCAGGCTGATTCTACAAACTACCAAATGTATTTTTTTATGTTGTACGGAATTTATTTTTATGTCATATTTATAAAACCCACATGGAAAGTCTAAAATAAGTTGATAACTATAGCTTTCCGCCTGGGACATCGTTTCCGTGGGAATCCCGAATAATTATGTAGCCTATAAGTCAAAATAAAGAGTAACAGACATCCATACATCCAAACAAACTTTCGCGTTTATAATATTAGTAAGGATAAGGATAAAAAATTGGTAATAACAATATTTACCTTATAAGACAACGGCACGAACATAAAATCTGTAGATGCACAGTAACAGCTGTAATAAAAAATTACTTAATTTTTTGTTTGGGATAAAAAACAGTTTTACTATTTATTTATTTATTTTTTTATTATAAGATGGGTTAACTCTTGACCTCAATCTTGACCATAAGGTTGAAGATGAGGTTGACGATGGAGCGAGTTAACCCAGAAAACGCCTATAACGGCACTGATAATCCCACGCACCGACGGAACACAGCAAGCTGTTTGGCGTCGGACTTCGGTAGGAGGGTGGTCGTGAACCAGACGGCCCTTTACAGAGCCTACCACACCGCATGAGACCATAGGACGACACCTCAGATTCAGAAAAAATGAAGTGTCGTTGCCTGGGATGGATTACTAGGAGGCAGGTCTCATTTGTGTTTCCTTAGTCGCCTCTTACGACACCCACGGAAAGAGATGGGGTGGTGTTATTCTCAACCGATCACCACACGGCCTATTTCCTTCAGATGAAAGTTTAAAACAATCAAAAATCTAATATAAAAAAAACTGATAAGAATATAACCTACATTTAGGTTTTGTACGTATTTTAATAAATACTTCTTGGACATGAATAAGTACTTTTACTTACCTACTATTTCATCGTCAAACTATGATTGAAGTTTTTTTTTGGTGTAGCAAGAAAACTTGAATAACTTTTTACATTCAAAGGTTAACATTTAGTAGAGTTTTCATTTAAATAAAAATAAATTCATCAGTTTACATGTTTTGGAATATTTCCTCCGGTTACTAGAGCTGCTCGCTCAATACGCTCAGTGTAATCTTGGTAAAGGGTTATTTAGGTTTTTTTATTTTTATTGGCAAAAAAAAAGAAACTGCGACATCGTAGAATCAACCTCCATGTCTAAATATGCGTGAAAATAACGTCTCTAAAACAATTAAATTTGATTTTAACTATTGTGTTGTGTAAGTTAATATAACTTTTTACGGACAATTAGTTTTTTATGTGTATTTTTGAAAATGTTCTGTTATATAATGTATTAGTTATATTTCTTATAAGTCAGATGAAAACAAGTAATTGTGGTTACAGCGTTAGTATAGGTATCAAAAATATAATCCAACAAAAAAAGTGAACAAAAACGAAAAGAAAAGTGAGATTAAAAATTCTTAATATGTTCACATTGTTTCAGGCCCAAATCCTTGGACCTAGAATAAAATAAATAAATAAAATGAAACGCCATACACTCAAAGGCCCACGCTAAAGTTTTCCCTTGTGATGTGGGTCCCTCGGAACACAAATAAAGATAGACACAAACACCGATGACCCGAGAACAAACATCTGCTTTTTACACAAATATTTGCTCCGACTGGCATTCCAACTCAAGACTCGTCGATCAAGAGAGGCAGCGCCGCTACCACTCGTCCAAACCGGCCGAAAGCTGAAAGACTCAAAGGTTCCTTTTATAAAGTAGACAATAAAAAAGGAAGAATTTTACAACATTTCCGCGGGAACAAAGTCCCAGGCGTCCTCTAGTCCTTGATATATTTCTTGATACAAAAGACATCAACGCGCTTATTCTTTAAATTTTTTATTTTTTTCTATTTTACTTTTTTTTATTTACGTTTATCTTAAAACTAGAACTTATATTTAACTACTTTTCTGCCCGCGGCTCCACTCGCGTGGACTACAGGTTATATTGTACTCAACTGTGGGATAAAATTTAGCCTTTGTCCTTTCCCAGGCTCTAATCTATCTCTGTACCAAATTTCATCAAAATCGGTTCAGTAGTTTAGGCGTGAAAGATGAACAGACAGACAGACAGAACTACTTTCACGTTTATTATATTAGTAAAGATTTTTTAAAGTGTATTTTTATATTAAAAATATATACTGACTTTGATAACAGTCATATACTATCAGTGGAGTGTTATTATTTCACTGAAGAAAAAATGTACAAGTAAATATAATTTAAAAATGTTTCAATCATGTTATTGAAAGCAGGTTTTATGTTGTTAATTTCAATCCTACTTGATTCTGCCGAGTGGTAGTGATACCGCCTCTTGATCGGCGGATCCTGGGTACTATTCCCGGTCGGGGAAGATATTTGTGTAAGAGCAGATGTTTGTTCTCAGGTCATGGGTGTTTGTGTCTATCTTTATGAGTGTTCCAAGGGACCCACGACACTAAAGAAAAACCTTAGTGTGGGCCTTTCATCGAAAACCGTTTATGTTTGTTTGTTTGTTTGCTCGTTTGAGTTTCGGTTTTCTCTTAACTAGTGGAGCTTGTGCAAAAGTCTTGTGTTTTAATAAATTTTACCTTCTTTATAAAAATTATATAAAAAACGTTCTTTGAAATTTTTCTTTCTGCCCTATACAAAATTTGGCACAAATTAAAATTTCCGAAACCTAAGTATATTTTAAAGTTGTCATTACTAAAATTATTCATATAATAAATTTAAAGTGATATCTGATTATTTTTTTTATTCTTTGCAAAATGGCGTCCACAATCGTAATTTTGCCAATCTCGCGTATTTTAATCAAAATTAAAATATTGAATGGCGAAGTCACCAATATAAAGTAGTACTCAGAGCCTCATCCGTTGATTAGTAGGGTGCACCGCTAACAGATGAAGATGACCTCTAGAGCACTAGATATTTTAAATCCACACAATCCGACACCTGATTAAATAGTTGCATGCACGAAAACTTTTTCTTTTTCAATTGACACGTACATACAATCAAAGCTCTCTGATGAATTCAAAGAGATATTTTTTTATTCAACTCATAAAGAAGGCATCTTCAACAAGTGTTCACGAATTATGAAGAACTATGCCATTGAACTCAAAAAGTGAAAGGATGGCTCAAAAAACGTCCGCTGATATGTATGTTGTATTTTTATTTTGGTTCCGTATAATTTTTGGGTTTGTTTGCGAAGGATTAGATAATAAGTATACTTAAAAAAATCTTACATGATAGTTGCAATGTAATTTTCCGACTAACACGTACATTTTAAAGACAAATGTGTCAAGCTATTAAAATCTTGATGATAAAGTAACAGTTATACAAACGCCTTTTTTTACTTTATTTTATAATATTGCATTTAAAATTTCCAATAATAAATAGTAATAAATAAAATCCTCAACAAAAACGTTAGAGATCTAGGATTTTGAGGTTAGGTAGGTACCCAAATTTTTATGCGACTAAAGGTTTGGCCAATTATAAATATATGCAATTTTTTCCTAAAATATTAACCTTTACTTTTTGACGACTAGAGGATTTCTGATTCCTCGGTCCCTTAGGAATTTTATAAAATCCTTAATTATTTCTCGCCTACGTTATAAATTATACCTTTGTCCCAAACAGCTTTCTTGATCAAAGAGTTTGAGCTGGGCGTTAAACAGTTAGTAAATTATGACATTTAAATTTATATAGAAAGATTTAAGTCAAGTTGTAATATAATTTTACGGAACCCTTGCCGCAACTTGGTCAAGTGCGTAAGCCGCATGCGTATTGTACATTTAGAGAATAAGCGAATGGTTCCGTGAAGCTCGAGAGTGACTAATCTCAATCGTCTGCCACTTTCTTCGAATTTAATTCAAGAATGTTTTGGTAGACATACAGGTGCATACATACATAATGTACTAAAAAAATATTCAAAACGGATTAATGCACAATAAATAAATTAATGGTATTGAAATTAGAAAACCATTATTATTGTATTGGAATGGTTTTGATCAATTAAATAAAACTTGGAAAAGCTGGATGATTGCTAGAGTTCCTCGCTTAGCAATTTTTTAGAATAAAAAACAAAACCCCTTTCTATGAAAATAGTCTGCTCATTTCAATGTTTTCTTTTAACTGAAATGAAAAACACAAATATCGTTTTTTGTAATAGGTTTTTTCCACCCTTGTAACACAAATAAATTACTATTAATTTTACTCGTAGCGTCCAATAATTTTAGAATCATATGATACTCTACTTACTCTATTATGAATTACTAGCTGATGCCCGCAACTTCGTTTGCATGTTAATTTTTTCTTTTGAACAGATTACACTTTATTGACGGTCCATTGATTTAGTTTAAGATTTAGATTTTTACATACAAAAGTTTTTTCCCGCTAACTCCCGTTCCCGTGGGAATTTTGCAATATCCTGTTGCAATTAAGTTTTAAGTTTACTAAAGTACCTGCATGCCAAATTTCAAGCGTCTAACTTAAGCGGTTTAGATTTTTCATACAAAAGGATTTTCCCGCTAATTCCCGTTCCCGTGGAAATTTCGGGAATTCTTAGTGCACCTCTACGGTACCTAAGCTACGTCTCTTCCAAATTTCAAGTGCCTACGTTTAGCCGTTTAGGCAGTGCGTTGATATGTCAGTCAGTCAGTCAGTTTCTCCTTTTATATATTTAGATTAGGGTGAGTGTGTGGATGAATAGGTAAATTTTTTTAGATAAATCAACAGAAATTCGTTGTATTGTGATTACAAACTAACAATCTATGGTCAATTTATACTATTATTATAAAAGGTTTATGAAACCCTCAGAAACTTTGCCACAAAGTCGTTTTAGAATCACTAAAGCTTCAAAAACACTGGCTTAAATTTGGCATCATCAATGATGGTGGTAAATAAACGAATAGTACAATAAGTACCGTGAATTTACTTCTGTTTTTTTCTTTTTACCCAACTGAGTCAAGTCGTGATCTCATTATTTATTTTTTCCTTCTTTTTGTACTGAATTACGTAAATTACGTTCGCGAAAATGACGTTTGCTTTATGTAATATTAAAGTTGGTCTTCACGGCATTGAACTCTTTAGATTCCTTGCTCTATTTGACATTAAAGAGATTCTTTTTAAATCTTTTTAAAAATTATATGCGTTTTTTTAAAGTGTCTTGACACACTATTTTAAAAAGCATTCAAAATGTTTAAAAGCTTCTGAAAACTGATTGAACCCCCAACAAAAAAGAGGGGTGTGATGAGTTTGAGTTTGTCTGTATATCTTTGTGTCTGTCTTTGGCATAGTAGCTCCGATTTAAATATGTGTTTTTTTTTTGTTTGAAACATCTTGGCTATGTTTAAGGTTATTATCCTGGTTCTTATCAAGACGGTTCTTAGCTATGTTTTATCATATTTGAGTATAAGCGATGAATATAAAATAAACAGGTTATTTATTTTTCGTTAATATTACTTGACGTAAATTTACTTTAACACTGAATTTAAAAGTACTAAAAAATTAACATCAATAGACAACTGAATTATACAAAAATATATGTATTACTAGCTTTCCAACCGCGGCTTCACCCGCGTGGTCTACATGTTATATCGTGCCCAACTGTGGGATAAAATGTAGCCTATGTCCTTTCCTAGGCTCTAATCTATCTCTGTACCAAATTTCATCAAAATCGGTTCAGTAGTTTAGGCGTGAGAGACTGACAGACAGACAGAGGCACTTTCGCATTTATGATATTAGTAAGGAAGTAAGGATTGTGGTAAGCTAGTTAATTTATTATACGCTTAAATTTAATTAAAGAAACCGTTTTTGTATTTTATTATACAAAATGTTTGTTTATTTTGTTATATTATATACGGACAAGAAAAAACAATTTTCCATGTTTATTTGTGTTTTTGATTTCACAAACCGTTACAATTACTAAGCAACAGATCTAGGTAATTAAATAACTAAATAATTAATAACTGTTGCACTTAATTAAATAAATCCTAAAAATCATAAACCATAAAACTTTATTTGCTTTGAAACATAGTTATAAGGTCTTACAAACATATTACAGAGCTACATGTTTTACCATTCACCAATGGTATGCAAACAGTAAATATAAGCACTTACAAAATTAAAATTACAATCACAAAATGTTAGAATTCATTAATACTGTAAAATGTATGTTCACTCAGCCACTCACGCAATTTTATTTTAAAACTGTTGCACTAGCAGGAAAAGATTGAAAACGTGCAAAAAAGTCGTATATTATTTTGTATAATACCTAGTTCATTTCAGAATAACACTTTAGTAAAATAAAATTATAACCAGAAGTATAACTCATCTTTGATATCAAACAACCGCAAATCGTAAATTATGCAAAAGCTCGCAATTTAGCATTTTGCGGACAAGTGTAATAAATAGCTCTTACACAAGTTCACAACCTTTGCAGTGACCGCATGCTTTCGCGCAACGTTTCATAATCTGGACGATACTTTTACCTCCTGTCTAAGAAAGTCTATTATTTCGGAGTGATTTTTTCTCGAGGGGTACGGAGAGGTATATATAGATGATATGAATGCGCCGCAACGCAGTTTAGTTCGAACCTTAGCTATGTGGCGGACGGTAACGGTACTGGCGCTCGCAGCAGCGTGCGCTGCTCTTCCCGCGCAAGATTCCAGCCACTCGGAAAACGATCTCGAAGGCGTCAATGACTGTCTCAGGAAAGACTCCACATCATGCCTCAAATACAAGTTCTTCTCCTTCGTCGACAAAATGATCGGACAAAAGGAAACGTTCTCCCTCGCCGATGGAGTTACTGTGGTTCGAGCTACTGATGTGCCTACAGAAACGGGAGCACCCCGTTCATTGGACCCGTTGACGAGACTGAAGAGATATTTGGAGACTCACTCCTTAAGGATCGAAGTGAAAGGTGCGGATGTCGTAGATGCAGTGTCAAGTGCGGGACGTGCCTTGGAAGATACAGTTTCAACGTTCGTTGAAGAAGATAATGAAGTGGGTGAAGGAAGAGGAAAGAAAAAGAAAGCACAGAAGATTCTTGGACCGCTAATGATGGCGCTAGCTATGAAAATGATGGCTTTGATGCCAATTGCGATTGGATCTATTGCTTTGATTGCTGGAAAGGCGCTATTGATAGGAAAGATAGCGCTGGTGTTGTCAGCCATTATTGGATTGAAAAAGTTGCTGTCTCAACAAAAGCATGTGACTTACGAAGTGGTAGCTCATCCGACTCATACGTCAAGTCATTCGTCTGGGCACGACTACGGCGGCGGTTCCAGTGGATATGGTGGTGATGCCGGTGGTGGATATGGGGGTGGGAGCAGCAGTGGGCACGGAGGAGGCTGGGGTCGCTCGATAGACGCTCAGAACTTAGCCTACTCCGCGCAGAAACCTCAGTAATCCACCCACCGGCCTACATAACTTGCCCTCTTTATACGCGATTTCTCCGACACCCAACGTACAATTGTTTTTATTATTATTTACTTTAGTGTGCTAGTGTGACGAATGATTGTATTTATTGAATGCTTTTTAAAAAGCTCTTTGCCATTCGCTCAATTTGTTTTAGTCATTATTTTATGTATATATTTATATTTTTAAAGACCTTATAGGTCAATTTGTAGCTATTTTTATAGTATGTAACATTATATGGACTGTTATTATTAATATCTAAAATATTTATTTTAAGCATACCTAAGATTATATTATTATGTACATAATTAATACTATTATTATTAGTTATAGAAGACTATGTATTGTGGTTTTTAACCAGTACCTGGCTTTAATATTTTTAAGTGTTATTTAAGGTATTGTGTCGTTTTATGTATTTATTTTAAATTATTTATTTTTATTAAAAATTTATTATATTGAAACAACGACGGTACAAAATAAGTTTCTATTATAAAAATGTATACTTACATTTGTATATCTTATATATGTATAGTTTTTATGTACTGATAATAAAAAGACTATGATTGAACATGTTATTTATGAAGCGGAAAAAGAGTTATATTTATTAAAAAAATAAAAATTTGTCGTGAGTTTTATTTTTAAATCAGACTACGGTAAAAATTAAAGCTGAAACAAAGCTTAAACCGCTATTACAGCCATAGTTAAAGAACATAAAAGGCTTCACACAAGATAATTTTTCCACGGTGCTTTCCCAAGAGACACAGCATAATCAAAGCTTGATACCCCATTATGGAACATCATTATATCTTTATGTCTCATTCGCACGTATCCGTCACAGGTATGGTAAAAGAAAGAAGAGAAAAGCGGATTTAATCTTACTTTAAGGTTAACGACCGAGAAAATGATAGCAAGATTTTCCGACCAGTTTCATAGACAAATGACCATCTATGCATGATACAGATAATGTTAATGGTGCATAATATGGGCATGGAAAAATAAATGGTTTAAGTGATGAATAAATTTATCACTGCTTGCGTTTCATTTACGCGAAATAGCTTGGTTTACTTTCCAAAATTAAAGTGTCTTTTAATTCACTTGCATTTTTGCAAACACTGAACCTTTCAATAATTCCTACTAATATTAAAAATGCGAAAATAACTCTGTCTGTCTGATACGCTTTCACGCCTAAACTACTGAACCAATTTTGATAAACTACTGAACCAATTGGGACAGAGATAGATTAAACCTTGGGAAAGGACACATTTTATCAAACAGCTGGGCGCGATATAACCTGTAGTCCACGCGAGCGGAGCCGCGGGAGAAAGCTATATTATATAATATTACATTTGAGATTATAAAACACCACATATTGCTTCCGCTTATTGAACCACAAAACTACTAATTAAAAAAACTGCAAGCAACTATTAAGCATACGCCTGGCATTATTGTTTTGTTACTTTGGATTTTACGATTCCTAACTCTCTACCTTTTCCGTTATTAAAAAATGTACATTCGTTTTGTTAACATTAAATTTAATTAATTATTACAAAAAATATCATCACAGAACTAAAACAACAAGTTTCACATGTTATCGCTAAAATCTTTTGACTTTTTCTACAAAGTGCAGCTTTCCTAGAATTCAGGTCGGATGGTCGCCCTCTAACATCAGAGAAAGGTACAGCCAGCTACACAAGTTTTGTCTCAACTACAGTACATGCACGTGAGAAGTTCAGCAAGGGATAGACAGCGCAATTAGAAAGGGCGACTGTACGCACAGGTGAAATCATCAGATTGGTCACGATTGTAACATGAAAAGTAAAATTTTGTTATTGTTGTAGAGATGATAATTTTGACAATCATTCTCAGACGCACATCCATCTTTCACATGAGAGGTTGGGCAGGTTAAATGTTTTTTATTGCCATTATGTAGAGAAAAACTTAAACATATAATCACGCTTTAAACTTTGTAACCCCTGTTTTATTTCACACATTGAAAAGAGAAAGAGTAATAAAAAAAACCATAAGTAAATACATACATATGCTCACGGCTTTGATCCCTAACGAGGTAGGCAGAGCATCAGTGGTTCTAGAACCACTCAATGCCACGTTTTACATAAATTCTAAGGGATATTATATGAAACATGATGTAAAGTGGTAAGACATTGTCACCCTTTTGCCAATACACACCACACAAAACCCTCGCGTTCTTATTACTGACTTTTACAGTATATTTGCAGTTGGTAAATCCTAAGTTTTTCTTTCACTTCTATTCCAGGGTGAAAGCTAATAAATAAAAAATCCATGCATATACAAGAATACAGTATGATTGATCTCATAGCTAAGTAGGTGGTCGGTGATGCAACCGGCAAGGTATTAAAAAAACTTTAAAACTATTCAAAAAAACTGTATATATTACCATATCATAAATAACAACTAGATAGGTATCTTCTTACTTCTTATTCTTACCAGCCCATGTACGTCCCCACCGAGGGGCACGGGCCTCCCTTCAAAACACGAAGGGGATTTAGGCTATAGTCCACCACGCTGGCCCAATGCGGGTTGGTGGACCGCTCGTCTTTCTGAAATGAATTTTCTTGGACGGGTGGGTTTCATCACGATGTTTTCCTTCACCGTTGAGCAAGTGATAATTAGAAATCCGTACATAAATCCGAAAAGACAAATTTAGTGGTACAGGCCCGCACCAGGATTTGAACCTGCGACCTTCGGATTACAAGTCTGGCTCATTACCAACTGGGCTATCACCGCTCTATAGGTATATAATGAAATGTATTTACGTGCATACTACAGTATTTGTGGAGGGCTGGTGTCTAAACTAGATACTGAAACCTCTCCTATAGAAAAATTTGCAGAATGCAAGCTAATTTATTTTCAAACAAATAGGCTTTTATGCTATAGTCTGTTGTGGTTCGATAAGAAAGAAAAAACCCCAATTAATTGTTAGATAAAGAGTAAACCCTAACTGTAATAAAAAAAAAGACATCACATATAACACCGAGTCAACAATAGTTCCTGATTTATGGCGAACCATTTTAACTATTTAATTAACAGTTTTTTTTACTATTTAATAGTTTGCGCTAGTAGCTAGAAGCCCACAGTAGCGCTCGCTGATCTCAACTGATCAGTGAGGTTAAGCAAGAGAGGCAAGGAACCTGATGGGTGACCAAAGTGGCAATTTATCACGAGCGTTTCCGTGCTTTGAAGGGCAAGTTAAGCTGTCGGTCCTGGTTGTTATCGATTAACTACAGTCATTAAAACCAAGTCAGATGCCATTGTGCGGTTTTAAAACTCTGACACTGGTTAGCCAAGTGCATCACACTCTTGACTATATCTAGGTACACTATAGGATTTGTTTCTTTTATTTATTATCTTGTGTTTTATTATCTTGTGTTATTATCTTGTGTTCTTTTATTTATTATCTTGTGTTTTTTTTTTGAATAAACATTATAATATGTCTACGTCTTTATTAGTGTAACAAAACAACAGGCAATAAGTTACTTTAATTTATCAGTGAACTACATCATAACTTTCTTGCCCTTGAGTTTGTGAATCATAAGGGCCGTAACTAGATGTTTATGATACGGAACTTATGGAAAGCGAGTAAGTTATAACGAGATACTGTTTCTACATGCTATACTTTAAATATTACACAAAAAAGCAGCCCACGATGGGCATTTGACGTGCAATTTCGCCTCTTAAGCTTTCATAATAATAAAGGAACGGAATAGTGTTCTTGGGCACTATCTCTAGAAAGACCCATCAATAATTTAAAAAAATATATCGGTATAGTCTATCTTAACGCTTCTTAATATGGGTAAGAAGCATGCATGCCTATCATCAAGGAGCCAAAAATTTATTTAACGCATTATCTAGGATATAAATACGTATCCTGCACCGATTTATGGACAGAAAAGTATCTTTGTATTAAGTAGGGTCCACCAACTCGCATTAGGCTATCGTGGTGGAATATGCGTGAGTGTAATAGATGGAAGGATAAACCTCTTGAAATTATTAAATTACTAAACTACAAGTAAAGTCGTAAACCCGGTAACCGACATAAGGCAAAACAAAACAAAAAGACACTAGCACCATCTGTTTCGTCATAATAAAACTAAAACAAATGAATGAACGTAACCTTGACAACCAAGCAATAATAGACAGAAAAAGACAAGCAAAACTACGATTGTTGCGCCATCTCTATTAGTTGTTTTGAAAGTGAATGAACTGGCGCTACCAAACGATTGAGTCAGAATCAATGTCGGAAGAGAATACGGGTGTAACACAAAGAAAAACTTATCAATTTCTCATACCAAACTTGGTTACAGAAATACTGTTTCTTAGATATTTATATACAACACTTTTTACTTTAAATGTTAAATAACGACCACTCTTTCATATTTTGCTAACATTTGCTAAGCAACTCTATAATTTTTAAGAATAAATACAACCAACTCGTCGATACTAATTATGGGACATTTAAAAAAAAAACATAAAGTAAATATATATCTTAAAGAGGGAGTTTATACTTATCATGACATAGTTTATGAAGAAGCTTTTAAGTTTCATTATAACATAATAACAAAAATGCAAAAAGAAAAAAACCTTAACTATGCTGCAAGTCGGAAACATCAACAAAAGGAAATAAACACAGTAACATTACAACTAAGATATGATGTCAATGCTCTCAAAGCTAAAGGAAAAAAACTATACTTACGCCATCTTGCTTTGCATTGAGTTACAACTTTAACCTTGACCAAAGTAATTTAGATCAAGTTATTTAGAGTGCAAAAAACACTATATGGATCTGTTTCATGGTTGTTACTTTATAAATAAATGATTCCATAGTTTCAAAAAAGAACTCTGAATCAGAAATAATTCAATGAATGAAAAATACTTGAATGAAATCTACGTTACGCTAAAGTTCATCGACTCGGCGCAAGCGCAAAAGCACGTGAGCGGAAATGCCTTAAACTTTACGTTTGTTAGTAAACAAAGTTGACCATGAACGTAGTACCAGCAGAAAAGTGTAGATGGTGTTATTTCAAATAAGTTTATGGTTGTTTATATTTTTTGTTTGTAATTAAAGTTGAAATTATATTTATACATAATACAATTTGCTTAAGCAACCATGTTAATTAAGTTTCATTTAAGAATTATTTATATAAATCTGGTTCAATATTGATATTGCTGACCTGAAGAAGCTTGAAACAAATAGAGAAAGTCTTTCTTTTAAAATAGTTCAAGCTTTAATGTGGAGATGGCGCTTTTTGTGAATTCTGATAAAATTTTCCAACAAAATTTTGCAAGAAACATTTGTGACAAATTTATGAAAATGAGCTAGGTAGTATGAAGAAGTTTTCTGTTTTGAGAATTTCAATTTTCGTTAATTTACTTTTTTCGAATTCATTCCATCGTGAAGCTCTAGTGATTTTTAGAATTGACGGTCGGCTTAGTCGTTAATTTAAAATTGAGCGCCTATGATATTATTTATACAATATGGTGCTTTTGTACTGTGTTTTGGCAAGTTTCGTATTTCGAAGAAGTAAGTTGATTTTCAAATAACAAGAACAATGTTTTCCGAAACCATTAATAAATAACTAATTATTAAAAAAACAAAATACCCGACTGCACACTAAAATAAAATGTATCCTATGACACTCCCGTAATCAAGACAAATCTAACGATACCTCATACATCAAAATCCATCAAGCCGTTTAGGCTACAGGAGGTCACAAAGGAACAGACATACATACATACTTACATACACTCGAAAAACATTACCCTCCTTCTTTGGCAGTCGGGTAAATAGAAGCAATGTACATACCTATTTATTACCTACTAGCATTCCGCTCGGGATTTCGTTACCGTGGGAATTCGGGAAAATTATGTAGCCTATGTCCATCGGGAATAATGTACCTTTCTAATGGTGAAATAATTTTTCAAATCGGTCCAGTAGTTTCGGAGCCTATTAAATGCAAACAAACAAACAATCAAATCTTTCCTCTTTGTAATATGTATAGAAGACAAGTATATCAAGCATAACAATGTCAATATGACACTGTTTAATCGATTTTTGCTATCACTAAAACGATGACAGTAAATGTCAGAAAAACGTTAGACTATTGACCGAAGTGGCCGAACGAATTTAAATCAGGATGACACATCGGATGAATATCAATACTCGTTTTAAATTTGTCACTATTAGAAAAAATCTTCTCTTTTCGTGGTTTGACTGAGAGGGTTCTCACTTTCGGAGATTAATTTTGTGATGGCATTCAGTAGTTTTTGTAACCTGACCTGGTGAATTGCAAAAGATCTTTTCGTCGATTTGTTTGTGATACGAAACAATTGTCATCAATTTTGCTAGTTGCAAAACTTTTAAAAAAGCAAAGGATAATTACTTAATTTTATCTTCTGTCCACAAATATTTTACACATTATTTCTATCTTTTTTCTATAATTCGAAAACGGCACTGCAAAATTGTATTACCATTGCCTTCTATGCATTAGTGATACCATGTACCAATATAATCGTGATACTAGTTGGGAACAAAGGCGGCAATGGTAATACAAATTTTGTTTTGTCATGCCGTGCCGTTCGAATTTTAAAACGGCCCTTTGGATAAGTCTTACTGTTAATGTGAGACTTATCAAAAAACCATTGACATGTGACGTCATAAGATTATAAGTATTATATTCAGACTTAAAAAAAGATGGAGGAAATGACTGAATGTATTAATGTGGCCGCTTTTAGTTTGAAAAGGTCAGCTAAGCTGTGGCACTAAAATAAGAATAAGATTTTTCATGTCTTTTTATTCAGTCTCCTTAATTTTTACTACATATCGTATCTTATTTTCTTTGAACGTGATGTCTGTTCTTACCTATTTCATATTAGATCGGAAGAATTACCGCACACAGGAGCAAATATTTGAAAGTATAAAGTGTGACGTGACAACCCTACCAAGACGTCAATCGTAGCGTCTTATTTAGTCTAAGGCGTGCCCTGTGTTACAGGTTTGGTAAAATTTGGGTTACCGTGTTCTTTGCTCTGACGAGTGGCCAGACCACCTGATCATGTATTTAATACGGTTTTAAGGGAGCTGGTATGAAGAGGTCAGTATCATTAACTGGTCTAAAAGCATCATCGCTTTTCCGTACTGCTTCATAAGTTTCTTCTTACGTGTAAAACAGCTTATCTTGACTCAGATGAGAGGAAAATTCTACTTTGAAAAGAGATAATGTCTCGAAATTTGCGTCTTGCTGTCATTTATTTTACCTGTTTTGTCAGGACCTGCAGCTCGAGCACGATGGCGACAAACTCGCGCGGCGCACTACTCGGTTGACGGTGAAACTTCACTTTGATTGCGCGAGGGTCCCGCGCAAAGGCTTGCGTGCCCTCTGGCGTTGTCAATGTTGACATTTCGACATAGGACCGCGGCGCGTTACTCGCGCTATCATCATCGTACTCGAGCTGCTGGCATTTCATTCTTATACTATTCATCTCCTAGAGTGATTCGATAGAAAATCTGTATTTTAATTTATCCATATACTCACGCAGATAATCGCTTTTGGGGTAGACATAACATTATGTAGTTCTAGAATCACTCTAGAGTGCTAGAAATGTATTTTGAAATTCGATTTAATCCACTAATATCACTTTGACATCAGCGAATATTCGTTTTTTATAGTCTCCAATAAATGGCTCGCTTCCAGCATCGAGAAACTAACTCACAAAATGGTTCGTATATAATTCTAATTAATGTTTAACGAGATTTCTCTCAGTAAAAGGCTCATCAAAAGCCTCAGCTGACCGTGTCTGCTTAGTTCCGTTTATCTTGGTTGTGTCATAATTGTAATGTATTTCTGTAATTGCGATCTTATCTAGCCTCAAGTTTTAGTACTATAGTTTTTTTTAAACCCGTTATCAGCGCAAGATTATGGGTATCATCAAATGATTATTAAGCTGCACTTGCTACACTGATTGCACATTTCGTTTCGGTCAACTGTACATTTACAGCAAATTATTTTTCATATGGACTGGGACTCTCAATAACTTATGGTGTCCTAATCATTATTTATGGGGTGACTTTAAATTTGCGAAACTTTAAGGAACGATTCTCCCCATGGAACTGAACAACTTTCCCTAAGGAAATGGTATGAAATTCTAAAGAAAATATATGGGTTTCTCATACTAAGATAATTAGCTGACCTCTCAAGTTGTATGGAGAGGTGAAATTTATTTTTCATATTCCGACTTGTATTCATCGGGAAATTCTCCATGTTCATCGGTTGATTTAATTTTACTGGACTGATTCACGTCCTAAATTTTCTCTAACTAATTAAATGACACCCAATATTAATTCGTCCTACATATACACATCAACACGGTCTGGGGATATTGCACGATTTTTTACACAAAAGAGGTATGTTTGAGAAGCTACAAAAGCATACTCAAGATACATGGAGGGCTATAATTTTCAGACGAGCAACTGCTAAACTTGAATTTTTAATTCTAGTCAATAAATTTTGTTTTACTTGAAATTTGTGAAAACGTGACGGAAACGAAAACGAAAATACACGTTTGTTGCCTGCTTTTTGTATGAAAATGGTCGAATTTACGCATTTTTTTTATTCATTTAATAAAAAAAATTTCAGTAACCGCTTTTAGTCGATCCTTGTGCCAAAGCCCATAAAACTGACATTGCGTTAGTATAACTGATAATAACAACGGCGTTTCAGCAAGTAGCAATCTCAAGTATGTATATAACTACAAATATTTAAAATATTCTTTTAATAACTAGCGTCATAGGCGTACTGCATAGTATTTCCTTTAAACACTGATTATTTGAAATTAATTAAAGGTTTTAAAGATACAATTTTAGAAGCAACTTTTGTAAGACAAATTTTGATCTCACAAATAGTAAATGAATAAGAAGAAAAAGAGGTTTGCTTACATTGTATAAAGTTGTAGTCTATAGTCTCCGTCTAACCCAATGTGATAAAGGGACGTGAGAATTTCACATTATGTGGATTTGATTCTGGCCACGTTAGGTAAGTTTATCTATTTGTATAAGCTAGGAGCAATTAATGCGATCGGGTGAAATAGAAAGCGCACTTACTAAGTATTATTATTATTTTATTTATTTATTTATTTTCTCAGGTAAATTAATAGCTCCACGAAATTAAACATATTTCTAAAAATTTGAATCGTCTTTTATGAAGGGTATAATTTTTCCTTAGTATGTGCTATTTAATAGCTTTTCATTATTTTTCTAGCAAGAAGGACTTGAATCCACTGTTTACCAAAGAATAAGATGAAGAATTGTTGATTTGGCAGAAGAGATAGGTCAGTAAGTTCAAGTACCGGGATATGAATATTTTAGTAAATTTTATAAGACTATCGTTTTTGTTTAATAAAACAGTTTTAGGGTGTCTTTCGAAATGTTTCATAGAATACGTCTTAACCGAATTATTTTTATTCAAGATCTTCTGTTTCCTGTACCCTAAGGTTGCCTGGAAGAGGTTGCTACCTAGCAAAATGGCCGCCTTTTTGTATCACATCACTTTTATGTTTGAGTTTTCTGGACATGTATATTATTTTTTGTGTGCAAATAAAGAGTATTGTATTATACAGTTGCAATAATCACAGTACTACTATAAAAATAAAACAAAATCATAATTTGACTGATATATTTTCATTTATTTGTTACCGGGTGGTTTCATAATAAATTACGAGTATGATA
The DNA here is from genome assembly GCA_949987775.1 of Aproaerema taeniolella. NCBI lineage: Eukaryota > Metazoa > Arthropoda > Insecta > Lepidoptera > Gelechiidae > Aproaerema > Aproaerema taeniolella. The sequence continues at coordinate 7,983,091 of OX465267.1, forward strand.
TTTCAACCAACACATAGATTTGTACATTTATTTAAATAGATGCATCACCTATGAAAAATACAAAGACTAGAATAAGTACACAAATAAGTAGGGTATAGGATAAGATAAAAAATAAATATATATACAATACATACATTTGATATGTTTATAAATTATATAAATACTCAATAATAATAATATCAAAACGAAGTGCCAAAAATAATATTTTACGTATATACTTTCATATGAAGCATATTTACAAAAGTGTTTTTAAAAACATATATTAAAAAATAAGAAAAATTAAAATATATATACCTGAAGAAATAATAAAATGAAAAAAGATACAAGACGAAAAAATAAATGCAAATGATATAAATTACATAATGAAAAAAAAACCTTTAAAACAACTTAATATACTACTTTGTACTAACAAAACAAAATATATAAGAGTATTAAACAGGTACTTTGAAGTAAGTAAAAATAACGCAAACATAACAAACAATTATAAATAATATGAAAATTATAATCATAAATAAACTGGCGATGCTTTGGAAATAAAGGACAAGATTCACTCGTTCACATTAACGAAAATAAGTTATCATTAAACATGCGTTTAAATAATTTAAATTAAATAATAAATTAGTTTAATAAATTAATATTTCATTTTGAGGTCCGTACTAGACTAACCGATTATAAATAGACTAATCCTGCGCAAGGACGACAGTCTTCTTAGGTCTTGGCTTCTTAGTTGGAGTAGGCGTTATAAGCTAAATCCTGGGCATCTTGGGATGATCTTCCCCAGCCACCGTGTCCACCGTGGCTATAGTGCTCTTCGTGGTGAGGGTGGGCAACAACCTCATAGCTCTCATGGTGCTCATGTTTAGACAGGAGCTTCTTCAAAAGAACGAGAGCTGACGCAAGAAGCGCGGCCTTGGCTAACATCAGACCCTTGACAGCGGCGAAGGCGATGATACCCAGGAACAGAGGAATCATAGACTGAATCTTCAGCTGCAGAAGGGCAAGGATAGGCAACAGCTGCTTCAACTTCTTTTTCTTGCCACGGCCTGTAATCATAAATAATTTAGTCAGTACTATCTTTGTCATGTTAACTTCTTATCTCAATAATTGGCAACAGGAATCTGCTAAGTATAGTTTCACTCGCAAGTGCATCTAAGTGCCTATTAACTAAAGTGGAACATGGGTAAGATCATTAGATCACAAGTACTAAGTTACAGGAAACTTGTATCTGAGGATTTATTATAGACTCGTAAAGCAAACAACCAGTAGGTCATATCAAAGCCAAACTAGGCTAAGCTTCGTTTGCATTTGAGGGCAAGACAACTCAAATTCCCTTTCCTCAGTGAATGGACGATTCGAAAACTAATTCGGATTCAAGCGGTCTTCGCAAAACGATACTGAAATTTAAAACGATGTCGCTTTCATTGAAATTCACAATGTTACGTTCGGTTTGCATAACAAGCTCGTTTGTCTAGAAAGTGCATCGATTACCGGACGTTATTCGAAAGCTCCGGGCCTACTTCTATATTTCGTTAACGAGACCTCGCCTGGAGCGAGACTTTTACTCGATTCTCAATCGAGATTTCGATCACACCGACCCGTAGTAACGGAACTCTTAAAACTAGTTACGTAGTCCTACATAGTTGAGCAAGTGTACTATGGAAATCTAGCAAAAACTAGACTTGTCCGCTTTCCACCATCAACCTTGTTAATGGGTTAGAGAAACTCCTGTAAAACCCGTTTGTTTTACGATTTCTAGAGCCTTCTTTTTATGGTGTGTGTCTATCCGGATGTCCGTTTGATTCTAGGACTCGTCATGACATAGTTTCTCTTCATTTTCTTACTGAAACCTCCTCTTTTATTTTTATATAACTTAATTGACTTAAATAATTATCATGAAGACTTTCTATTTTAAAATCCTCTCATATTATACTCCAGCTGAACCGGTTCCTCGAAAAGATTTTTAATTTATAATTTGGCGAGAGTTATGAGTCGAATTATTAATGAGCACGAAAGGTTTATATAACATTCACTTTTTATTTTTTATGCACTATAATATCACGTAAGTGGTTTATCATGCGATCTAGCTATTTCGTCTCAAGAGTATCTTGACCTTTAAAATTAACATTTGTTACTTTTTTAACATTTTCGAATTATGCAACATTCCCACGGTCGCCATCTAGTTTTACAAAATGATAGTCGGCATAATCAACTTTTTCGTTGATTTTATCTGCTGCTAACAGAAAGCTCGTGATAAAACCAGTTTACAAAATAAACGCGAAGAATCAACTCTTTTTAGCGGTTACTTAACAATGAGCGTGCCATAACGCGCTGTAACCAATCTATGGGCACTATTGATGATGCAATGACACATAATGGTAATTTGACGATTACGAGCTTTTGTTATGAATTTTTCTTGACGGTCATCTTACATGCTGATAAATTTGTCTTTATGTAGATGAATCATTATTCATTTAGTTCGTTTTTAAATATTTTTTGTTCGAGTTATTTACAAATTTTTATTTAGAAGAGGAGTTTTTGATAATGACCGTTATGTAGTTACTATTATCTGCTCAAAAACTATTCTATAAACTATTATAACTTTCATTCTTTTTTAAAACTATTTTGCAGCCCTAATTATCGTCATCCGGTTTTGTAATTACATTGAAAGCGTAATTTTCTTCACAAGATCATACGTGTTTGGACCATTTTTCTGGAGCAGTACAACTTTCTTCAACGTGTCAAAACATTCACATGTAAGTACCTAGATAAAACAGTTACTCACGCAAATTGTAATATGCTTAACCTGTACATCAGTAAATCAAGATTTAAAACATATTAAATCTTTATCTACTTTCTCTCGTGGGCCATGATTTGACGTTCAAAGAGGTCAAAGCGGTGCAGGTGTTTTGTTATAAATTAGATGATAGACAAGTATTAATTTGATACACGTACTTTGAAATTGAGAATTCAGTTTAGATTTAAAAGGAGATACATTATATATTACGGCAAGATGACAAAAGCAATAGCGCTTATGAACTGAAGAGTTTTTAAAGATGACTCGTTAAATTAAAACAATAGAGTCAACAGAGTGTAACTAAATGAAAGAAATGTAATTCAAGCAATTTGAGTAAGACCAGTGTCAAGTAAAGAAGATTATTAAATTGTTACTCTCGAGAAAATATGGCGTTACAAATTGCTAGCTTAGTGATACAACTATTATTTAATGAACTTACTTTGGTACTCATCTGTTAAAATTATGACAGTTGTTACCTTGCAGCATTAGTTTTATCGTATTTCAAGCAAATAGTGGTCAAATCAAGTACATTTTAACTTTTGACATAGATGCGAAATAGGGCGTCTGTTGGCTCACGATTAAATTTATTCAAAAAGAAAAACCTTAATGACTTTATTTTCAATGAGACAGATGGTTTTGTTTGATATGACTATAACTTTAGTGCATATAAAGATAAAGTTGATAATCATACAACACGAAAATATCGAGATAGTAACAAAATAAACGGTACTGACCTTCCTCAAGCGACCTCTTGACATCTTCGACTGTGCTCTTTGGTACACGAAGCTGAATCACATGGTTCTCCAAGAAATCAGCGGCGGCGTCTAAGAGTCTACCTTCAACCTGGTTCTCTCTGACTTTGGGTTCTTCAGCCAAGGGTTCGAAGGACCGAGCTGATCGAGGAGAGCCATTGCCGATGAGACTAATTCCGTCAGTAATACTGACTTCTCTAGCTGTGTTGATGTTTTCGACGTATTTTAATGCCCTCTCCTGTAATAAAAATAAAATGTCATTATTAGAATCAAAACTTATTTTAGATTGAAGATATCAGAGAAAATATTGGATGATAGATTCTTATTGAAAGAAATCGATAGAGCAATTGAAAAAGATTGATTCCAATGATACCTCAATAATTTCAAGATAGTCATGCATATTTGAGTGCTTTTTCTTGAAACACTTGTTTTTTTTTTTCAGTTGTACAATCAACACTTCTAGCTACATGTTAACTATATGTAAGTTGGTCTGGTCTAAGTGTTCACTTCCACAAAAAGAAAAAAAGAAGCCAAATGTTTTAACTTGCTAGTTAACTTTTTTAGATACTTCTTAAACTACTTCCACAATTTGATATTCTAAATTTTCAACAGTATAGCAAATATAATCAATTACTTCAAATGAACTATCATTAGTAATTTTTCACAACGAATTCACGATAACTTCTTTAACTTCTTGGATACGCTTCTGGTATGTTCAAAGATAAGAACAGAACGGAACACAGTAACACTATCACAACACACCTTAAGACACAAGGAGACATCTTCTTCAGCACAACTTTTGACGACACCAACTACTGAGGATATGACATCCCCTTCTTCCCCAATGGCTGGCTTGGCTAAAGCCACCGAGGCGCACACAAGGACGATGACAAAAGCCTTCATGTTCCTGGTGCCTGGATCGTGGTGTTGGGTGAAATGTAGTGATGGTTGTATGCCTAAGCGGTTTTATTCGAGTACCCCCACTGCGGTGTAAAGTTCCCGCCAAAATGTGCGTATGAGTACGATTTGTTGGGTTGAGAAGGTATAGAGCCGGCAGAGTGTTACAGTTAGGTTTGATCGTGATACAGTTTTTACTGATGTACAAGAAGTGGTGAAAAATAAAGAAGAAACTACATTAGTTAAAAATATTAATTAAGAATAAAGTTTTAATTTGTTAACAAGATAACTATTTTATATTAACTTTTTACATTTGTGTTTTTGTTTCAATAAAGCTTAAAGTAAACCGCACGTAATATTGCGATTTTACAAGATATAGTAATATAAAATTTGCTTACTAAACAATATTGAATGCTGCAGATACTAAACTGTAGTTAAAAAATCTTAACTAAAACCCCTAATGAAATAGGTAAGTAGTGAAAGAGGAAAGCTTTTAATGGTTTGTTTGTGTGTTTGTCTTGAATAGGCTCCGAAACTACTGGACCGTTTTGGAAAACGCTACGCTACGTTATCCCAGTGTATGGGTAACATAGGCTACTTAATTTTTACGAATTCCCACGGGAACGAAGTTCCGGGCGGAATGCTATGTAATATAATTCTTCTTCTAATAAAAAACTTAAAAGCGTCAAAGCATCAGGTATCACATATTTAAAAGAGAAGAAGTCTTTCAAAAAACAAAAAAAATAACTTAGTAAAGGATGGACAAAGATAGATGTTTGTAACATCTATGTCAAAACTACAATACACACATATGTTCATGTCTTTAATTCCAATCGGGGTAGGCAGAGCATCAAAATTACTAAACGGATTATTGTTCAACTTAGTGATAAAAGTTCCAAGCTTAGTCTAACTTTTGTATGGAGAAAAGGCAGTAAAATGTTAGTTGATTCTGTACTTTAAATTACACTAAAAGAAGTAAAATCATCGTTATGATTATCATAAGCTTTTTATATTATAGAAGTGATAAAAATACTCATTTGTTCCAATTAACATTTTACGCATAGGCCGCGCCGCCAGCTCTATTCGTTCCTGAGGCTACGTTCGCACCAGGTTTATGCAGTTCGAGTATCCTAAGAAACGTTTGATTGGTCAGTTGGCTTATGAATGATCCGACTCAATGGCTATTTTCTACACAAATTAATATGTATGTGGTGATTTCTAAAATTATGTAACACTACAAAATCTAAAATAGAATTTTGAATTTATTCAGCGACGATGGAACTCAAAATCGCGAGAGCTTGGCTTTAATTTGGGGCATGGTTTGACTTAAATCATGAGACTACGGGAAACTGGCGAGTTCTGTAAACTGACCAGTCATAACCCGACTCCAATATACATTATCAACTAACTGGCGTTGAAAATCATGCACATTTTGATTCAAATATTTAGTTCTGTTAATAAACGAAGGATGGTTTTGTAGATATACTATCCTTGTTTTCAAATAAAAATAAAAAAAACAAACAAATTACTTATTAAAGCGCAGATAGCCCAGTTGGCAATGAGGCAGACTTGTTTGTATGGATTTTTTTATTAATTTCCACTTGCTCAGCGGTGAAGGAGACCATCGTGATGAAATCTGCACGTCTAAGAAAATTAGTTTTCGAAGGCACACGGTCCACCAACCCCGCATTGGGCCAGCGTGGTGGACTATGGCCTAAATAATGCTGGAGTTTCGAAGGGAGGCCCGTGCCCTTTTGTGAGGATGTAAACTGGCTGATGAAAAAAATTGTTTTAAAAACTTACAGGATCTTTATAGTCTTTCGGCATTTACCATCAAGATGCCAAACTTGTTTTTTAAATATGACATTTAATTTTATTAGGCTTATAATTTGTTAAAAATTAATCTACCTAAGAATATAAAAGAAACGTAAATTAGACTTGAATTATATAACTCAATCAGTATTACGATTATTGAATTTGTAACTATTTAAACGAATTAGGATGCTTATGAATATGTTATGAATTATTAAACAATAAATACATATTCGTCAGTACATAACTAAATGGAATCAATGCTGCCATAACTAAATGAAATCAAAGGCTATGACTGAATATTGAATAATAAATAATTAGATCCTGAACGGCTATTCCACTAACCAATGGCATCTTAATGGCAGTGGAATATTATTAGTGTCCGCATCATCAGTTCAGGTTTTAAGCTGTTAAAAAATATAAACTTTAAAACAAACGTGAAGAAAAAATCATTTGGAGTATTTAGCCCTATAAATAAAAACTTTTCAAATAAGAAGGCCATTACAGAATTTCTGATTGTCTATCAGATTAGCAGCTATGGGAATAAACTGCTCAGCTCTAGAGTTATTTCTGATTTAGTTAAAATTTGAAAATAAGGAAATTTGTAATGGGATTTAAAAAAGCACCCTCGGATTTCCTTGCCTATTTTTCTCTGGGGAAGACTGCACGTTTGCGAATAGGCGTAGAGTCAGTAAAATTAATAGAACAAATATGTATGTGTGTATTAAGGCGCTCATAGCCCAGTGGCTCTGGCTGATCTCAACCGATCAGTGAGGTTAAGCAACGAACACAGAGGCAGAGAACCTGATGGGTGACCAAAGTGGCAATTTATCACGAGCATTTCCGTGCTTCGGAGGGCATGTTAAGCTGTCGGTCCCAGCTGTTGTTTGTTTGACTACAGTCGTTAAAACCAAGTCAGAGGCCATTGTGCGGTTTGAAAACTCTGACTCCAGGGTAGCAAAGTTCGCCACATACTTGACTACACGAATACCTACTGGATAAGAAGAAGACTTATTTAAAGTAACATCCTGAATGTTTGATAAAATAAAGTTATTTTAACTTTGCCTTTGTTTCTATTTTATTTTTGTTTGTTCCCAATTTAGCATAGTAACCAACCCAGTAAGTCTTCATCACCTCATAATCCTCAAACTGATGAGGTAACTATACACTCAACTCGTCAGCCAGTGGCACCTGACATGTCAACCAACATTCTTGAACAAGTTGGCCGCTGTTGGAATGCGGTTGGCTTCCTTATCATCTGAGACCAGATCCTTGACTTTGATCGGAAAGCTGAGAGGTAGGTTATTATAGGCAGGCAAATTGAATAACCTTATAAAAACTCATCCTGTTATTATTACATTTGTACATTTAATGCTACCTGCCGACTACTCCTTCCTCTCAAAAACTCAATCGGTTGACTGGAAGAAATCCCCTTGTGGAATTAGTTCGCCCTTGTACTGTTTTTCTTATATAATAATATGTTTTGTGTAACTTATGCTAATGTACAATAAAGAATAAATACACACATAATTTTTTTTAAACAACACAATTTTAATTATGGCGAAATCTCATACTTAATACAGCCTGTTTGGCGCTGCTTCTTAATAGACGGATCCTGAGTTCGATTCCTAGTCGGAGCAAATATTTGTGTATAAAGCAGATGTTTGTTCTTGGGCCGGGTTGTATAATCTTCCAAGGGACCCAAAACGCAAGGGAAAACCTTAGTGTGGGCCTTTGGGTGTGTAGCGTTTTTACTTATATAATACTAGTAATCCGCCCGGGACTTCGTTCGGGAATTCGGAAATATTATGTAGCGTATGTTACTCAAGGATAATGTAGCATTCTAATGGTGAAAGAATTTTTCAAATCGGTCCAGTAGTTTCGGAGCCTATTCAATGCAAACAAACAAACAAATAATCAAATCTTACCTCTTTATAATATTAGTATAGACGACATTAGTAATGCCGTTTATAAACTGCCACGGAAAAAGGTTCATTTACATATGTCGTAGATTAATATAAGAATGAATCTGGTTTAGGCTTACAAAAATGGCGTTAAAAAAAAGCCGCGATATTTGCAAACGGATGAAATTATTTACGGTTTAGGGCGACTACAGCTTCCGATAAAGGCAGCACACATAGGAATAGTGCCATCTCCGTCTCTCAACAGGCCTGGGCCGGCAGTGCAAACAGTGTCGATACACGAAGTTTACGGACTATGAAAGCGTGCGTGCGTAAAAAAATGTTCGAAAGTTAGAAAAATGAGATTTATGGAAAAGTGACAGCTTAAATCGAAAAATGCGTTAACTACTTATCGAGAGTGTTCAATTACGAACATTTTGATAGCAATTTCAAGTTCCTGTATGGATTTTACTATGATTTTACAGCTTACAAGATACAAATATTGGGTATTTAGAGGTGACTTTTTGAGCTTTTTCTATAGAACCAAAAGTGCTGAATCATGTTTTCAGCAAACTACTTATCTAGTTTATGTCCTGAATATTACAGTAGTATATTTTTTTCTTCGATTTAATGCAGTGCGTTATGCTTATCTACGCATCATAAAATCGTAATTTAGGTGCTGTAGTCGCCTTAATACATTGAATGATTTATTTTTTGCCTACAATGGCAATGACATGACGAATATTTAGGGGTGATTTTACTATTAAACAGATCTTCGCCCCTGAGCTAGATTGAGATCAAGAGATCCCAGTCTCATAAAAAAATATTATTATTAAATCATTTATTTCAGACTTTGCCCATATATTCTTCTATAATAATATTATTAAGAGGAAAGATTTGTATTTTTGTATGTAACTAATAAACTTAAAAACTACTAGACCGATTTGAAAAATTCTTTCACCATTAGGATGCTACATTATCCCTGAGTAACATAGGCTACATAATTTTCCCGAATTCCCCCGGGAACAAAGTCCCGAGCGGAATGCTAGTCTTATACAATTAGAAACATACAAAACTAAATATAAAAAAACATGCGGTACAAAAACTTAAAATAAAAAATAGAACCAACTTCAAAAAAGCGTTAAATAAATACAATATCGTTTGATGTGTGTAGTACCTACCTACTGAGCTGTTTGAAGTCGGTGCCAAGAAAATTAAGTTTGATAGGCCACCTTCGTACCGACTTCAAATATCTCAGTAGGTAGGTATTACACAGCACATCAAATGATATTGTATTTATGTAACGCTTTTTTGAAGTTGGTTCTATTTTTTTTAAGTTTTTATTTTTCCATTTTTAGTGCAAATTATAACCTCTTCATTTTTAGAAGTCGAGTAATAAAACGAAGTGTTAGTTTTGAAAAGTTTAAGCGAAGTTTTGATTTTGATTTTACATTCATACAGTTTAAACTGAGAACCGCCCTTTTTTTGAAGTCGGTTATAATACTAAAACCTTTTCCTAAATGTAACAAATACTTTTCTGAAAACCGCATCAAAATCGGTTTAGCCAAACGCGAGATAATCGCGGACAAACATACATACATACATACATACATACATACATAGATACATACAGGTCAAACTGAGAACTTCCTTTTTTTTTTAAGTCGGATAAAACAATATTGGTCACCGAGGTTAGAACTACAAGATTTTTAAATCATAGCTGTCTGCGATGCTCTTTAATAATTCTTGTTACGTATCCTAGTTATCAACAAATCATGGTAAATAATAACACGGTTACACTAGATAAGTACCTGGCTTGAATCTGTCTGCCTCATTTTCTTTATCATAGAAATCACAAAGGCGATAAAGAATAGAAGTCTGTTGTGTTATGACTCTCATCTATACTAATATTATAAAGGGGAAAGATTTGATTGTTTGTTTGTTTGCATTGAATAGGCTCCGAAACCACGTTGCCCATTTGAAAAATTCTTTTACCATTAGAATCTTACAATATCCGTGATGAACATAGGGTACATGATTTTCCCAAATTTTTAAGGGAATGAAGTCCTGGGCGGAAAGCTAGTACAATATAATTTTATTTGAGTAGATAATATTTTTTTATTAATAAGCTAGCCTTTGTAAACTTCCAGTGTAATTATTTTTCAACTCGTAATTTGTGTGCTATAATGTGGTAGATAAATAACTATAGGCAATTAGATGTGATGATGGCCAAACGGACAAACTCAATATTCTGAATAAGATCACAACAAAAATAGTATTATTACCCGACTGCGCGACGCAAAGGAGGGTAATGTGTTTATCAGCCTATGTATGTATGTATTTGGGTTTGTACGTTTGTGGCACTATTCAGACCAAACGCGTGGGCCGATTTTGATAAATAATACGTCGTTGGATTTTTCATAACAGCGCGAGTGTCATAATAAGTATAAAAATTTGGAAAAATCAAAATGGCCGATTTTGGACGCCATAATATGAAAAAGAAAAAAATTAAAAATCGACAAACTATGTCAAATGGAGTATCGTTGAATAGGTATTTAAAAGTTATTCATAGGTTTTTCATATCGTTTTTCAATTAGAATTACCGTTTAGGATCTATAACAATTTAAATTTGGTTAGTAACGATTTTCACTTAAATATCGGCTTTTAATGCGGAAATTGTTCAATTTTTATACAAATGTGATACATTATATACAACTAATGAGAAAATAAATAAACGAATATAAATATCTGACCCTAACTAAAAAGGTCCCGACTGTTAAAATCGTTATGTTATTCAATAATATTCAATAACAAAAGTCTCGACTATTAAAGTTATTTGTTTTTTTTCTTTTCAGTTTTTATTAATTTATATCCAGTAACCATTGTTAATAATGCATTAATTAACTATGGACATTGTATAACTTGTGTACTTTATGTCTGAAATAAAAATGATTTTATTTGAGGCACTATTTTTACGTTAACTTGCATTGAATAACATTCTATATGTAGTTATTTTTCTAAAGAGTACCAAACCATAACATTTTGAACTACAAAAATGAGGTAAGTAAAGAAATTGCCCGTTTTGAATGAATCTAGAAAAGTTGAAAATACTGTAAACATTGATTGCTTTTGCCCAGAATTTGACTTACCACTATAACTCTAAAATTAAAAAAAATCTATCACCCCGACATTCGATTGCTTATATCTTTTAAACAGCCGAACCAATTTTGATCAAAATAGCTTAGAACCATCTTGATTACCTCAGCTTTAAAAAATCGTTTCACTCGTTTGGAAGTTACGATGCCACATACAGATACACACGTCAAACATATAAAACCCCTCCGTTTTTATCGAGATTTAAAAAAGTGACGTGAATACAAAAAAATATGATCTCATTTTGTATTTCTACGCCCCAGCATCTTTAACGCGTGTTAATTGGTAAACCGAACCTAAAATTTAAACTTACTTTCGTACGCACATTACTTTTACTTTCGAATGAGTAAAATAATTATCTTTGTACTATATCAACAAGATTTAAAAAAAGTTTGTACAGTTTTACTTGTGTGTGTAAGTAATTTTAATGAGTGAAAAGTAGAATTCACTGTTGATTTAATTAGGAAGATTTTTTTTCGTTACTTTCAATGACCTAATTTTTGACGATCTTAATTATATATTTAATTTCTTAATTTAATACTTTATTATTTCAATATTCTTAGTTCTGTTATAAGGCTGTAAAGACTCTTGTTTTTATCCCCCAATGAAAAAAGGGTGTTATAAGTTTGGGGGTTAAAGATAAAACAATTTTCAGTTTTCAGTCGTTATAACCAAGTCAGAGGCCATTTGGTGGTTCGAAACTCTGACACCATGTTAAGTTCGCTACACACTTGATTACACTTACATGATAAGAAGAAGAATTTTTTTATTGGTGTATCTAGTTCACTGTTTAATGTGCACACTCACAGGCTCCATTAGGCAAAGAAAATGTTTGTTTTAGAAGAATAGAATAGAATAGAAAAATCTTTATTTTATAGGACATTCAGGATGTCACTTAAAACAAGTCAAGATTACAATGATACTAAAATTGGCTAGACATACAAATTCTAATTTAAATGTATTTAATAAATTTAATTTTCTGTATCTTTTGTGTATGCCTTTCTGTGTATCTTATCTATATCTACACTAATATTATAAAGAGGAAAGATTTGTATTTTTGTATGTAAGACTCCGAAACTACTGGACCGATTTCAAAAATTCTTTCACCATTAGGATGCTACATTATCCTTGAGTAACATAAGCTACATAAATTTCCCGAATTCCCATGGGAATGAAGTCCCGAGCGGGATGCTAGTGTTAAATAAAACCCGCCCGTCCAAGAAAATTCATTTTCGAAAAACGAGTAGTCCACCACTTACCTAACCTAACCTAACCTAACCCAATCAGCGTGGTGGACTATGGCCTAAATCCCCTTCGTGTTTCGAAGGGAGTCCCATGCCTCTCGGTGGGAACGTATATTAACTGTTAAAAAAAATAAAAATAAGAAAAATAATAATTGATGTATTGAGGCAACCTTGTGAAAACGCAGAAAAAAATACAAATTGATCGCATTATTAAAAGTCAAGCTATATTTTAAGAGAAATGCGCGTAAATGCAAGTAAATAAAATAAATCTATTCTTATAAACACTGTTGGCATTATAACAGGTTCTTACTTCCAATAGAAATATGACGAGTGCATAGATTACCCTTTAATTTAAAGCGTTAAAGTTCAATTTCGCTTGTCTCGTCCGCATCGATGTACAATAAATACTAGATAAACTCTAAAGGCATAAATCGAAGTCAAAGGTCAGGGCTACACTCTCCAAGCAACGTACTATAAGCTAGGCTTTCATTCTAAATATAAACTTTCCTATGTGAACCTTGGGCTTAATGTCAGTAAGGAACTATCTTTATCTTGGTCACCGTTGCCGTAGGGTGCGTTTTATAGGGTCGAACAATCTTACGGACGTGCATACAATATATGCTTACTTCGTGCCTACATTTTACCTAGGTCTTGAATTCAAGCAGATGTTTGTTATTGGGTCATGGCTGTTTTGTGTCTGTCTTAAGTATGTTAGAGAGACCCACGGCACGAGGGAAAACCTTAGTGTCGGCCTTTGAGTCTGTAGCGTTTTATTTTTTTTAATTACCAACATTTCACTTGGTGTAGGTAGATATGTTATGAAAGTTTGTATATGTGTACCTGTACCTTATTAGTTTCAAAAACGATTATAATAATTAGTTTTAGTTTGTATTTATTTTGCTTCTATTTTGTTACCTTATTTTGTGTTTTTTGTTGTGATGTCCAATTTACTTATATTATCTTCTTATTTTATTAGCCCAACTAGCTTTCCGCCTGGGACTTCGTTTCCGTCGTAATTCGGGAAAATTATGTAGCATATGTGTTAATCCAGCGTGTCAGCTACCTCCATACCAAATTTGAGCGTGAAAGAGTAGCAAACATCCACACATATAAACTTTCGCGTTTATAGTATTAGCAGTAAGGAAGTTCCTTCCTACTGCTGGGCAAACCGAAAAGTTGGGGAAAGTTGTTTAACATGGAGAGGATAATCTTTGTTTATCTAATACAAGGTCATCCTATATAATTTTAACATGTGGTTGTAACATACTTAAGGAGCCACATGATTGGTCGTGCACTCCCACCACATCCGTATAAAATTAATGGAGTAAAATCGAGCTAAGGAAACTTAGTTGACGAGCAAATGAGAGTGCACTCATTATGAAGAAAACCAATAAATACGACTACTTATATCTTACTTGAACTCTGAGAAAGTTCACTTAAGAAGTGAAAATAATTACGTAGTGAATTAAAAAAAAATACAGTTAAACTACTACTTTTGCGTTTAACCCATGTCACTTCTTTACATTTTATAACTCTTGATTTGCACAGTAACACATTGACATAACAAAACAATACGTAACAGTTTAACAACAAGGAGACCTTACTAAGCAATCTCTTCCAGGTAACCTTAAGGTCAAGAAAACTAAAAGATTACTTGAAGCAGAGCAGGAGTGCACTTATATAAATACCTACACATGTATACAGGGTGTAAAGGACAGCTTAGCAAATACTTAAATGGTGGAATCTACCCCTAACTGTCATCAGCTATAAGTAATTATTTTTCCCGGAAACGTCATGTTAAGGAGTTTTCATTATTTACCTACTTTGGCGCTACGCAATGTATCGTGATACCGCGCCCCGCGCACGATCCCCCCGCGCCGCGCTTCTATAGGAGTGCGATGTACATCGCTGGTTTTCGTGTTTTACGTCATTATGATTGTTTTTTATTGCAAAATGCAGTGTATTCGATAAAATAATAAAAAAATTAAGCAGAAATTATTAAAAAACATTAAAAAAAAAATTTCGGAGAAAAATTCCAGTGGAAAATCATTCAGAATGATTGTCTGAGTCCAGGGTTTCAGTTTTTGCTAAGCTGTCTTTTACACGCTGTGTAATAAAATAAATGGATAAAATTTCTATTCTGACTTTTTTAGGGTTCCGTACCTCGAAAAGAAAAAACGGAACCCATATAGGATCACTTTGTTGTTCGTCCGTCCGTCTGTCTGTCTGTCAAGACCCTTTTCCTCAAAAACGCGTGAAGGTATCAAGCTGGAATTTATATCAAATACTCAAGTCTACTTTCCCTTGGAGCTGTAAAAAAATCAAACTTCTAAGCCAACGCAATCAAAAGATACAGCCGTTTATGCCGCAAACTTCAGCAAATTTTTGTCACTCGCAAGAGAACCAAAACCCGTGAACTCAAAATCTTGAACTCAAAATCTTGAAATTTGGTACGAAGCAACGTTTTGTAGCACAAATAAAGGAAAAATTGCGAAAGCCGTAAATTTTTAGTTACATCATATAATAAAAATATTTTTAATAATTTTAAACTTACTACCCATTTCCTCATGAACGCGAAGAAGTATTAAATTTAACTTTTACTTATATACTTACAGGTTTGTACGGAACCCTAGGTGCGTGAGTCCGACTCGCACTTGGCCGGTTTTTTATTGTTTAGTTTCACCAGTATTCTTACCCCTATTACTCTTTTAAAATGTTCTTTCAATTTATGTTTTTATTTAGTCATAGGCTTAAAGTTTTTGTAACTTATTAACACGTTGACCGCCATGTGTATCCTTTTGGAAACATAAGGTGCCATCTCCTGAGGCCATGTGTATCCTTGGACACACGGGCAGTGCTTCATGGAGAGGCCAGTGTTTCCAGCCGGATACACGTTTTAGTACATTTTATTATGGAATCAGATTGGGCTGGCCTCCACGGTTGTTCCGGTTCAAGTGAGTTCTCTGTACGACTTACAGGTCGAAAATTATGGCAAAGAAAAAAGGCAATTTACCAAAACTTAAAACTCCAAAATATGAAAAACACTGTTTTTGTTCTTGGCGGTCAACGTGTTAATGAAAAAAATATTTATTATTATTTATTATAAACGATGACCTTTACGAAAGTTTCATCCGAGGTTTTTTCTTTAAAATCATCACGATCAATAACTGCTCAAGATATAATACTCGTACTTAAGTAACGTTTCAGCCACACAGATCTCTATTAAAACAATGGGGCCATTTTATAATTTGAACGGCGTGGCAAAATTGTATTATCATTGCCTCTTATGTTCCCAGCTTCTAGCATCACTAGGAACATAGGGGGAAATAGTAAAACAATATACATATATATTTTTTTCCGTGCCGTGCCGTTCCTTCCGATTTATAAAAAGCCCCATTGGGAATAGTAAGTACATTGTTGATCAAGGAATGAAAGGGACCGATTACTCGACTTCTTCTGGAATTTTTCCCGAGTGCTGCATAGTGCTTTATAACCTGTAAGGAACATTCAAAGATTTGTATTGTTGAAAGTATTTAATAAAATGAAATTATATCTATGTCGTGTTTTGTTAGCAAAGTACTTTTGAGCATAGAGTACATGGTGCTTGCCTTATATTTTGTAGATTTTCCGCAAAAATACACTATTAAAATATTTTCTAAAATCGATTGCGCCTTGTTTTTCAATTTCCAAACCATAAACTGGTCATAAGTTTGGTTGTATTTTTTCTTCGATTTATCCGGTAGCAAGTTTAAAACAGCTGTTTCCGCAGATGCTTTTAAGTTTAGCGGCGTTATCTCAACATTACTTTCACTGCTAGAACTCGACATTTTTTTTAAATTGCAAAATAAACTCAAAACGTAACAAACAATTTAAGAAAATTTCACAAAGACCAAAATTTCGCGCTTCTTCTTTTTTTTATGAAGACAAAAGGATTTGAGGCCAGTGGCAAGGATATTCCATATTTAAATTTTATAAAAACTTCTACGTAAGAAATGGAAATTCGTACATTTTTCCTCCCGCTAAAACACGTCAGAAATTGATTTTCATAAGACAAAAGGATTTGAGGTCAGTGGCAAGGAGATTTCATATTTAAATTTTATAAAAACATCTACGTAAGAAATGAAAATTCGTAAATTTTTTCCTCCCGCTAAAACACGTCAGAAATTGATCTTCATACATTTTTTCCTCTTGCTTATATTGATCGCGGAAAAGACTAACGTTCTCTTCTCATTTTCAGGGAATAATGATAACTTTTCCGATCAGGTGTAGTATAAATATTATTTATTTATTTACTTTATTGCAAACTTTACAGCTGATACATGTTACATTACATAGCTCTTATATTAAAAACTAGCATTCCGCCCGGCACTTTGTTCCCATGGGGAAAATTACGTAGCCTATGTCCATCGGGGATAATGTAGCTTTTTAATGGTGAAATAATTTTTCAAATCGGTCCAGTAGTTTCGGAGCCTATTCAATGCAAACAAACAAACAACCAAATCTTTCCTCTTTATAATATTGGTATAGATGTATAGTATAGATGTATACATAAATGTATGTATGTAAGCGTATGTAGGTATTTTCACCTTATTCAATATTTATTATTGATGTTGTGGTTAAATTATTTATTTATTATTTACTAGGACTTAAGCAATATAAGCTACATAATATAAGCTATCTAGAATTCGGGAAAACTATGTGACCTGTGTAACTAAGAGATAATGTAACATTGTAATGGTGAAAGAATTAATAAAATCGGGCCAGTAGTTTTTGATTTTATTCGTAACAAACAAACAAAAATACTCATGTTTCTCTTCATAATATTAGTGTAAATATAGATAAGCTTTGAACATGTCTGAAACATTCCTGTTGGAACTTAAGTTTAATGATGTGCAATTTAATTAAAGAGAAATTATCAATAATATTGAAGTATTTCCGGGCTGTGAAATCAATTGGTGAAAATGAAAGTCAGGTTTCAGGTTGGTGAAATGAAAGTCAGATGACTAGGATATTAAACGATTTCCCGTTTGAGATAAATGTTCTTCTCAAAGTCTATTTTATTACCGTATTAAAAATGTTTATTAATGTAAACACTATATTGCACAAAAACACATTGAAAAGTAGCTTTTAGTTAAAAAAAATTTACAACATTTTTGTAAAATTACGGTGCCGGTTGTAAACAGACAAGTCACGCATTTATGCTTGTTAAATATTGTACAGCGAATTTTTTTTATCTCCGTGTCCTTCAAACAAGACAACTGCAAGTACATTTCATTGCCCCGAGAAACTATAAAATGGCTCTCTTAAGGCGGGGTTCAGCTATTGCGCTTGGAAATGAGTTGGCGAGTCACTTATACAATACTAGCATTCCGCCCGGGACTTCGTTCCCATGGAAATTCGGGAAAATTATGTAGCTTACATTACTCAGGGATCGTGTAGCATTCAAATGTCGAAAGAATTTTTCGAATCGGTCTAGTAGTTTTTAAGTATATATTCGTTACATACAAAAATAAAAAAAATTCCTCTTTAGAATATTAGTTTAGATGTAGATTATTTTTGCTGTCACATAGGACTCACTTGATTTAACTGAGTCGTATTAACATGCAATACTTAAGTAGCATATTAGCCACTGTCCGCCTTTTTATCTGGTTCGGACTATGGGATGTTCTGTAAGTAGTTTCAAGGCATCGGATGTCAACTGCAATACACATGACAGTCATGGTTAGAGACAATATATCGGTCGCATATTGTTCAAAGAGTTACAGAATAATGCCCAGGGCCCCGATTCTGTAACTTCAGTTGTGTATCAATGGAATTGAGACCATTTTATCTGGTCAGGTGGCAAAATTGAGAACTATATAATTTTCATATACTTGCTTGCTGACACACAACTGAAGTTACAGAATCGGGGCCCTGATTTCGTCATCACCCACCACGCCATCAAACTTTCAACTTAAAATTCAATCATACAATATGACATAAAGAGTCATTGATACCGGAATTGACTACAATATCGAATAGCGAGTTTAACTAGTGGTTCTAATTTCATCACAGTCCATTTTCCCTCACGCGCCGAAATTCACTGGGTAGGAATACATAGTGCGGTATTATTGGATCCATTTGACGCGTGATCGAAAAATGTATTGCCTTTTTAAAGCAAGTGCTAAGTGTCACAGCTTAAGAAAAGTCAGTTTGCCTATTTAAAACTAAAAAGGTTGTGTTTTAGGACTGAATATTTCAATTCAGTTGAATAGTTTTAAATTGTAAAATTAGAGAAACAGCTAAAAGCAATAACTTTTAAGATTTGCGGTTTTATTTTAGGTAAAATTAGTAATTTAGCCAATTAAATAAATATATCACTAACAAGTAACTTTTTCTAGTATCAAAATACGGTTAAAAGCTTTAACATCATTTTTCGTTTTGTTCCACGCGTGTAATGCGAATATTTATGTAATATTTTATTGTCGTTGATACGAAAAGAAAAATAATCTTAATATCAAAGTAAATAAACGTCCACTATAACAGATGGTGAGGAAACACAAGTATGACTGATTATTTTATGCTGTGACAAAATAAAGTAAGCAAAGCTTATTGGTTACACAATTTAATGTAATTTTTATGCTCATCGTCATAATCATAAATAAATGCTACACACTCTCTAAGGACTGCATTAATTTACAAAAGAAAGAAAACAGACATAATATTAAAACGAAAAGTAAGCAACGGCGGTCTTATTGCTGAACAGCACTAGGTCCCTTGCACACTTTCCTGGCAACCCAAGGTGTGCGAAAAACACAAGAATCACTACTATTACGCTACTCCCGACAGTTTAACGTGTACTCCGAAGCACAAAATTGCTCGATTACCACTTTGGTCATCCATCAGGTTCCCTACTTCTGTGTACTTTGCTTAACCTCACTGATCGGTTGAGATCAGAGAGCGCCACTGGGCTACGAGCGCTTCACAGTAGGTAATTTTCTTACATATAGTATTACAAAAATAACCCTAAACATACATAAATAAAATACATAACAAACAAAACGTAGGTATATCTGCAAGCTTGTACTGCTTAAGTCCCTTGTGACACAAATGAAAGAAAATCAACATCTGCATTCTGTACAAATATTTGCTCCGAGTCACCACTGTTGAACTAAACTAGTCGTCAAGTCAAGTCAATATGCGATAATACACACATCAACACGGTCTAGGGATATTGCACGATTTTTCATACAAAAGAGGTCTGTTTGAGAAGCTATACAAAATCATATACATGGAGGTCCAAAATTGTCAGACAAGCAACTGCTAAACCTGAATTTTAAATTCTAGTCAAAATGTTTTGTTTTACTTGAAATTTGTGAAAACGTGGCGTAAATTCTACCATTTTCATATAAAAATCAGGCAAAAAGTGCATTTTCGTTTTCCCGAGTGTAATCGATTTATTGGTCAATATGGACTAATAGCCAAATGTAGAACCTAATTGTTCGGAACTATTTAACTTTAAGTTTCAAGTCGTTAACTTTTCATAGGATTCAGATTCAAAACATTTATTCAACAGGAAAGAAACATTAAAACACAAAAATAGACATAATTAACATGAAAAGAACGCACGAAAAAAACGAGTTGCACATATATTACTTCTTTGCGGTCTCAGAAGTTTTCACTTCACCCTCCGTCTTACGAATTTTCGATCAGGGTCACGTGACCCTGACGTGAGTTTAAATTTTTTACCCATCTAAAAAGTGCACAACGCTGCTAAAGAAGTTTTCACTTCAACAATAATTATGAAAAAAAAAGAGCAGCAGTATACAAAGACAGAAAAGATATCTTTATATATTTTCTCCCTGGTTGCCTGGAAGAAATTGCTCTATAGTAATAAGGCCGCCGGATTGTACACTACATTATGAACATTTGTTTATGTTTTATGTTTTTTTAGTGTGCAATAAAGAGTATTGTATTGTATTGTTAAGATAGAACAATAAGGATAACATAAAATACAAAATTAAATAGGAATGAAAGGCTTTGAAGTGGTGTCAAAGCCAGCTCAGCAAATGTTGGAGCCCAAGCCACAACGCTGGTTTCTTAAGTGAGGTATGTATAAGTAGAATGTATAAATTTTGTTCTACTTATTGCACCTAAAACCTACATACATATTTTTTTCGAATTTCTGTACACATATGTTTGCGGTAATTTTTTAATAATTGCTATTATCGTCTTGTAAGACCATCAGTGGTGCAAACTTTGGTCTGTATTACAGAGCGCAACTCAGATTCTCATCTATACTTAATAGTGAGAGAAAAAGGCAATGAATACTTAAGTATAGATCGAGACTTGAGACTCCTTCTGTAATACGGGCCTAAACGCGTAATACAATACCCGCACAAAGTGCGTGTGGCCTGTGAAAGTGATCCCACGCTCGCAGAATTAAGTTCACTCGTGCTTACCGCACCTGTGTATGAGATACATACGGGGTAGAAATGTGTCTAGCACGTGCGGGAAACTATTTTTTTTAGAATAGCATGCCTATTATCGAGTAATTATTTTATTTCAGCGTTTGGTTAGTTGGTTACCACTTGTTCCACAATAGGATTATTTTTAGTAAAAATTCGTACAAAATTAAATAAATCTATAGATAAAATGATATACTTACAACACACTAAGTACAATTTAGTTATTTGTTCAACAAGAGAGCAAAGTTGGTTTTTGCTAAAACAAAAAGATTAAGAAACAAAAAAACCGGCCAAGAGCGTGTCGGGCCACGCGCATTGTAGGGTTCCGTAGCAGCATGGTTCAAATATGCAGCTGGCATCTTAATTCTACAAGCATATTGTCATAGTTATGTTAAAATCCCCAAATACTATTCTTAGTATCATAAAGAAATGTACCTATTAAAAAGTTTGGCCTAAATATAACAGAACGGAAGTGTTTAATGCGCGAGCGAAGCGAGCGCGAATTTTTTTTATATTTTTTAATATATGTATATTTATATTTTTTTTGGCGACAATTTTATTGTTAGGAATAATAAAATAATATCAAGCTAAGCAGGTGTATATTTTTAATGTCGTTTACGTAATTAACACTCACAAAAACCTATTAAACGACACCTGAAATGTCAATATGTTACAGCTTGGCTTTCGGCTCGCCTCACTTTTAGCTTGGATCCTTGTATGTCAACCATTTTGGATTAGGGTACACTTCGTCGTAAATGCTACCCTCGTGAATTATTCCACATTTTTTTTAGTTATAAAAATTAATGTTTCCTAAACAGATCGCTGAATCGAAAAACGTTTGTAGTAAACCCCTTCTTTCTTTTAAAAAGCTATCCTATGACACCCCATTTTATGATGTTGGTGAGAAAAAAAAAATCATCACCCTTTCACATGTATGGGAGAAACCCGAAAAAAAATTTACAGTTCTGTCGGAGTAATTTATATGTATGATCTTGCCAAATTTCAGCTCTGTGCTACCAAGGGTTTCTTAGGAAACCTGCGGACAGACGGATATGGCGAAATTATAAGGGTTCGTAGATTACTATGGAACCCTAAAAATAAATGTATTATAAAAGAGTTTGTAATTTCGGAAATAATTTTTGTTTTGGTCTAAATACAACCGAATGTAAGTATAAATTTCGCGAGCGAAGCGAGCGCGAATTTTTTTTGGTTTTTTTTACGCCAATATTACTGTTAGAAATAATATCAACCTACTGTTAAAATAATTTTGATGTCATTTTCGTAATTAACACCCCTAAAAAAGTATTTAACGACACCTAAAATGTCAATATGTTACAGTTTGGCTTTCGACCTCCCCTCGCTTTTAGCGTGGAACCTTGTAAACATATTCTTATTAATCCCAAAAACGTTTGGTCGACTATTACTTGCAAACTTGAAGGGCCAACTTATGTGTGATAGTTTTTCTTTTAATGTCGTTGTATATTCTATAACCGTGAATTTTTTATCATTTTTAGAAACAACCGTTTAGCTGGTAGTATCCCCCCGGAAACTTGTTTTTAACAAAAAATTTCACTTTAAATTTTTTTTTCTCAAACGGAGTGCTGAATCGAAAAACGTTCTTAGTAAACCCCTTCTATATTTTAAAAGTCTATCCTATGACATTCAATTCGATGGTTAAAAAAATCCATTGCCCTTTCACGTGTATGGGAAACACCCGCAAAAATGTTTTTTTCCAAAATTTTATATTTTAGATCTGTCGGAGCAATCAATATCTATGACCATGCCAAATTTCAGCTCTGTAGTACCAAGAATCTTATATCAGTAAATATATTCTTATTAATCCCAACAGTGTTTGGCACTTGGTCGACTATTACTCGCAAACTTGAAGGACCAAGTTATGTGTGATAGTTTTCCTTTTAATTTCGTTATATATTCTACTAACGTGAATTTTTCCACATTTTTAGAAACAACCGTTTAGCAGGTAGGGAGGGGGACACTTGTGTTTGAGAAAAATTTTCACTTTAAAAATTTATATTTCGCAAACGGAGTGCTGAATCGAAAAACGTTCTTAGTAAACCCCTTCTATCTTTTAATATGCTATCCTATGACATCCCATTCAAAAATATGGGCGAGAAAAAAAAAATTCATCGCCCTTTCACGTCTATGGGAGACACCCGAAAAAAATTTTTTTTCTAAGATTTTACTCTACAGTTCTGTCGGCGTGATTCATATGTATAATCATGCCAAGTTTCAGCTCTGTAGTACCAAGGGTTTCTTAGGAAACCCGCGGACAGACGGACAGACGGACAGACGGACATGGCGAAACTATAAGGGTTCGTAGATTACTACGGAACCCTAAAAATAACGAAAGCAACATACTTTTTAAAAGTGGTCAGGGTTATAGTTTGTGTTCAGAAGTTGCACTTCGTAAAATTTTAACAAAATTAAAAATATTTTTTTAGAAAACTACATTGTTTATTAGAATTTATAGACATTAAACCTATAATTTCCTTAAACGATCAATATTTAACATATTTATGTAATTTTGTTTTCAATAAAAAATATAAAATTTCGTGATTTGATAAGCATATATTAATTTCAGAACAAATCATCCCGCCAAGTCATTTCAAAGTTAGCGTTCCAAATTCAAAATAATCACTTTTTCTCTCGCTCAAAAAATGCAGTGAGCACTTTTTGTGAACAAATTGTAAGTTGACGTATTTTAAGTGGTTACGTACCCCACAAAATAAACTAATTTGTAACATTTTTTTTATCACAACAGTAGGAAGCGCTTGAATTAAATTACTATTTTGTTTCATGTGGTAGTGTCTTAGAAACAGGTCTGAGGATTACCTCAAGCAGTTTATTTATCAGAACTGGTGACACTCACCGTTTTGCCAAAACTTTTGGTTAAATAAGCTTAACTAATTAAATTGAGCTAACATATGAAAAATCATTTATTTTAATACTTTGATTGTTTATAAAATAAATATGTTTTTATGAGTAAACTGTTTTGCGACGAATATTTTCACGGTCTTTATATTTCCAAGTTTTCCGAAATGAACGAAGATTTAGTGCAATAAACTTGCCTTGCTCTACAATCTGGCGAAAATAAAAATAAAATTTGCTGAGAGTTTCAGTTACTTTTTACCAGCCCATATACGTCCCCACTGAGGGGCACGGGCCTCCCTTCAAAACACGAAGGGGATTTAGGCCATAGTCCACCACGCTGGCCCAATGCGGGTTGGTGGACACTTCATAAATAAACTTCATAAATAAAATATTCTATCAATCTTTGCAGCAAACACAAATCTCAATAGATAAACTGTCATTTACTTGTTGCACAGTAATTATTTGCAGTCAAAAAGAGACCTTTCTTAGCAGTAGAATCTCATGGGGTTTCTAAATTATCTTGGCAATCGTCTTTGGCATTTTCGAAACTTAACAAATATTTTATCGCTGTATTGTATAAAAAAATACTTAAGTTAATACGGTTTAAATTAAATATTTTTAATAGTTCGCTAAAACAAATTAAAAAGCTTAAGTATGTCACGGTGATCCAACTTGCTTAACACAATTAACTACCTTATGTTTTCACTTACTATGACATAAACGTATCGACAGGTCTCCTAAGAACACTTCCGACGGTGACGGCCATTAAAAAAGATATAAAAAAATCTGCATGTCACGATTTATGTAACAGTTTGAAGCCCATTTAGTCCAAGCATGGTTAATGGTTATTCAGAAAACGGGGTCTATAGAAAACCGTTGATTTTCTCTTTTTTTTCAGTTATCTGCTTAATGAGCAGGACTTTAAGACAATGTCACATTACACCCTTAACGATGAAAAAAATCGGAAGTTGATGTTGCGGACTCCTTCGCGCATAGCTATAGTTTTGGACCCAACTTGACACATGACCAAAACAAAGGACGATCGGACAGGACATGATGGAAGATGTATTTTGGATTTAATATATAAAAATATATGTTTTATAACTGGCTTAAAAATTTTGAAGACCTGGTTTGTCCCAAAAAAGATAGGTTCCAAGTCAAATTTTAAATTCTAAATGTTGCATAAAATTAAATGTAATGTATGTTGTCATTTATGTATGGACTTAAATTTATTAATTTGTGTCATTCCTTACTTATCCAAATTTTTAGTTCACTTCCCTCTTTGTGACTTAGGTTGGGCTTAAAATCAGCTTGCTGTGCCCACACCCTTTCCACCCTGCCTTTCTAAAGCTTGCTATATTATGTATGTGTTTATATTGTGTGTGGAATAAAGAAATTTGTATTTGTATAACGAAAATCGACGCCTAAGTAATCCTTTGTTAGGACGCAACAAAGGTGTGTAACTCTAAAATTAAAAATTTGGATCACCCGCGTCTATTACTTATAACTTTTAAACGGCTGAACCAATTTTGATCAAATATAGTTAAGAACCATCTCGATTACGATCACCCCTTAAGTTTCGCTAACTACGAGTTATTTAAAGTTCCACATTAATGGATCTTTTTTTTTCAATCTTCATCATCTTCATCAGCCCATATACGTCCCCACTGCTGGGGCACGGGCCTCCCTCAATAACATGAGGGGTAAATGCCATACTCACCACGCTTGGCAGACGGGTTGGCGAGGGTTTTGATATAATTGAGAGTATGATAAATTAATTTTCTTTACAAATATTAAAATTTAACAATACGCCAAGTGAATTAATTATAAATATATAAATGGACTATAATTTTTAACAGGTAAAAAGTTCATAAGCTGGGTATTTTATGAAGCTACAACATACGACACAACCTTGACATTACCAACTGACACTGTCATTTGTATCTATAGAGCGACAAGCTACAAAGCGTATGTCGGTGGTAGTCTGTAGCGAATGGATGAAGGCTAACATATACCTGCCCCGTGACGAATACATGTTTCTCATCACTTCGACTTGCTCTCTCACTTTCAAACTTTCACTTAGTTCCAGCAGTTTTACAGAGATGACGCTACTTGTCGTAGTGGGTGACCTTGAAAATTAAGTCTATAACATACTTAGTAAGTATAACACTATAATAACTTTATATAGTTATAGGTCTGTTACGACAAAAAATGTTAAGATTATAAATGGATGTGAAATACGCCTATTGAGCTTTGACTAAGGCTTTGTCCAGCAACGCCTTTCACAAAAGTAATAACAATAACTAAAAAAATAACTGGAATCCTACCTATTCATCCATCCATAAACTCAGGCGTATAAATCCGTGACGGGGTAGGCAAAGTACTCTGTACTGTGATGGAATAAATTTCTTATCTATCTATCAAAGCGTCATCTTGTTCTATCCAGTCTAACTAATCTAACATGGGAGGATGTGGCAGACTCCTTCGTGCATAGCCATAGTTTTTGACCCAACTTGAGAGAGGACAAAACAAAGGACGATCGGACAGGACATGAGAGAAAGACAGACGCAATAATTTTATGAATTTGCATTGTTTTGTAAAAATAAAGTGTTATAAAGAAAATCGAGGTCTATCCTTTGCTAAGACGCAACAAAGAAACTGATATTACGAAACATGAATAAGTATGATTACTTATTTCTGGTTCCTAACAAAAGTAATACATACTACTATAACAAATCCAAATGTAAATAAATAAAAAATAGTTATTATCACATTTCAGACAATTCAGATAATACAGACAATAGCGGTGGTAGCCCAGTTGGTAATGAGCCGGACTTGTAATCCGAAGGTCACGGGTTCAAATCCTGGTGCGGTTCTGTACCACTAAATTCGTCTTTTCGGCTTTATGTACAGATTTTTAATTATCACTTGCTCAACAGTGAAGGAAAACGTCGTGATGAAACCCGCCCGTCAAAGAAAATTCATTTTCGAAAGACGAGCGGTGCAGCGTGGTGGACTATGGCCTAAATCCCTTTCGTGTCTTGAAGGAAAGCCCGTGACCCTCGGTGGGGACGTATATGGGCTGGTAAAAAAAAAGACAATACGGCACGTGATCAAGAGCGGACCTTACCTTTAAAAAAAACACCTCATAAGAAACAGTTACTTTTAACTGTAAAATGAAAAGCTTAATCAAACGTTCTCTTAACGGCTTATGCTTCGTACATAATTAATAATTAACGTGTGATTTATCACATGAAAAAGTTGTGAAAGACAAGTTAAAATATATTTTTATATGTATCAACCTATAATACCACGGACGAGTAAGTTCCGTCGGTTTCATATTATAACTCAAAAATTAAATATTTTATCAACCCCAAAAATCTATTGCTTATTACTTATAAACGGCTGAACACATTTTGATCAAATATACCCTAAAACCGTATCGATTATGTCAACCTTTAAACAAAAAAAAACTGCACCAAAATCGGGCCATTCGTTTAAGAGCTACGATGCCACACAGATACACAATGATGATAGTAGATAGTTGATAAGGGCTCCCGTTTCCGCATTTTGGCTCTAAGATGGCCCTTTATTAAATTTAAACAGTCTGTTAGGGATTGGCTAATCGTAAACTGCTTCTACAATTTACAGGAATATTTTGACTGCAAATAATTGCTCTGGGTTATTTAGTGCTTTAAGTAGGTTAGGTTATAATAATAAATAAATATGATTATATAATATAGCAAACTAGATGACATTCTGTTATTTATAGTGTTAATTAATTATCATTGATTTTGATTGATTTCATTTGTTAACATTGTTATAATTATTTAATTTATGTGTCATTTAATGATAAGAAAATCTGTATAATTTGTCACATTGTCCAATAGTGTAAACGCCTGTAAAGGCAGCATTCAATGTGTCTTTTTAAGAAGCAACTACAACCGCAAATGTATAACTTGTTTGTATTACACTAATAAATATTCTATTCTATTCTATTCTTTATGCGTGTGGGTCGGCGGCTATTCCAGCTACCTCAGCTCCGATCAGTAGCTCAGAATCCTCCTGAGGAATTCACAGGCTTCACGAAGCGACCTAATTTCTGGTAGGATTTTTGCCTGTTGGTCCGGCACTCCCACGCATTCCAAGATTACGTGGGCGACTGTTTCGTCAGCCTCTAGACTGATACAGAGACACACAAATACATAGACACACAGATACACACGTCAAACTTTATACCTCTATTTTGTGCTAATAAAGCAGCAGATGCTTAAAAGTTAATTACTAGAATAGGATAGATGCAATAACCTGCGGTTCACCTACATTTTCCTACCATTTAAGAGAAATTCCACTCAGAAACTGTGGAAAACGAAAGCAAATGATCTTAGCAATCTAAAATGACAAATGAATCTGTACAGTCAACGGCACATTAGGTCACCACAAACTGTCAAATTTCCCCAATGGATTGTAAACTCTAATACTTTGAGATATAATTGAAAATCGATTGAAGAAATTTGACAGTTTTGAATAGCATGATGTGCTGTTGTCCCTATACATTAATAGTGCAGAGTCTGGGTGTTTATTTGACCCAAACAAAGACACTTACATACTCGTACATTGCAAGTTAATACACACACATACACACGCACGCTCACGCCTATAAAATCCCTGTTAGGGTAGGCAGAGCATCAGTGGTTTTAAAACCACTTGATGCCACGTTTGACATAAATTCATAGGGTTATTAGATGAAATACGATGTAATGTAAGTGGTGATAATTTGTCAGTCTTATACCACAATACAGCAAAACCCTAGCGTAACACTTACTAAGTTTTACAGTATGCCTGGGAAGAGTAGGAATCTGGCACATTCTATGTTTTTTTTCTTTTGACTCCCAGTCCAGATAGAAGTTAATAAAAAGCTTATTGAACGTAAGGTTAGATAGATAGTATTTTTTTTTTTTTTTATTATAAGACGGGTTAATTCTTGACCTCAATCCTGACCATAAAGGTCAAAGATGAGGTCGACGATGGAGCGAGTTAACCCAGAAAATACCTATAAAGGCACTGGTACTCCCACGCACCGACGGAACATAGCAAGCTATTTGGCGTAGGACTTCGGTAGGAGGGTGGTCGCGAACCAGACGGCCCTTTACAGAGCCTACCACACCGCATGAGACCATAGGGCGACACCTCAGATTCAGAAAAAAATGAAGTGTCGTTGCCTGGGATGGATTACTAGGAGGCAGGTCTCATTTGTGTTTCCTTAGTCGCCTCTTACGACACCCACGGAAAGAGATGGGGTGGTGTTATTCTCAACCGATCACCACACGGCCATAGTAATGATAATTAAATAATACTAGCACTATCTTTGTTTTCAATGAGCCCGTTTATCTCACAGAAAGAATAGACCTATTCCCGTAGACTTTCTGACCTCACAGTAAACAATAAGATTGTGTAAGTAGTTATTACGCCTTGTATCTCACATTTTGGGGAAAGACGTAAGTAATTATAGCTTATTACGAAGCGAGTATACTATTAGTCTACGCAAACAATAGTAATTTCTTTTTTAAGTACGAGTAGAAAGGTGAAAAACAGATGCTCACTTTGAAGTCAGTTTCAAAATATCTATTGTTTTATTTTAGAAGTTTTAACTTGTAGTGTTGGGATTAAGTTCAAATATATGATCGAATTTGAGGCTCTACTCTGTACTATCTACGTTCGAAATTTCGACGCTTCGAATGTCGTAAACTTGTCGCAAATATCTGTCTTGCTCTATAAGTCTATAGATGACAGTAGCAGATAGGTAGTGACAATTGTCGGCTGTCCGTCGATCGTAGATAGAACCTCTGAAGAGCCCTTAAATTATTAGAGTGTGGGTTTTGGTTTGCTAAACATTTTCATGAGACTGAGACTAGAAGGTATACTCCTAATGTGAGCATTTCACGGAAGTTTTAAAAATATGTTTTTATATGTTTTTATATACGGAAGTTTTAAAAATTTCTACTAGCTCTCCGCCCGCGTCTTCGTTCCCGTAGGAATTGTCCCGGGCTAAAATATTTATGGGCTGTGTATCATTAAAATAGGAAATGTTTTATGTTTCAAAGTTTTGTTTAATAAATTCCCCGCCAAGTTAGCTAGACATAACTGATTCATATCAAGTAATCGTTCATATGACGCATACTTAATCGCAGAACTGGGTACTACTCATTATTCTGCACAGCACATAGGCACGAGTATGCACGTTTGTCCTTGAATTTTACTGACCCATTTTCTATTAAAACATATTTTACTTATTTTTTTAACATGAGAAAATGAAATAATATTATTATTCTATCTAAATTAAATACTCCACACTAAAATTTTAAAAGTATTAAGGGTAAATGGAGTAAGTAAGGTTTTATATCTTAAGTTATTGTTTTTGTGCTGTGTTATTGTTTTGTGCTTCATGGATAAATGTTGTCTCTCTTATAAATAAGCAATTTTTACTCTTTCCGCTATTATTTTTTATGCAAAACTGGTTTGGGTTACGGGTGTAACAAAGTTTCTTTTTGTTGCTTTATTAAACAAGATTTAAAAATATAAGTTGGTTACGTACTTTTTTTTCAGTTGGCTTTATTTTTAGCTTTACTTATATTATTTCGAAAAAAGACCGATAACTTCGCACATGCGTTCCCATCTCTACCCGAAATACTAAGCACAAATGAAACAGAAGGTATAATCCCCACATGACTGCGCCATTGTTCTATGGGAACGAAGGCACTTTCTTTCAATTAAGAGGTACTATGAGAAAAACAATACTTACTGGCTGTACCACGTGACTTTAGTGGTCATGCGTATGTTTGCGCAGGTTTACTCGTATGTGAGCTTTTATTATTTTTAACCAATTTCAAAAAAAAGGAGGATTTTCTCAATTCCGTTGTTTTTTTTTAACTTTTTTTTGTTTGTTACCTCAAAAATCTGAAATTTTCGGTCATATATGTGGATAGTGTCCGAGCCAAATATTATCGGAGAAATAAAAGCCGCCTGACTTCGCTGGCTCGGCCACGTAGAGAGGATGGAAGAGGATCGCGCTGCCTAAAAGAGCATATCCTGGACAACCTTCCAGGCGCCGCCCAGTGGGTCGTCCAAGATATCGCTGGAAAGATGAAGTCGCCAAAGACCTAAAAGAACTGAAAGTGCCCGTCTGGTCAATATTGGCACAAGATAGAATAGAATGGCGCACTTTAATGTCGGAGGCCAAGATCCACTTTGGGTCGTTGGGCCAGCGAAGTAAGTAAGTTTCCTGCCGTCTGGTGATCGGTTGATAATATCACCACCCCATATCTTTCATGCCATCTGGCGATAAGTTTCAGAATTGTACTACCCCGTATCTTTCTTGCCATCTTGTGACTGGTTGTGAATATCACCACCTCATGTATTTCCGTGGGTAGCAAGAGCGGTAAAATTAATTGATTACTGTATATCGCTCTTTAATCTGGAGTAATTTAGTGCTGTATAACAAATCTACGAGTAAAGTTATATGAATGATAAATTACCTTTAAAAAGCAAAAAGTAAATATTTTTAACAAAAAATTGACCCGCCTTCAAAAAGGGTAAAATAATTTTTAAAGTTATATTTACCCGTAAGAAGTGGTTATGGCTAAAACATTAAATAGGCAAATTCATAGAGGAATATGGTAAATAGAGAGGATTTTTTTTTGACGTCAGCGCCGGTATGAAAAGGACCTAGTTTAATGAAATAGGTATTCGCACAAGCTTTTTTAAGCAGTATAAAAACTAAGATAGTTTTAATAGCCAATAGATAGTCTAATAGTAATTAATGTTCGGCGCCGACGTCAAAAAAAAAATATTCCTCTCTATTTACCATATTACGCTATGAATTTACCTATTTACTGTTTTTCCCGTAACCACTACTTAAATACTACTACTCGTGAATAAAGCTTCAAAAAATTATGTTACCCTTTTTGAAGGCGGCTCAATTTTTGTTAAAAATATTTTACTGTAACTCTCTTTTCAATAAGATTAAAAAATTTAAAGACCAATTGAAGTGGAATTGTCAGATACAAAAAAATAAAATTTAAAAATATTAAAACACGAAAAAAAAACAAATTCTAAATTGTTCCATGATCCCATGATCCAACCCCTATCAGGGTAGGCAGAACATCATATCTTAGAAACCATTTGATGCCACATTTGACATACATTCTGAGAGTTATTTGATAGAACATGAGTAAATTTACATAGGTTGTCAGCCTTTTGCCTATTAAAATTAAAATGTTTATTTCAATAACTTATTAGTTTAAAGTGTAAGGTGTTGGAATTTCCTTTTTAGCAAACTAAATTACTTGTGATAGGAGAATCTGCTCTTCCATATTTTCGTTTTCATTACATAAGTTATTAAAATCAAAACAAAAATCTAGTTGTGCCCATTTATGTGGTATGATAAATGTTTGTGTGTGTGAGTGTGTGTGTGTGTGTGTATGTGAGTATACGTGAGTGCGGGTGTACGTGAATGTGTGTGTGTTAGTGTGTATGTATGTAAGTGTGTGTGTATGTATAATTTACTCTATAGTTTGAATAATGGATTCAATGTCTTCATATTTCTGGTATTTAAGCCAATTAATATTATTTTTTTACAATAATAAAGTGTTAAAGCATAAATATTTTAGTTCTTGGTTCATACGATTATACAGATGTACAGATTGTCTGGGGTTTTGCCTTTTTGCAAAAGTGAAGTTTATTATGACACAGCATAACATGACCCTTGCGCCCTTGCGTCCCACTTACTGGCTTTCACAGTATTCCTTAGAGGAATTGTTATAACCAATAGGGCCTTTTTTAGACCTTATACGTCCCCACCGAGGGGCTCGGGCTTTACCACAAAAAATAAGACTAAAACTTTAACAGTGTCTTTACAAAACTGACTTATCCCTTATCGGGTTGAGAGAAGCTTCTACAATAACAAAGTTTGATAGACGAGGAGTATGCATGCATTTATATGCAATGGTTATAATACAACGTACTCTGTAAAGGTACGTAATAATTTTGTAACAAATATTAATTGACAGGGTTAAACGTACTATACTATCAATGTCCTCATGTCCACAGATAGCGATGGGGTATTTTCATGGCAGAAATTATACTGTAAAAGAGAAATGGCAACAAATTCACACAACCTGTCAAAGCCTCAAGGGCATACCCACGACATCCGGTTCCGGTAACAAATTATATAACTTCAGACCTAATAAAGACTTAGATCAATGGCCTTTCGATCAGTATTTTATATCTGCAAGTTCAAACAGCTATATGATAATCAGGTGTTATGTGAAAATGAAACTCGTAGTGTAATACAGTCAGCAACGTGTAAAAGACTAATTTTGAAGAAAAATAAAGTGGAAATTATTTTCAAGGCTTACTAACACCACAATGAATTGTATAGCTCATACATTTAGCTTACTTTATGCATCAACTTGGCTGAGCCACGGACTTTCTGCTCACCGCAGCATTCATGAATCAATGAATGAATAAAATCTTTATTGCACTCGTAAACAAAAACAAAAACAGTAGGAAATATTAACATAAGTGCAAAAGGCGGCCTTATCACTAAAAGTGATCTCCTCCAGACAACACTTTGACTGAAAGGAACAACATTTAAAAAACGTAGTGCGCAGATCAAGTAGTAGGAAAAAAATAGGTAACAAAAATAAACGTTTTGGGTAAAATAAATATAAACAGAATAAATTACTTAGAAGTACATAAATAATAATCACGTTTAGCATAAATAATATTTTAATATATAAAGAAGAAACTGACTGACATCAACGTACAGCCCAAACCCATCTAACCATGTATTCTTCATATGCATGTTTAATTTATTTACTTGTAAGGGTATATGTTTTTTTTAATGTCATATTTATTTAACTTTATGTATGATTCAGTTTCATAAAGAGATTTAAAATAAAAAATAAAAATTAAGAATTGATTGCAACTGCAAGTCCGCTTATTAAAATAATCTCAATGTTATCCACATGCGAATCTAAAGATTTACATAATATATAATAACATAATGACTTGCCACAATCAAAAATCTAACTCGGTACAGATTGTTAATTTCTTTTGAAACTGGAAAAAAACATTATTACCTGCTGATGTCGTGTCTAAAATTAACTATCTATTTTTCTACCTGTTTGTAACCTTCGACATAACACCTATCACCACAATAAAACAACTTATTCCAAGCTCAAAAACTGTCTAAGCTTGATAGTTAGAAAAATATGAGGTACTACTTAAAAGTAGATCTCTAACCTCAATAAAAAAAACGTTCATCCGTAACAGCTTACAAAAACCTAAGTCACGACTTTGCTTTTTTCATTTTGCATTTCTTACACGTAATAATACATCCAACTGTACTACGTAAGATGACGCAATGTAATAAAATTTGATGATACGCGTGTCTTATAAATTAAGGTGATGAAGAGTAGTTTAAATCAATTATTATAATGTAAGTAGTTTGAGTTTCTATTTTTAAAAATAGAATGATTGTGGGACACATGTGATTGTGGATTGATAACCGTAATTTGGAGTAATCACGAGCCAGTTGAAAGTTTGAAGTTTCAAATTTGTTTCAATTGGTTTAGTGGTTATATTACTACTAGCTGATGCCCGCAACTTCGTTTGCGTGTAAATTTAGATTTTTACATACAAAAGTTTTTTCCCGCTAACTCCAGTTCCCGTGGAAATTTTGCAATATCCTGTTGCAACTAAGCTTTAAGTTTACTAAGGTACTTGCATGCCAAATTTCAAGAGTCTAACTTAAGCGGTTTAGATTTTTCATACAAAAGAATTTTCCCGCTAATTCCCGTCCCCGTGGGAATTTCTGGAATTCCTTTCTTAGTGAACCTCTACGGTACCTAAGCTACGTCCCTTCCAAATTTCAAGTGCCTACGTTTAGCCGTTTATGCTGTGTGTTGATATGTCAGTCAGTCAGGCAGTCAGTTTCTCCTTTTATATATTTAGATTGGCCGTACATTTTAATTATGAAAAAGGTTACCATTTGTCATTGTAATACAGTATTTTAAAAATCCATAGGTTGAAGTCCTATTTGCGCCGAACATTTTTGTTCTTAATTTTTTTGTAAATATCCGTTGTAATATGTTATTTATTACGCCATCATTATCTTCTATACACAGGGTAATTTTTTTATCACTATCCAATTTTTTTGTACGTAATATTATGAAAATTTAACAGACCCGTATTTTTTTGTTTCTACGTTTCATATAAATATTTCAAGCTAGATCGTCTGAAGCATGAAAATAAATACAAATTGTTGTATGGAAAAAATAATAACATCATCCAATTGACTTGAAACTTTGTAATAGTACTCTTCAACACAATTTGTGACACCCATGATTCAGCGTTTTACAAAATTCATCCTTTAAGACGTTATAAAGGGGTATCAAAATATGAAAATTTTGGAAAAAATATTGTTTCTTCCTTATTTACGTTCTATCAACGTTACTGACACCGTAAGAAAAATTTGGATAGTGATAAAAAAATTACCCTGCAAAGTCGGGTTTGTTCGAACTCTTATATTTCGGGTTTGTTCGAACTCGGTTTTGTTCGTTATACTTAACTCGAGAACGGCTGCACCAATTTTTATGGTTTTTTATTTGTTGTATTTGTCTCTGTCTCGAATAGCAGAATAACTATAAAAACATGGAAAATTGACGGAAAAATTTCAACGGGAACGAAGTCCCGGGCGAACAGCTAGTAGGTACTAAAACCCAAGCCTTAAGGATCGCGATCGGCCGTGACCTGATTATTTTTCTTTTTTTCAGAGTTTATCACATGATTTACAGATTTGTTCGATTACAACAAACAACAGTAAGATCATGGAAAGTGGCTATGCACAAATATGTAGACGGCTGAAGTCAAGCCATTTTGATACTTAATTGATTTTTTGAGTTACCGTTTGAAATGTATACAAGAGTTAGTCCTCTGTACAAACTCTATACTTATTTTAAGACCGTTTCTGATTGGTTACGTACAAGTTACGGGTATAATTATAAGCATCTATAATTGCGTAATAAATAACATATCACAAAACGGTAAACTATAACGTTATTCAAATGTCTACGGCCGCCAGTTATATTATTCTGTAGTTTTTATGTAATGAAACTAAGAACCGAAACCACATAAAAATCTCAGAATTTTGAGAAAACATGATAAGGAGAAAATATTGTTTTTTTTCCCCTAGGTAATTACTGCCCATTGTTGCACTAATATAACTTAATATCTGGCACCCCCTTTTATTTTAAAATAAAAGGGGGTGCCAGATATTAAGTATTTTAAAAGAGTTTCGTAAATAAAATTCGCAGTGATAGCCCAGTTGGTAATGAGCCAGACTTGTAACCGGAAGGTTGCGGGCTCAAATCCTGGTGCGGGCCTGTACCACTAAATTTGTCATTTCGGATTTATGTATGGATTTTTCATTAATTATCAATTGCTCAGCGGAGAAGGAAAACATCGTGATGAAACCCGCACGTCTAAGAAAATTCGTTTTCGGGTGGCGCGCGGTACTCTAACCGCATTGGGCCAACGTGGTGGACTATGGACTAAATTCCATTCATGTTTCGAGGGAAGCTTAACCCTGTCGATGGGAATGTTGATAGGCTGATAAAAAAGTACATTCTCAAAACTTTTGTGAAGTTTAGTAAAAGGTACAACTTTCGGAGTAGTCAATAAGAGCTACTTGCAATATAGCTCATCATACTAATTGTGAACCTGAACGACTATCACGAAAGTTGTACCTTTCCATTTTCTCGGTCACATTTTTATTGGGTTCAAGATTAATATCCAGAGTTAGGTCAAGGTCCAAAGTTAGGAGTTTAGGTCAAGTGGTCCAAAGTCCAAATTACCCTCCCCATTATCCTAATGGCAAACGCCTTCTCGCGGGGACTAAACGTCCCTCCCATCGCTAGCCTCACGAGTGTATTATTGTTAAAAAACTGTGTTATTAGACCAATAAGTACGGTGATCTTGTTGTATTACGTCCAATTGACTTAAGTGACTATTTGTGATGACAGTTTTATGTGAGCACTAGTATAATAATAATAGCAGTCTGCATATGATTGTCTGGGACATTTTTAGCGGCGGCCCCTACAGGGAATATAAGCGTAAGTATCTGTAAGTATTGTTTGAGTCCGACTTTCCTACTTATATCTGGATATTAAGGTAAAAAAAAATTGAGAGTTTCCTTTCGTCGCTCATCATTTAACTGACTTAATATCGGAATAACTCTGGAGTTGAGTAAAAACTTGTTGAAGTGAAAACTTCTTTAGCGGCGTTGTGCACTTTGAAGTATGGGTAAAAATGTTAAACTCGCGTCAGGATACGTGACCTGATCGAAAATTTGTAAGACGGAGGGAACCTTGCGGTTTGGAAGTAATATATGTTTAAGTTTTCACTTCTGCCGGCACACCCGGAGTGCAACCCGTTGTTTTTTTTATCAGCCCTTATATGTCCCCACCGAGGGGCACGGACCTCCTTGAGAGACACAAAAGGGATATACTACACTTCAAAAATTAATAAATCCTTTAAAAAATCCTTTATATGGGCAGAGTGTTTGAGGATAACGTATTAAAGAATCCGTTGAAAGTAAATTAAGTTAAAAATCGAAAGTTTGTGTGCCATCTAATTCGGTGTCGGTGTCGTCTTCGAGATGAGTTTTAAAATTTCATTCATATTGCGACATCGAGCGAGGCTCTTTTACAACTTACGGTTTTTTTTTAATTTAAACTTGGCGTTCACTAATTGTTTCTAGGATGATTTTTTAGAAGTACAAAAACGGTTGTGTAGAGGCTAAAATGGTCCACAAAATATAAATAGACTTTTTACGGTAAGAATTCTGAATTTTAAATAAACTAAGAAAACAGAAGAAAATAAATTCAGCTTCCCATTATTTTCTTTCTTTCTTTTCTTTCCATTACGGAACCTAGATCTTAAAACCGAAAGCCAAACATTTTTTTAAGGAATTTTGTGACTATTTTTGTTATCATTTGAAATAAAAAGTTAAAACAGTACAAATCCTTTGTAATGGTCTTACTACAACTACCTATACTTGTGTAGCACTTTTATACGTTATATCCAACCCTGGGGTGTATTTTAAAGTTTAGTCAAGTCAAAAATAGCTTTATTTTATAGAACACTAGCATCCCGCTCGGGACTTCGTTCCCATGGGAATTCGGGAAAATTATGTAGCCTATGTTACTCAGGGATAATGTGGCATCCTAATGGTGAAAGAATTTTTGAAATCGGTCCAGTAGTTTCGGAGCCTATTCGTTACAAACATACAAACATACAAAAATAGGTACAAATCTTTCCTCTTTATAATATTAGTACAGATTCAGGTTGTTACTTAAAATAAAACAAAGTAAGAAATTACATTAGCATTTTTAACTTTGCGCTTATCTACAAAGGTTCAGTTTCCCTCAGTTTTTTTCAGTCTCATT
The DNA here is from genome assembly GCA_949987775.1 of Aproaerema taeniolella. Taxonomy (NCBI): domain Eukaryota; kingdom Metazoa; phylum Arthropoda; class Insecta; order Lepidoptera; family Gelechiidae; genus Aproaerema; species Aproaerema taeniolella. The sequence goes on from OX465267.1 coordinate 8,021,493, forward strand.
ATTTTTAAATATTATAGAACAAAATCTGACAAATCGCAATAAATATCATTTCACTTTTTAAAATACGGTTTTCACAGTCGTTGAAGGATTTTTACGGATTATTTAGTGCATAATACCTAAAGCCTCATTGTTACTGCTACTATCTACTATAAATTACGAACAGACAAATCAAAAATTGTATAGATTGGCTACAAAAAATCGCCGCATGTAAAGCGCCCCTCACTAACGGTCATCTGTCATGTAAGCTTTCGTTCGATATCGATCGATTTAGCTATCTCTTTTATCTCGTTTCCTCTCACGTAGTTCGTTGTCTACTATCTCTTACCTCGATTACTGCACAATAAATATAATTGTCTTAATTACAATGCAACTTTCTATACCGTACGGATTGCGTGAAATGAATCATCTTAAAAATAAAAATATCCGTTCTTCACGCTTGCGTTTTGAGTTACGAATTTATGATGTAATTTTTTGATGTGAAAAAATATTCTATTCTACTTTAATATTTACATTTGAAAAATTAATATAATTTAAAAAAATCTTTCCAAATCCATTTAAGTACAGAAGAACATGTTAACAACCAACATGACTCAGTTTGTGCTTTTTTTTGTTTGAAAGCTAATGTAAGTAAGATTCGATGTATGTATGTAAATCCTTTAAATACAACAGTCAACTTATCTATAATAATTAACAAATAAATTAATTTAATTATTAAGTCAAAGGTCAACATTATTAACGAGGTTATAAAATCCTTTATAGTACAATAAATATTCTTACAGGAGCAAAATATGGTTCTTAAAGTTAGATTACATTTAAGGTATAAAGGTGGACTTATCCCACTAGGGGATCTCTTCCAGTCAACCTAACGAACATTGAGAAGAAATCTTAATGAGTAGGCGTAAAGTACAAAAAGGATTGTTTTCAGATGTATTCGACCAAAAATGTTTTAGACGTTTAAGAGTTATAAGAAATATTAACTGCTTTCCAACAAAACATGAAAACACCACTTACACAATATTTATTGACTTATGTCATTTTGTTGTTGTTTAATTTATATCTTTCGGGAAAGGTAAGGGAATTTATACAGCCATTTTTAAACATAGTTTTAGTGTTTTTTTGTGGTAAGGTTCTCAGGGGTTAATTTTTTATTTTATTTTACAATTATCTACAATATTGACCTAACAAAACTTCACTTCAAAACAATTGTCTCTTTACAATGAATAAGACAACATAGACATAGAAAGAATGTTAGAATGCTAACTCGTCAAAGGACGACGCGTCGTGTTGAGCCCAGTGAACACCAGTAAGTACACTTTTACTTTATCTATATCTTACATAGACTTATTCCATATCTTACACTTCGTTCCCGTGGGAATTCGGGAAAATTATATAGCCTATGTTACTCAGGGATAATGTATCATTCTAATGGTGAAAGAGTTCGAATCGGTTCAGTAGTTTTGGAGCCTATTCAATGCAAGCAAACAAACAATCAAATCTTTCTTCTGTATAATATTATCTGACATAGGCTTATGTTGATAATGCAACAAACGTTGTTTCATCGTTTTTTTGTTAACTACTCTTGTTGTATAGCAAGTATTCAAAAGTACCATGGTCATTGTCATCTGTAATAGCTCGAAATAGTAAAAATAAAAGAGTATTGTAATAATAAAAGAGGTATACTGACACCCGATGATCATAAGTGACGGTCGTAGACTTACAAAATAGACGAACGGCCTTATTTATTTATTTCATTGTTATAACATAATTACTTGAATGCACATCGCAGAGACAACAACCTTATAGATTTATACTTAACAGTGAAAGTTCTATCGATGTCTGCTGACCGGATTTGATATTCAATTAAACTATCAAGAGTCCTATCTAGAACAGTGTAAAGTGTAAACATTGATTACACGAAACTTATTTATATATTTGTCCTTTAGTTAAACAAAATAGGATAAAAATCTACTTATTTGGCGTGTTTGAATCTTTGCAATTCTTCACCACTACGAACGTTTGATGGTCTGACTAACCTGATAGGAAACGAAGGCGTAATATCTATTACATCTTATTTTATTGAATAAATTCAGGGTCTTAGCTCACTGATTCATCATCGCCCACCCTAAATCCCTGGACCTAGAAAGGTGAATTTTGGGACAAAGGTTCGTTTTATAACATAGGCAAGGAAAAAGGAAGGATATTACGAAATTCCATCGGGAGTGAAGTCCCGGGCATTCTCTCAGTACAATGATAGTACGTTTTTTATTGCCGTGTCGTTTGAAAAGAAAGCGTTTTATGTTGCAAAATTTAAGTTTAGACGAAATTTAAATTCCAAGACTCAAACCAGTTTTTTATGCTTCCAATAAATGTCTAGATCCATAATACATTTTTTAAATTTAGTAACAGGAAGTTCATAATATTCGGTCAGATTTTATTAATTAATGGAGTGTTATGTAAAGTACTGCTTTATGTAAAGTAATTTGACTAATCTACATAAAATTGCTGATAAGAAAAAAAAAGTAAAACCATAAAAGATCAAAATACTATTGTTTACTTCTAGGGCGCCCAGAACAGAAATACGCTGGTCATATTTAACACGAGAAATATCTAGACCAAAAATCAAACGGCTAGTTCTGATTTTTTCATATGTTGTTAGTACCACTACCAGTATCATATATCCAAGTTTGCAGCTTCCAAAGACCTGTGCTAACTTTGCAGCACTCAAAAAACCGTGAAATTTACGCACTTTTTTTAGTATTCTCCATATAAATCCTAAAGTATGCGTTTACAATTAAAATTTATACGTTTTTAAAGTAGAACAAAACTGCGAGAACCAGCTCTGTACTAATTGAGAAAAAATATTTTTTTTTTCAAAAAAAGTGAAATTAAAAAAAAATGATAAGATCAGGTGACTGCCAAATCTCAAACGAATAATATGATTCTTTTCACGCAATGTTTTAAACCAAACAAAGTGCAATAATTTCGCAATTTCCCTAGTAATTTAACTGAAATCTCAGAAAATTAGCACAGGTCTTTCGAAGCTGCAAACTTGGATATATGATTCTGGTAGTGGTCCTAACAACATATTAAAAATTCAGAACTAGCCGTTTATTTGTTAGGTTAATATTCGATATGACCGGCGTAAAAGGTTAAATACAGTTAAGTACGCAATACGGACAGAACTGTCATCATTACGTATATTTTGTGACTTCAAAGTAAAAAGTTGTTAAGTTTACATACAGACATATTAATTCATTTAACTATATACGCCTATTCGCAAAGGTGTAGTCATCCCCTGAGAAGTTGTAAAAAAACTCAGAGGGGTGCTCTTTCAAATTTCCATATTTTAACTAAATCTATTTGTTGTGTTTTTCAGGTGGAGCTGAGCAGTTTATTCTTATGCTTATAGTTGTTGATTGGTCTGATAGGTGATCTGTTTGACACTTAATTTTTGCAAACTTTTATTTAAGTCATCAAATGTACCGTTTAAGAAAGATGTTTATGATCGCTGGAGGTAGTGACGATAAAAAAATACTAGTTGTTATTTTATGATCCAGAAACCTCGTTGACTTTTACTTTCGTAACTTGTGTCACGAAGACGGTGCTGTTTAGGAAGTCTTGTATTGCCCTAAGTATATTATCATTATCACCAATAGTCTAAATAAGACCACGCACAAAAAAAACACAAAATAAGCCAAAGAACTGTGAGCAAACACTTTATAGAACAACAGTCAGCTTTATAACGGGCGTCTACTCCATAAATCAATGGCGTCTCAATGACAATGGTGACCATTATATCGGTGACAAAATTCAGAAGTATCGAAACCTCATACACTTGATGGTAACTGCCCCGATCAGCAGCGCCACCTTGGCATAGATTAGTTGCTAACTATCAATCAAATAAACATTTAGTTGGTAATGGCGCCCGCAGTCCAAGTACCTGCCATCAAATGTGAAAAGTTGAAATAGTTCTGAATTTCGACACCTGAACGGATGAAGCGGTCACCATTATCATTACACCGCCATTGAGACCTCCGTGGTTAAGGAAGACGCCCGTGGTTGATGGAATAGCTGCCCACCCCAGATCTGTGCTAAAATAAGATTACGGTGGCTAAACGAGTTAAAGAAAATCCAAGGGAAGTTAGTCTTAGGCAATACTCAATAATAAAGTTTCCAGAAACATATAACATATAACGTTCTGATATTATATATAATTATATGTATGCATTATATATGTATAAATATGTATGTACCTATATATTAAATATATGTTTATATTTTTAATAATGTTATTTAAGTATTGTATAGTTCTTCATTGTTTATTTGTCTTTCTGTTTCTATTCTATTAATTTTTCTAATCCTTTTTGTACTTTACGCCTACTCATAAAGATTTCTTCTCAATGTTCGTTAGGTTGACTGGAAGAGATCCCCTAGTGGGATAAGTCCACCTTTGTACCTTAAATGTACTCTAACTTTAAGTACCATATTTTGCTCCTGTAAGAATATTTATTGTACAATAAAGGATTTACATACATACAACGTAGAAACTGAACGTGAAATTTTAGAAAAAAACAACAATTTTATTATGTGTGGTTTTAATTATGCTATCATAAGCATAATTAAGTGATAATATTTTTTACTCGCAATGTTATTAAGTACGGCTAAGAAAGCCAGAGAAAGTAAAAATATGAATAAGTGACTAAAAATAGAGTAGTTGTTTGATCTCTGAAAGTATTTTTTTTATCTTGCTTACCAATTTTTAATAAATAACCACCAAGCATTTTTTTTCATCTAGCTTTTTTTTCAACATATTTATACAGGCTAACTGGATATATATCACGATCCTGCTAGCAGGTGGTACAATGAATAGCTATCTTTTGAATCACGCCCTAGCTAATAGGGGCCTATAACCTATCCTAATAGGTGGGGCTAAATTTAACAGTCTATTATTTATTTTTTGAACATTAAACTTGGCTACACAGCTTCAAATACTTTTTTTTAAACTGACGCATTTAGTTTTTCTGTTTTCATTGTCATAGTTCCATTTTTCATACATCTAAGATTTATGGGCCTTTTTGTAATTTGAAAACGGCAAGGTGAAATTGAGTTACCATTGCCTCCTATGTCCGAGTTATACTAGAAGCTAGGAACAATGGGATCAATGGTAATACAAATTTTGCCGTGCCCTACCGTGCCGTTTGATGTATAATTAAATCAAATTTTCCTTATTAATTAAAAATGACTGAACTGGTCACTCGTCTGAGCTTCAAAAACGAAAAAATAATGCTAAAATAATTAATTTCGTTGTATGAAACAAAATAAAAAGAAATCTAGCTAAAGGAAAGCATTACAACTTTTCAAGAATTTCTACATGAGAAACAAATACAAAAAATACTACGTTATTGTAACTTTTTTGTTTTTCTCTATTACATTTTCTATTTTTTCTAATCATTAGAAATATTTTTACAAGATTTGAGATTTTTTACTTTTTCCTCTACAATTGTTGTTTTTTTTAAACTGCTGTTAAGCTTATGTGTTTAAAATTTGCATTAGCAAACGTCGTCAGGAATAAATAAAATATCTGTATTAAATATTAGAAAACTATGCATAATATTCAAATATTGATTTTGGGTAAAGCGTCACACCCACAATATGACCCTAAGCTTGAATATTCGAAGTGGTCGGAAACACGCACTTATTACCATACAGATTAGGTTTCAAACTGAATCAAATTTCTTCTTAACCCAGATGAAACAACGTGTGAGCATGAGATACAGCCGAAGTGGGGGGGAGGCTGATAAAACTGTATAGCGGTCGGCACATCTCGCCAAACATAGCTTGACATCCATCGATGTCAGAAAATTAAAATCGGCCAGTGAAATTAAAAAAGTTCTATCAAAAAAATCAAGATGAAAATCGCTATCGTGTTCGCCCTTGCGCTCGCGGCGTTCGCCCATGCGGATGACAGTGATAACACAATGGAAGTTGCCATCAATTTCGTCAAAGACTGCAAAGGAGACTACATTTTATGTGTTAAGGTTAATATTTTATTATTTTCCAAGTGAAAGTGCCTGTGAACGTGTTCAGTGCAAGTGGTTTCGAGTTACGGAGAAGAGGACTAATTTCATATAATTTCACTTGAGTTTATACCCGGTTTTATTACAACTTTTGTTCAACTTTTCACGCTTCCTTAGCTCCCCTATTACAAGAACTTCTTTAATCAGTATAAAACATCTAATGGACATTTTTCTTTTGGTTTAACAGGAAAAGCTGTTGAAAATTGTAGACAACCTCCGAGCATCACGCAGCATCACAATAGCTGAAGGAGTTGTTCTCAAAGGCGAACCTGACGTCAGGACAGGAAAAAAACTGGATACCCTTCCCGTTGACCCCACCGCAAGGGATGCTGAGGTCAACTACAGACTCCTTGATGGAGTTGTCAGCCTATTCGAGACTCACGCCGTTGAAGTCAAGATGAACAAGGCCGATAAGGAGACTCTGCAGAGGTCTCTCGAAGAAGGTAACCTTTTATTTACGAAAGTGAAAAAGTAGAGCAACTTCGTAAAATCATGCAATTACACTTTTGCAAAGTTTCTTTATTAACAAAGTTTTTTTTGACAATTTATGTCCCTTTAAGTTTTATTTTATTTTCAGTCCTTCCATTGCCAAATCACAGTTGTAATCAAATTATTATACTTAAAATTTTAACTCTAATTAGGTATAAAATTTTTGATTCTATCAAGGGCACAGTATTGGTATTATTAGGCAAAATAATAGTCTCAAAAGATCATCAATATTTTTTTTTTATTAAACTCACAAGATCTCACCGCTAAGTAAAATAATTCTTCGCCAAAATTTGTAAAAAAATTCTAAAACATTTTATTAATTCACAGGTCGTGGCAAGAACAAGAAGGGTGGTGGTATGGGTGCCATCATCGGTCTCCTGGGAGCAAAGGTCCTGTTTGGCAAGCTCTTCATTGTAAAGCTCATCGCCCTCAAGGCCCTTGCCACCGCCAAGATCGCCCTCGTCTTAGCAGTCATCCTGTTTGTTGCCTGGTGCCTCAAACACGACCACACCAAGACCACTTACGAAGTTGTCCCACACGCACACCACCACGAAACTCACCACCCCGTTCATGTAGAACACGTCTCACATGAGCACGGGCATGGATACTCCAACTACGGAGCTGACTGGAGCAAAAACCTCGACGAGGCCCAGAACCTTGCCTACAGCGGATACGCGCATACCAAGTAGATAGATACCAAAATTTTCGCCCGATCTAACCTCTGTTGTACAAAGACTTATTTATTTTATTAATTTATTATTAATTTATTGCAATTAATTTATTGAATGTGTTTTTAATAAACTGTTGAGTTGAGGTTGTTGTTTTGTTTCACACTTCATAGAGCGTCAGCATGCTCGTATAATTTGTTTACTGCACGCAAGATTTCCAAGACCTTAAACATAACGTTCATAAGTAAAATAATAATAAAACTGCTACACATCGAAAGCCGAAAGATCCAGACAGCTAGGGTCACGAAAGGTCAAAGTATCAAATAAATAACAGACGTGAGAGAAAAAATGAAAGTTCCTATATAAATAGTACCCATGTAATAGAAGCTGATAAGCATCATTGAACAGAAATTTGAATCAAAAGAAAATCGAAACCATTTGCGGTAGCTTTATAGAAGAAAAAGTTCACCTAATCAGTGACCGTATCAAACGTAGATAAAAAGGTAGATATTATTTCAAATGACTGAACAAACAACTCAATTAGTCGATTTTGTTTTATTTTGGCCATCTGATTTCTTTTCTTTATCTACTTTTTGTACTATTCCATCGAGTTCCGGTCCCTCATTATGTATTACTTCACTCATTTGCATATTAAGTTCCACTCTCTCTAATATGTTTAATTTATGTTTGTGCCACATTTTTGTATCAGTATTATTAGGTTGGTGAGATCTGGCTGCATACTGGGGCAACTAACGAAGTGGCTTGTTTGTGTAAACTGGACAGGTTTAAAAGTAGATATTAAAGGCTTAACTTTCTATAGAAGTTTCACGTGATTCTGTGCAATTTCATCTTCAATGAAACCCCAGTCAAGCTTAAGGCAGATATCTGGTTCGTTATATAATTTATCTCGAAACAAGTTTCAAGATCTTAATATATTTTCAAGAGAAATTTAGCCAGATTTTAAAACGCACCGTTATTTTTTTAAAATAAATCGAAAGTGGTTGGCTGCTCTATAATATTTTACGGTTTTCACCGTCTGTGTTGATGGTAATTGTGATATATGATTCCAAAGAACTCTAGAATTGATTGATAGTGAGAGTTCTATGTCACCGCCAATTGAACTTGGTTAATAACAATATTAACAATGGTGTGCTTCTTACGTTTTGTGTGAAGACAATAAAGCTACAAAAACTTTGTTATGTACATATATGACTTTGATACTCTTTCGTTGTAGAAACTGCTTATAAATGGCTGCAAGAAATTTTAGTACTTTGAAATAAAGCGATGACTAAGAAACAGGTCAATAGTACTATAAACTACAGAGCGCATTGACTAGGATACCAGTTTTACAACTTGGTATCGACTTGCACTGGTTGGGTTGATTCGGTTCCTAGGTAATTATTTACGACGTTTTCTAGTTCTTAACTTCAATCACACAATTGAAGATCTTACACATAATTCTACCTAGATATTAAAAATAAATTAAGAGCTCTGTTTTTAGGCAAAAAATCAGCGCTTTTAATGCAACATCAAAACAATTTCATAAATGAAATCAAGTGTACTTGATGCATGGTAAATGCCGAAATTATAACTTAGTTAGAGTAACAAAAAAACAAATATTTAATAAAAAATGCGGACACGAAATCCAGTTTAGTTTCTGATCACTCTAAAATAAAGGTGGACTAAAATATTCGTAGCCCAAGGCTACTCAAAGCCCAACTCTTGTAAAGGATGAAAATGAAAGTGGTCTCAGTAAAAGTTGTTGTTCAAAAACACGTGCTACAGCCATCATCGAATATTGGCAGCTTAAAATTGGAAAGGAGAATGATACTGCCACAGCCATTGCCATGAAACCCATAATAAACAAATTTTTACGCTATTATTAAGAAGAGAGTGATAGAAAGGTAATCTTTGGGATCGATATTGAAGTTTTATAGATGATGGCTGCTAATAGTCGTAAACGAGCGGAGAAAGACCTCGAGCTACTGGTATATGAACATGGTTGTGTGTGGTTGAAGTTTCATTTTAAACTTTCATTTCCAATGCTAAGGTATTTGACGATGTTTGTATATTTGAAACAGTTTGATGTATTTTATTTTAGCTGCCCACTGAGAGGCGCGGGCTTTCCTTGAAACACGACGGGGATTAAAGCCATAGTCCACCACGCTGGCCAAATGCGGGTTGGTGAATTGCACATCTTCTGATGTATTCATTTTTTTCATAATTCATAAGTACAAGTTGTAGAAATTTTCAAAGGCACTATTATAGCTAGGTAGATTTAATCGGAAGGTAAAGGGACCGATTTACTGTGTCGACTTCGTGTCTTTGGAGACGAATTTTTGCGCAGTACCTACTGGGAGGAGTAAAGTAAATTTAGAGGAAAACAACTGGCGTATCAAGATAATCTCTGTCATCTGATCTGAATTTGTAGGGAGCTCAAGAAAGTGCGCGCACGTGAAGGAGCCCCAAGTAAGTAGAGCGCGCATCTCCCAAGATACAGTCCGATCCGTATGACCGAAAGGTTGGTAGGGCCATGGATGGTAGAGAGATAAGATGGTACTATCAACAACTCATGTTGTTTGGTGTCAAAGAAAGAAATGGATCGCAATATACCAGACCTAAACACGAATGAATTCATAAACATTACGTTTGCCTTTTCAGGCTCTGAGTCAATGCAATCATCCTATGTTTATTATAGTTTATTTTTTTCAGATCGGCAACTAATTTCTAGTTAATAATACTGAGCGAAATGTTAAATCAGATTACCAGGTGAATACTTTTTACCTGAATCTTATATGCAGCATCGAAGGTTTGTCTAATTGAATTACAAAAACACAGTCATTTAAATTATTAGAGATCTATTTTTAATTGAAATTCATTACTTATAACATTTCAAATCATCTTACTACAGGCAAGTGCATGTTAAACCGATATAACGCGTCGTCATACAATGTTTGCATATCACTTATGTGAGAAATGTTTGTTTTCAACTTGTGTTTGCGGTATTGTGGTTACCGTCATCTTAGGCATGTATATTAAAAACCACATGGTCAATAGTAATATGGCATGGCTTGTTTGTGTAAAAAGTGTAATAAATCCAGTTTAGGTGAGTAGCTGGTAAAGCAAATAAAGTTTATAAATGTCGATCTAACAACGCGAGTCTTTGCTACAATTACAGAAATCAACAGAAAATAATTTTTGTTTTAGCGAAAAAGATACTTAATAGACTTCAAATGTTTAAAAACATGCTATTGTTTTTGATAAATGGGAGCAAACATGCCTTCTTGCAATATGGGAGGTAACATGCCTTCTTGCAATATATTCCATATATTCCATAAGTTTCATAATATATTATTATTGCAGTACATTATAAGTGATCCCTTTCACCAGAAATGGTCACAAATACTTAAAAATATGCTGATACATATGGTGTATTGAGTACAGTAAGTACAAGATGAAAATTTACCTCCTAAGATGTTGCTTAACATTTGATTTTACCTTGTTATCGGGCCCGGCAAGCTAAATGGCCAAAAAGCCACATTCAGAAAATCAAAGAATTCAATTCAATTCTTAAAAAAATTCGTTCATAATCATGATTTTGCCATACCTAGTTTATCGAACATTAAAATAAAGAATAGCGATCGCCTGTATCAAGTAAATAAACTTTAAAAGGTTGTAATATTCCAGAGCCTTGTCAGTTGATCAGCAAGATGCACTGCTATCATGTGAGGATGAAAACATTTGGAGCACTAAATCATACCCCAAAATCTAAAAAAATACGCTTACGTATTATTGTATGACAATTGATACGTAGCTCTTTTAAGTTCAGTATTAGTAATGCTAAAACAATCAGTATTAATATTTTGAAATCTTAACTAACTATAAACATTTATCTTACTTTTTTCATGATCACTCATTATTAAACCGTATCATTAGAATTTGACGTGACCACGCTAATGCAGTTTTATAATTGTTGAGTTACGATTTAACGGCAATTAACATGGTAATTTACAGTTGCGTACTACGATTTATTTACGTTTCTCTGTAGTCAATGCCTTGATATATTGTGTCAGTCACTCGATAAATAGTATATTCTGGGCATCAATACTTCGTAACATCGAATGCCAGTAGATAATGTTTCTTGTGCTATACAGATTAATGATGGTGACAGAGATTATGACAAGTGTCAGTCGTAGGCTAACACAATAAGATGCCCTGGGCCCTAATCGCGCTAATTTTAACGACTTTACCAAAGAACAATTATTGTTAAATTTTTCATTTTTGTTAAGGATTTTGTTCAATTTTGTTATAATTTGTGTATAAAAGCAATCGTTCATAACAAAAAAAAACGGCCAAGTGCGTATCGGGACACGCGCATTGTAGGGTTCCGTAGCAGCATGGTTCAAATATGCAGCTGGCTTCTTAATTCTAAAAAAAAATCATCTGTTTAAGAACCACCTCGCGTGGATGCAAACGGTTGTATAAAAATCGTTTACATTACGTATTCATTTAAAACTGGTATACTATCGTTACGGTCATAGTTAGAGATGAAAGAGACTAAAGTCTTTTAAGGCTTATTAAAAAGTCTCGCCTCCATCTTACAGGACTTGACTCTAAAATTAAGATTGAAAGTTCGAGTTTTTATTAATAAGACTTAGTCGTTTTATTAAAAGACTAAAAACTGAAACGACTTGAGTTGTTTTCAAAAGACTGAAAGACTTAACCAACTCCAGTTGATTTTAAAAGACTTAAACGACTCGAGTTCTTTTATGTAAAAGGGTTCGCACCGCAGTCTGTGTGTGATATTCAATAAATCTTTTGTAACCTATCAATCAAAAGGAATAATTCACGCCTAAACCACTAAATACAATTTGATAAAATTTAACAAGGGGATAAAATTAGATATTTACGTTCTATCAACACATACCTTTTTTATATACAGTTAATTTTGCATCCACAGACTTGTTCGTGCCCTTGTCTTGTTACATTTAATATTATTATTACCTATTTAACCTTTTTAACACATTAACACTCCATATGTGTAAATATATCGTGCAAAGCTGGTTTGTTTAGTGTAGTGTCCATGGTGATTTCAACTTCCATTCTAGCAGCTGCGAAGCGTGGGCAATCTAGTAATATGTGCCACACAGACTCGCTTACGCCGGGATCAAACTCGCATCCGGGATTGTCCTTTAATTTGAACCGATGTAAGTACTCCGCGATCCCTCTGTGACCTGTCATACCTTACGACTGTCGCCTTCCCAGACAATGAGTCGCCAGTCTTTTAAGTAGTTTAGGGCGACTACAGCACCTAAATTACGATTTTATGATGCGTAGATAAGCATGACGCACTGCATTAAATCGAAGATAAAAAATACGGTAATATTCAGGACATAAACTAGATAAGTAGTTTGCTGAAAACATGATTCAGCACTTTTGGTTCGATAGAAAAAGCTCACAAAGTTACTTCTAAATACCAATACTGTGTATCTTTTAAGCTGTAAAAACGACAGTAAAATGCACACAGGAACTTGAATTTGCTATCAAAATGTTCGTGATTGAACACTCTTGATAAGTAGCTAACGCATTTTTCGATTTAAGCTGTTAACTTTCCATAAATCTCATTTTTCTAACTTTCGAACTTGTTTTTACGCACGTACGCTTTCATAGACCGTAAACTTCATATATGGACACTGTTCGCACTGCCGGCCCAGGCCTGTTGAGAGACGGAGATGGCACTATTCCTATGTGTGCTGCTTTTATCGGGTGCTGTAGTCGCCTTAACCTGTTTAAGTAACAGCTCAGCTTTCTACGTTAAAAGACCTCGACTAAAAAAGCTAGTCTTATAACTAAAGGTTAGGAACTAAAAGACTGAGTCAGTCGTGAGGCATCAAAACTAAGGCGAGTCTGTATTAAAAGCCTTAGAAGGCTGAGTTTCTTTCATCACTAGTCATAGTCAATGTTAAAATCTCCAAATAATATAGTATCAAAAAATGACATTCCATTCGATGGTATCGGCGAGAAAAGAAAAACCCTTTCACGTGTATGGGAAACATCCGAATTTTTTTTTTCCAAAATTTTATGTTTCAGCTCTGTAGTACCAAGGATCGAATATTAGTTAATGTATTCTTATTAATCCCATCAGTGTTTCGCACTTGGTCGACTATTACTCGCAAACTTGAAGGGCCAACTTATGTGTGATAGTTTTCCTTTTGATTTCGTAGTATATTCTACCAACGTGAATAGAAACAACCGTTTAGCAGCTAAACTTTAGCTGGTAGTGTCCCCCCCGGACACTTGTTTTTAACAAAAAAAATTACTTTAAAAATATATTTTTTCGCAAACGGAGTACTGAATCGAAAAACGTTCGTAGTAAACCCCTTCTATCTTTTAAAAAGCTATCCTATGACATTCCATTCGATGGAATGCACTCGATGATATTGGCGAGAAAAAAAAATTCATCGCCCCTTCACGTCTATGGGAGACACCCGAAAAAAATTTTTTTTCTAAGATTTTACTCTACAGTTCTATTGGCGTGATTTATATGTATGATCATGCCTTTCAGCTCTGTAGTACCAAGGGTTTCTTAGGAAACCCGCGGACAGACGGACAGACAGTCATGGCGAAACTATAAGGGTTCGTAGATTACTACGGAACCCTAAAAAAGAACGTTTCAATAGGAACGTATGTGTCAAAATAACAATATTATTTTGACACATACGTCAAACAAAGAAGCAGTTGTAGTAAACATTTTTGTTGCAAACAAAAAACTATGATAAATTAAAAAGCTGAATTTTTTTTATTGAAAGGTCCAAACTGTGCCACCAATAACATTAGATCTGTAGCCCGGGGACATTCATATTACAAAAAAGGTTACTGTTTGTCTTTGTGAAATTATTAAAGATTTCGCCATTTTATTATACTAAAAGTGAGGTCTTAATGACCGTAACCCGCCGTAACCATATGTAGTGAAACAGAGAGCAAGTTGAAGCTATTTTAGATGTAGATCTTAGAAACAAAATGAAATAGATTTAATTAAAATATTTAAAAACCCTATATACAATTCAACCCGTTCCGAGTGAGTCGGTAAGACGAAGAATAATAGCTGCAGCACAACAAATTAACAATACTCTGACTACTTATGTTGTGAAAAGTAAAATTAGTAAAAGTATGCCTATTTGTTGTAGAAACAGGGGTAGTCACTTTGAAAATGAACTCAAATAAATCATTTTTTTCGTGTATGTTAATTGTGCTTTTTGATATTTTTTTTCGACTTGCTCCTTCAATTGTACCTATTTACCCTTCTCAAGTAAATATTTATGTGAAAGGGGATTTTCTGCTGTAGTTACAAAAAAACCAAAGTATATAAATAAAGACATTGGTAGTAGTGATTAACGTTGTGTTGTGCGATTTCTATGGTTAAGCCAAATATTGTAAACCTCGTCAAATCCATGCAAGCTCATCCATCACATTCCCAATAAGTAGGTTCTACTTACCAAATACCTTTTGTATGATTTTTTGTAAAACTTTAATTAGCATTAAAAATACTTATTTTGTTATTTAATACTTTTTTATTCTGACCAAATAATCTGGACTGGAGCATGGGGGACGCGGAATTTGTTTTATGGTCGAAAGGGGGCGCGTCTCAAATAAGTTAGGGAACCCCTGTTCTTACGAGTACTTAAATCCTTGTTAAAGCTATGCTAATACCTACTCACAAATAGTGAAGAAATTTGATATTATATTGACTAGTTTCACTGTCTTATCTAAAATATGTGAGTTTATTTGGTAGGAAATAACTACTAAACTGATTTAAAAGTTCTTTCACCAAAAATAGCTCTTTTATCAGCGGGTGACATAAACTACATAATTTTCCCGAATCCCAATGGGAACGAAGTCTTGAACGGAAAGCTAGTTATTAATAGTACTTCACTATGATTTGGCATATTGCCTTTTAAATAGAAAACTCAAGATTTGGCTTTCTTTAG
Organism: Aproaerema taeniolella; assembly: GCA_949987775.1. Taxonomy (NCBI): domain Eukaryota; kingdom Metazoa; phylum Arthropoda; class Insecta; order Lepidoptera; family Gelechiidae; genus Aproaerema; species Aproaerema taeniolella. The sequence continues at coordinate 8,036,715 of OX465267.1, forward strand.
CCTTCATTTAAATTAAGACTTTGAGTAGAAGAAATTACTTAAGAAAGATTTGGCTGTATGGCTCCGACCTTTGCCTATCCGGATGGATGAAAAAAATTACTACTCAATATGATCGTTACGTTGGAAAAGTACCTCTTGATGAACTTTTACTCTGAACAATGTAATCGTTATTTTGACAGATAGTGAACGATTAAAACTATCCCCCTTTTTTTTTTTAGAGGTTTTTGGCCTTGCTACCAGACGTTTGGGGATAATTTTGCCACTTTACTCTGTTTTTCGCGAGAAAATACGGGTCTGTTTATTTGGTTAATAAAATAACCATTGGTTTGAATTTTTCACAGCAAAAAATAAATCCAAACGATTATAGATTACTATTTTCTCATTTTTCATTTTTGTCACACCCTGGTGACAAAAATGAATACGCAATTTTAAACCAAACGAACAATAATTGTTGTGCAAAATACCGCGATTAGGGCCCTGTTCATTAGTAAGCGTAGTAAACATAAGTTTCGTTTTTTCTTTTGTTTGGTCGTTTCAAATAGCACGTGCCTATTTGCGTATAAGGAAATGGTAAGCACTAAGTACGTTGTTTTCCCACAATGGCGACTGTGGAAACTAGACCATTGGAATGAACGTAGTCAGCTTAGTTAATGGGTGGGACTTATGAAGTCGTACCGAGCTTGTAAAAGTGGACTGTCTCCTATCATCATTATATTGTTAGCATATCTCAGATTATTCTAGAAGTTCTTTAAATGTATATATACCTCAAGGTCACTATAGTCAGAGTAGACCACAGAAGAGGTGGCAGAATGACCTTACCGGATATGAAAACATATGAAAACGGAGTCTGAAAACAAGGGGGATGAATGTAAAAAATCAGGTAAAGTCTGTCCAGTACTGGGATGGAATACGCTAGACCAAAAAAAAACGATTTGGAAAATATCTTGATACTGAGGAGCATGACGGAATGTAATCTGTAATCTGTAATTTGATACTTGTCTTGGGATCTGACACAGAACAGGAATTTCTAAGGTCCAGTACTCTCTTAATTCCTTGTGATATACTTTTTTTCTGAAAAAATAAACAGGCAAAGAATAGGATGCCTCATAAATTGAAACTTTTTTTTCTGTTTACAATAGTACAATTTTACTATTGACCCGTTAACACCAATTTGAGTATGAATTAAACGGCTCCTTGTATAATTAAGTTACTATTCAAATCTATGAGGCGCATATTAGTAGTACAAAATGGCACTTTATCAAATCGTATTTTTTAGTATTTGAACGCATTCGCTTTTTAACCAGCTTCAGAAAGGAAGGAGGTTCTCAATTTGCCTGTTTTCGGTTGTGGTTATCTGTTGATAGGCATTGTAGTACGCAAAAAATAACGTGGACACCTTTTTGATGAAAATCCTCATACAATTGAATATGTTGTATTTACTTTGAGTCAATTTATTTATTTTAAATAATAAGGCAGGATCATATAAGTGACTTTGTGGTAATACATTACACTAACGATATAAAACAGTTTCACTTCGGGAAAGTTAGGTAAGTAGATGAAACAGAAATTTTCTAATGTGGTGTAATCATCGGGTCTCAGCTAAAGTGGGACTTAGAACCCCTGACTTTTATGCTCTTACCATTACTTTCATTTTTTACTAAAAAGCTCTATATCTATTTTAATAAAATACATATGGGACCTCTGAAATGTGACCTACCATTAATAAATAATCATCCAAATTAAATCATAATTGACGATGTAATCGCGTAGTCAACACACCAATAAACACGAAGTCGAATTAAGAACCTACTTCTTTTTAAAAGCGGATAAAAGCAACTTTTTTTTAACAGCCCATATACGTCCCGACCGAGGGACATGGGCCTCCCTTCAAAACACGAAGGGGATTTAGGCCATAGTCCACCACTCCGGCCCAATGCGGGTTGGTGGCCCGCTCGTCTTTCGAAAATGATTTTTTCTTAGACGAACGGGTTTCATCAAGATGCTTTCCTTCACCGTTGAGCAAGTGATAATTAGAAATCTGTTTATAAGTCCGAAAAGACGAATTTAGTGGTACAGGCCCGCATCAGGATTTGAACCCGCGACCTTCGGATTACAAGTCTGGCTCATTACCAACTGGGCTATCACATTAAAGCAACTTTAATCAAGAAAAACCTATAAAGGCTTAATTATTAAGTACTTCTGTCAAAACTAATGTATCTCTTGGTTTCTAAATAAATTAAAAAATATATATTAACACAGGTAGGTAAGCTACTCTCCTGACTCCTCTTTCGATGTGCAATAAACATTAATTACAACTGGCAATAATTCTAACTGGCAATAATTCTTTCTTTCAGATAACCAAAATAAATCGTCAAAAAGTAATTCAAAATATCAATGAAAATACATGACGTCACAGGCTAGTATTTCATACTAAGTGAGTGGTTTTACAGTCAGTCAAATACCATTTTCTATCTGATATAATAAAAGAGAGATTTTGTGGAATAGAATATGAAAAATTCACCTTAGAAATCTAAATTAAGATCAGTTTTCCCTTTTGTTGGGTACACTTAGAGTCTTCGACTGAGCGGAACTAATTAAGGTAGATCTGTACCGGTACAAATTATTATGCATCTCCTCTATGATATTACACGAAAAAACGTAGACATTACAATAAATAACATCGTTATTTTTAAACATTTACTAGGAATATAGTTCATTCTAGAAAATAACAATAAGCAATTTAATAAGATAAATTATATAACATTACTATTTAATAATTAAATTAAATGTATGTGATTTTTAAATTTTATGAAGCTCAGCGAAAAGGTTAAAAAATCGTTAAGTACCTCCTCAAAATTAATAGAAGTAACCCAAATGTCATACATTCATAGTCTACTATAAGAATAATGTGCTTCTACATTATTCTAATAATGGACGATTAAATTACAGCAAATCTCTAATTCGTCTATCGAACCAAAAGTGCTGAATCATGTTTTCAGCAAACTACTTATCTAGTTTATGTCCTGAATATTACCGTAGTATTTTTTTCTTCGATTTAATGCAGTGCGTCATGCTTATCTACGCATCATAAAATCGTAATTTAGGAGCTTTAGTCGCCTTAAATGTAGGCTTTTAATTCGGAAATTGTTCAATTTTTATGCAAGTGAGAGATATATATATACAGCTAATGAGGATCAATAAACAAATATAAATATCTGACTTAACTAAAAAGTGTAAAATAAAATAAATTCATTCAAAAAAAAAAACCGACTGCGTATTAAAAACTGAAAAGAAAAAACAAGTAAGTAACATAACGGTTTTAACAGTTGGGACCCATAAAAAATCCGGCTTCCTAATAATGGGTCCCGATTGTAAAAATCGTTATGATATTCAATAATATTCACTAATAAAAGTCTCGACTACTGGGCTTACTTGTTTTTTTTCTTTTCAGTTTTTATTACGCAGTCATGATTTGGTCGTGCGTTTACACTGTTATGTACCTTTCTTTCGAATTAAACATCTTTTCCTATCATAGCAGGTCCATATAAAAAGGAGGTCACTACACTTTAATATTGTCTTTCATCGTAAAATTTAGGTAGAACGTGATTTTTTAGATTCTCGTGGAATCTTCTAACACGTGCATGGGATCATAAATTAAACACTTGGAGTTCAACATAATATAAAAAGAAAATCTGACCATTTTAATTACTTACTATTTCTTTATCGTCATCTTCATCCGCCCATAATGTCCTCACCAAGGGGACGTATATGGGCTCATAAAGATTCTCTGCCTGCGTCTGTATTACCGGGCTCATATAACTCGAATCTCTTCAAAGTTCAAGTGTAAAGGCATCTTTTGGATGAGCTTGCTACATCCTCCGACACATCATCATCCCTGTGCTAGATTCAGATTAAGAGCGAACCCATGTTCTATTAAAAAAACCGGCCAAGTGCGAGCCGGACTCGTGCACCAAGGGTTCCGTACAAACCTCTAGGTTTAAAATATTTTTATTATATGAAGTAACTAAAAATTTACGGTTTTCGCATTTTTTCCTTTATTTGTGCTATAAGACGTTGCTTTGTACCAAATTAAAAATGCATACTTCTCCAATTTTCCACCTACTTGCCCAAAACTTTACACTTCTTAACCAAGTGATAATTTTACTTTTACATTTTAAAAACATACAGCATACGGGCGTGGAATTTAAATTATTTACGCCTTCCCATTATATTTGGTGTTTTATCATCAAGATCTGGTTAAAAAAGAAATTTCTGCTGGTTACCGTACACTTACTTGGCCGAGTGAAAAACAATTAGATGCGGCGAATGATTTCGGAATAAAAAGTTTAAAACCGTAAACTTTTGTGGGATTTTTACGATTAAAAATGTATGAAGTTGTTAAAGAGGAGGAGCTGAAAGTTAGACGTATACTTAGACGTACCTTTGGACAGATCTGCTTGATCTATACTAATATTATAAAGAGGAAAGATTTGATTGTTTTTTGTTTAGGTTCCGAAACTATTAAACCGATTTGAAAAATTTGATTGTTTTTTTTTTAGGTTCCGAAACTATTAAACCGATTTGAAAAATCTTTTAACATTATTTTATTTTATTTTATTTTTATTAAAAGGGAAGAATCCTAAATTATCCGTGATGAACATAGGGTACAAGATTTTCCCGAATTCCCACGGTAAGGAAGTCCCAGGCGGAAGGCTAGTATTTGATAAAATTGTTTAAATGATTGTGCAAGTTATGAGTGCGATCCATCTATAAACTCACGCCTCCAATACTTTTCGGGGTAGACAGAACATCTTACAACCAATTAACACCACATTTCACTTTCATTCTAAATAGATGGAACATAATTATAGCGGTGCCATCACCCATGTTTTTAGCCTTTTGCCCACGATAGAGCAAAACTCTCGCGTCCCATTAACGGGTTCTATAGTATGACTGGAAGAGTAAGCATCTGCCCCATTCTAAGTTTTTCTTTTACTTCCAGTCCTGCGTAGATACAAACAAAATTAGGATCATGTTTTTGTGATATAAAAAAATAATAATAATATAATGAATCGTAATCTGCTGCCAAACTAAATTTGGCTCAAATGACTCGTAGCTCAGTTGCGTTCGCTAATTTGAACCGGTCAGTGAGGTTAAACAACGTACACAGAGGCAGAAAACTTTTGGGTGACCAAAGTGCTAAATTTATCACGAGCGTTTCCGTTCTTCGGAGGGCTGTTGTCGGTCCCGGCTGTTGTCGAATGACTACAGTCGTTAAAACCAAGTCAGAGGCCATTATGCGGTTTGAAAACTCTGACACCAGGGTTAGTCAAGTCCGCCACATACTTGAAATACCTATACGATAAGAAGAAGAAGTTGCAGTTGTTAAACCAAGTCAGAGGCCATTTGTCTCTCTGACTTGGTTTGAATAGAATAGAAAAAATCTTTATTTTATAGGACATTCAGGATGCCACTTAAAACAAGTCAAGATTACATGAAATACATACAAACAAACATTAAAGGATTTAAATACATACATACGCATTCGTTCTATTGACCCTACTGACTCTACGCCTATTCGCAAAGGTGCAGTCTTTCCTAGACAAGAACAGGCAAGAAACTCTGAGGGTGCTCTTTTTAATCGCATTACAAATTTTCTTATTTTAACTAATTCTGAATTAACTCTAGAGCTGACCATTTCATTCCCATGGCTGCTGTCAGTTAGGTAATCAGAAATTTTGTAATAGCCCTTTTTGCAAAGGTGAATTTTTAATGCACATGGGAATCTTAGGTTATTCAAGTATGTCACATACTTGATTAAACCTACACGATATGGTAGTCCCAAATACATTTTTAATCACAAAGTACTGAAAAAGCGTCATTTTAAAACAGTTTTGGGTCTATTACATTGTGAAATTATTTCAAATATCTAAGAACCATTAATTTTGCCGAATAGGCCTTTTCGTAATGCAAATGTAATATGGAACAGCACGGCGAAGGTAGTTGGGCGAAATCCGACCCGATCAGTGAAATGTTCCGTACAATAACCAAACTAGATTTTAAAATGTAGGTAAAGTTATAGCTCTTTTTATTTTCTTTACATTTTTTTATTTAAAACTGTGGGTGTAAAATAATCAATGTTTTTGTTCAAGATCCTTACACAATACCCTTTACTAATTAAGTAATTATTATTAATATTACGGCATTCTGCCAGTACGGAGTTTGCAATACAAAATAATAATAATGCTTGACTACAGTCTACATGTTAGGTTGACCCTCTCTAAAGGGAGAAAAAAAAAAGAAAATGATAATAATAATTTTAAAAAAATTTCTAGTAAATAGACAAGCCCCACAGTAATGCGACCCATACTATTGTGTACTTCTGTACATCGTGGGTATGGTTTCCATACTATATGGTGTCCAATGACCTTTGTTTTAATTACACTACGAGTATATCACAAGAAATATAGGGAGCCATGGTGATACAAATTTTCCGAGCCCAGCAATTCAGTTCTAATAATAAAAAGGCCCAATTTTATTAATAGATTGTAAATTATTTTTTCTAAATAATTTACAATCTATTAATAAAAGATGAAGCAATTATTGGCTGCAAGTAAAAATGCCAGACAAAACCCATTAAGCACTAACGCACCACACCTCAGTAAACGCTTATCTTTCATAGCACTATTCTACTAATTAGCACAAACTCAACGATCTGGAAAACTCTCATTTGTTATAAAATTACTGATCTATAGAAAAGTACAGTTTATCGACACAGAAAACGTATACATAACGATTTCCATAATGTGTTTAATGCTGTGGTATTTTCTTGTGCATGATGAATATTTTAACGAGAGCGTCACATCATGGTTAGTAGGTCGGAATCGTGACCAAAATGAAATATATAAAGTTTCATTCCTACTATAAATTATTGTACAACTACTTTGTTTTATAACTAGAGGACGCCCGGGACTTCGTTCCCGTGGAAATTTCATAAAATTAAAGTCAAAGTCAAAAAAAGCTTTATTTCACAGAACAAACAGAATATTACTTAAAATCTTTTCTTATTCCTTGCGTAAGTTACAAAAAGAACCTTTGTGCCAAATTTCAGCTTAGGTCCAAGGGTTTGGATTGGGCGTTAGTGAACCAGTGAGTCACCTTTAATTTTATATATATGTAAATTTTAGTTTCTGATATTTTTTATTTAACGCTACTTAGGAACATAGAAATATTTAATCGCACCAAGCTGCAATATGTGGTCTCTGCCTTCCCCAATGGGACAGAAGCGTGAACTTATGTAACGTGTTTGTCTTGTGCGATCAGCTGATTTGCTTTTGTACTGGAAGTCAACAATTTTGTTATTTACCTGTTATTGTTAGACGGCCGGTTTGGTCGAGTGGTAGTGACGCTGCCTCTTGATCGGCGGGTCCTGGGTTCGATCCCCAGTCGGGGCAAACATTTGTGTGAAAAGCAGATGTTTGTTCTCGGGTCATGGGTGTTTGTGTTTATCTTTATATGTGTTCCGAGGGACCCACGACACAAGGGAAAACCTTAGTGTGGGCCTTTGAGTGTGTAGCGTATATTTATTTTATTATTGTAGGTTAATGTCACCCATTCCTATAGATTTGCTCCACTGACAAACCAGTTTTAGTTAAACCGTATTAAGAGTGTTCGTTGGAATGGGCATGTGTTGAGGAAACCGAACAACAACATATTCAAACAAAGTCTTAAGAGTCAAGCTTATGGCACAAGAAAGCCAGGCTGTCCTCGTATCAGCTAAGTTGGTTAGTTATAAAGGGTCAGCATTAAGGGTCCTCTGACCCCAGGGTTAGCCAATCACACCACATACGCTCTGTTGCAGAAAAACGTTAATTAAAGTTAAAACTCCGAAATAATTTAAAGGAAAGAAAAATAGTAGACGTGAATACGACTTGAACCCAGGACCACAGGATTAGATCTCCCGGTGCTGTAACCAACTGAGCTACCGTGCCTTCAAGTCAAGCGGTGAAATTTTTTTTCCTTCTACGCACATTACGTCGTGTGTTTTCTCTAAATTTTTTTGTGAATATCCCTCACGAGGGTTAGCGTTTTAAAAATAATAAAGTTAAAGCTCCTTCAAATATAATTGCGTCCTTATTTACGCAAACGAGGCGGAAAGTGACAGTATGATATTTAAAATGGCATTATTTTTAACTGACGTTTCTGCAACTGGGTTACCTACCCGATTATACCTACACGTTAAGTAAGAGTTATAGTGGTCCACTCGTCTTTTGAAAACGAATTTTCTTGGATAGGCGGGTTTTATCACGATGTTTTCCTTCACCGTTAAGCAAGTGATAATTAAAAATACGTATATAAATCCGAAAAGACGAATTTAGTGATACAGGCCCGCACCAGGATTTGAACCCGCAACCTTGCGATGACAAGTCTAGCTCATTACCAACTGGGCTATCACCGCTTCAATAAATAGTTATACATTTATTTTTTTTGCATCAACTGGACGGGCATTTGGGGATGCGTTTGAGACGAGTTGGGAGCGGAGTTTCCTTCTGCTAGGCCTATGTCCCTTTAGAAATAATGGGATTGCATCATCGTCGTGTGTTTTGCAACTAAAAGATTAAAGATCTAAGAGATAGTTAACTTGTTAATAATTGTCATTTAACAGCTTTGCCCTAAGTGACCCTTGAAGCATAGAATTGCAATTTTAAAGAAAACATCGTTATTTTGCTACATTGTTATTTTTATCTTTTTCGCATGTGTCCTAATGTTACTATACATAAAACAGTCAAATATGCACACCTTCATTAAGTTGTTCAAGAGTTTGTCATTAAAAAGTTTTTTTAAATAAGCTTCTTCTGGGTGAGCTTACTACATCCTCGACCGCATATTTGCTCTTATGCTAGATTGTGGTCAAGTACAAATACATCTTATCTTACTTCTTACTAATATTATAAAGAGGAAAGATTTGATTGTCTCTTTGTTTGTTTGTTTGTTTGCATTGAATAGGCTCCGAAACTATTGGACCGATTTGAAAAATTCTTTCAGCATTACAGTCCTACATTATCCATGATGAACATAGGGAATTCCTACGGGAGCAGAGTCCCGGGTGGAAAGATAGTTGTTAATAAAAATGAAAATTAGCGCCTGACATTTCTGTTCGAGTGAAAATGCAGTATTTATCTTCAGACTTGCATACAAAGGCGTCAGAGAAAGGTGAAAGCTTTCTCCAAGACTCTTTCGAGAACATTGGCTCATATTTCTTGACCAGGCACTTTGATTTGCCTTGGGTAAAGCTAAAGCCTACCTCGATCAAGGTTACTCACATGGCAGTTCGTATTAGTTCCGCTGAATAATACTAGATGGCACATTGTCGTGAAAGTATTTTGGAAAGACAAAGATACCTAAAAAAAAGGTCTACTCAGTGGATTAGTACTTATAGCCTACCAATTATTGTTATTATTATTTAACTCTTTAACGTGTGTGCAACACATAAATATAAACTGACAAAAACAAACAAAAACAAGAAAGTGTACAGAAGGGCGGCCTTATTGCTAAAAAGCAATCTCTTCCAGGCAACCTTGGGGTAGAGGAGAAATAATAAGAAGGTAAAACAGAAGCGGGTGGTGCAAATATTAATGAATAAAAAAACTAAAAAAAAACTTAGTAACTATTTAAAATACGTAGAAATAGAAATCAAATATAAGTATATAAAATAAATAGAAGTATATACCTACCTATAACAATAAATATATATATATATATATATACATACATACATAAATAGCGTAAACAAAAGGACGAGAGAAAAATAAAAGACAATTATATCTTAAGCAAATGCGCTTTAAGGCGATTCTTAAAGGATTCCAGAGAGGGAGCCCGCCTAATTTCTTCTGGCAAAGCATTCCACTTGCGTATGGCTTGGACTGTAAAGGAGTGAGAGTAGAAATTAGAGGAATGGGAAGGAATATCGAGCGTCAGGGTGTGTGAAGTGCGGAGTGTGCGATTTAAAGGAAAGGATCGGTAAGAGAAACGTTCTTTGAGGTAATTAGGAGTGGAAGGGAGCATCAAGACAGAATAGAGTGAAGAAAGGATGTGGAGGTCTCTCCGTTGAAGAATCGGCAGCCCCTTTAATAGACAACGGAAACTGGAGACATGGCTCCGCAAATATGCGGAGCCCGAAAATGAAACGAATGCAAAGATTTTGAAGACGTTCGAGTTTATTTTTTTTTTTTTTTAAGAGGCTGCATTGCAAACCATAGATAGAGCCTTTTTAAAATTCGAAAACGGCACGGCAACATTGTATTATCATTGCCTCCTATGTAATAGTAATACTAGAAGCTTAGAACATAGGGGGCAATGATAATTCAAATTTGGAAGTACCGTGCAGTGCCGTTCGAATTATAAAAAGGCCCATACGGTTAATAAAAATTGTTTGTTAGCAATAAATAATTGCTCGAATTTCTTTTGTGATATCTTGTTTATTAATATCTTGTGTGACTTCAAATTAGCTGGCAAAAATTAATTATGTGAATCAGCCCACTAAACTGATATTTTCCCTGAGAAACATAGGTCAAATCATCCAGTCAGTCAATAATCCGATCTACGACCGATACTTTGCAGCATCAGATGTCAGTACATCTCTCTTTAGCGCTAAACCGGTGACAGTGTCAAGTAATATTTTCGAATATTCGATGCTCGATATTTATAGAATAGATACCGCGCCGTTGCCTAGTGATATCGAATTTAGTAAAGTTGGCTTTTGTTAACTATCGACTAACTGATAAGAAATTTTAGGATTTGATGGTTTATAAATATAAAATAGACTCTAAACACTCAAAAACCCACACTAAGGTAACAGACACAAATACCCGAGAACAAACGTCTGCTTTTTACACAAATATTTGCACCGACCGAGAATCGAATCCAGGACCGGTCGATCATGAAGCAGTGCCACTACCACTCGACCAAACCGGCCGTTTATGACCTTAGCATAGGTAGGCACTGATCTCCTCTCTCATGAAAAGAAATGCAAACTTCTGGCTGTTCCATTCAAGGTTATGTTTTCTTTGGCAACCAACTCTCATTAGTGTGAAGTTTTATTTCGTATGCTAAGGTATCTGAACTGTATCTATATTTTAGGATTTAACGTCACTAAAAATAGGTATAGGTACTTGAAATGCTTTTTTTTTCTACTCTATGCGTGTTCGCAAAGGTGCATTCTTCCCCCAAGAACAAGCAAGAAATTCGAGTTGCCCAATTCGTTGACAATTTTTATAATAGAAATCCCAATAAAAGTTTTCAGTCTATGTAATGTTACCAATAAAATTTATTTGAAACTACTAGCAAACGGTTGAAAAAGCTAAAAATAACTGTATTACCTATTCTAAAATTTCCGGTGAAATGCTTAGGTGATATTATGACAGTTTGGGAGTAAAGATTTAGATAGAACACCATTTTAAAGCGATTAATGCATAGTAGTCATGTCTTTGCCTTAAAAATTGGATTGTATAGGTCTATAGGGAATGTAAACTTCGAATTTATTTAAGAAATGCTGTTTAATTTATTATTACGTCTATAATACACAACAAATAAATACTTATTACTCAAATAATAAATACACAAACACACAAACATTCAGTCACTCATACTGAGGTAATTCGTGATACACGATACTATTACATAAATAAATAAAGTGAAAATTAAAAATTTACAAAAAAAATGTAAAACAAAAGAAATAAAAATTTATAAATACTCGTAAAAGATAAACTCAACTAAAATACCCAAAAATAAAACTTTGGTATAAAAAGTAAACAACTAAATCAAACAAAATAATAACTTAATAAAAAAAAGCAACTAAAGATAAAATAAAACGCTAAAATATCACAATATACAAAATAATTATATGTACATAGTTACACAAATGATACGTATAAATGCAATCCCATTATAAATACTTAAATTTCCTTTTCAGTCAAATTATGTTTGAGTACCCATTTCTACATAATAAACTTTATAAAATGACCGAAAAGAAAGAAATGTCAACAAAAAACATAACAAATTATTTTGTTTTCATACACACATCCACACACTTACACCACTGATTTAGGATTTTATACTGTCGTTTTGAACAAACAAAAAATATTTTATTTCATCTTAGTAACTTCAATGACGTGGTTTGACATGTTTTTTTAAATCGTATTTTGTTAGTTCATACGCCAGTAAACATTATCCTTACCAGGATTCACACATTTAAAAACTAAAATATTCATTGGATCCGTCATTCGTGTCTCATTTCATAATTTGGTATGTTACTATCTTACTGAGCGTATGCTGAATAGGCCAGGTTATTAGCCTCGTTTCTTGAACGTGACCAGCCACCTTCCCAGCCATGTTGTGGATGTTCCTCGTGGTGTGGGATCCATCCGTGCTCTTCCTCAGCATGCTTCTTGTGCAGAAGATGCTTGAGGATGGCGATAAGCTTGGCAATGAATGCGATCTTGGCTAGGACAGCCAGCTTGAACAGGGAAGCTGCGATGACCACCAAGGAAATTACGACCAAGGCGACTGCCTTTGCTTTCGCCAGAAGCAGAAGAGGCACCAACATTTTCAGTTTCTTCTTTATCTCCTTCTTCTTGCCACGGCCTTCTTCGCCTGCAAAAAAGTATCAATTAAGGTTTGCTCATGAAAAGTTCGAGACCTTCCAAATTCAAGATCATGGGTCTTTGTATGTTTACGGATTGAACTAACTATTTATTATTGTATCAATACTATCGGTACTTAAGTACCCAATACTTTTAAATCAAACTATAACCGAGGTATGAACTTGATTTAATGGAAGCACTTTATTTTTATTTTACTATATCTAAATTATGGGAAGACGTTTGAAATGTAACGTTTGTTTGTAGACGTTTGTTTTTCGTAATTGAATTATGGTAAGAATTATTGTTTCGTTTTTCAAATGCTACTTTTTAAATCTCAGAAATAACACTTCTACGTATAAAACTCTAGAGGTCTTCACTTCAAGTACGAAATACAATAAAATCATATATTTTCTGATTGGTTTTCTACAGATTTGAACGCCTCTATGCCGCCTCGTCAATATTTTTAACAATTATTATCAGTTAACTTACCAAGAGATCTACCAGAATCATCGTCTTCAATAGGAGCATCAAAACTGAGTTCCAAGTCACTGTTCTGGAGCAAGTCGCCAGTGCTCTCCCACAGACGTTCAGTAACCTGCTTCTTTCTTTCTTCAACGTCACTGGAGAGGTCCAAGCTCTTGGCGTCTTTAGGACCATTGTTGATGACTGTGATACCTTCGGACAGTTTCAGCTGGCGCACGCTGCCGAGCCTCTCAGTGGCTTTTAGGGCTTGTTCCTGTGCAAAGAAGATAAATTAGTAAAATGAATTACGTAGTGGATAACTTTTGGGATACGTTTTATTTATTTAATACTTGAAAAAACCTATAGCCTTCTTTTTATAATAACTAGCTTACTAAAATAGCATCTTAGGTGTATTTACTATTAATGACTATTAGGTGTGAATATCTATTTTATTATATCAATAAAAAATGCTTTGCCTAGTATTACGATCTAAGAAATTGCTACAATTAGATTAGATGATCTAATTAAAAGTAACGTTCATTTTTCAGAAAGCCATTTTATTCTAAATATTTTTTCATCTTCGAGTGATTTGCTTATTTTGACAGTTTGGCATATTTCACATGTAACTCAATTTTTACCTGCCACAAAAATTTCAATAAATCTCATAAATTATGGCGTGAGATTTAAACTCACTACAAGAAATACGTGAAAATATTTCAATCATATTGAACCGATAAAAACAATTACAAGTTCAAAGAGAGTGATACTAAAAGTAAGAGTGTGAATGACAGTGAAAATAAAGAAAACGTGGTAAAATTATTGAACACTATTATCTCTTTGTTACTAGATAATCTGATCTTGAAGAGCAAGTACGTTGAGCGGATAACGACGCCAACGATAATTGGCATGAGATTTTTTTTCTAAATGTTCCTCTTTCGAGTTGATAAGCTTTTTCTGGTTAAACTTGCTATATTCTTTACTTCATTTTTGCTCCTGAGCTAGATTGTAGTCAAAAGCAAACCATCTTTAAAAAAAAACTTATTTGCGAAGTCATTTCAGCACATGAGATAAATTAAAATTAAACACTTCTGTTAGCACTTTCGCAGTTTACATCCTGCCTTTTCCTAATTCCTTAGGTTTTCATCAAATCACTTGAATATCACTCCACGTACCTTGAGACACAATCCCAAATCACTGTTCATACAATTCACAATATTTCCAAGGAACAACTTAAACACTGATTCATCTTGAGGCACAGGGCTGCTTGAAGCAAGAGCTACAACACTCAAAACTATCAAGAACTTCATTTTATTGTTGTTTTGGTGGCCACGTGCACTACCGAAACCAATTCGAGCTTTGATGACCGTTTGATAGGTCAAGAGTATTTTATTCGATCATCCCCACTCTTTGTTTGGCTAAATTAGCATTTTTTAGAAATACACTACGGATCGGAACGACGACGGCACTATGCCATAGAGTGACACAGATAACAAAGTCATAAATATTCATTATAATAATCTAAAATGGTCAAGATCTTTCTTTCTTTTGATACTGGAAAAGTTCATTCGAAGAGAATCAAGAACTAATATTTCGATAATAGAATTTGACACTAGAGAGAGATGATAACAGTTAAAATGAGAAGACATGTCCCAGTTTAAAATACCAAATGCTATCTATCTTTTTTTTACATAAAGTTATGTTTTTATTTTGTTCACTATAAACACTATAACAATCAATTTTCTTCTTCCGTCTATAACTTGTTCTAGAGTAAGCACATCCTCATCACTATTTTGCTTTATTATTTACTTCATTTTACATTTTAGATATATTACATCAGGATTTAGTCTGATTTAGCGAGTGGCGATCTGATCTCTATGGGAATTTTTAAGTAATTAAGTGTAATGTATATAGTAAAGTAAAAACCAATTATATAGTATCAGCATTTTCAAACCAATTACCTTCAACTTGGTAGTTAAGCCAGTCGACAATAACTGCAACTTGATGTGTCCTACGTAGTACAGATTTATCCCTAACAATCTCACCCACTCACGTAGCTTACAGTCTTTCATGGTTTAGATATCAAAGTTGACTCTTAAGAATTAAGCTAAATTGGATGAACTCATTCCTTTGATTAGTAATATTTTAATTTTCTTCCACACTGGACTGGCCGTGAAAGAGAAACTTAAAATGTGCCAGCTTCCAACTCTTCCCGTATACCTGTATACCTGACTGTAAAATTCAGTAAGTGGGACGCGAGATATTTGATGTATTATGGGCAAAAAGCTGACAACTACTTACATTATACATCACAGGTAAGACACATAACCCTCCAAATTTGTGTCAAATGTAGCATCAAGTGGTTCTAGAACCACTAATGCTCTACCTATCCTTATAAGGATTATATGTACCCATGTGTGAGTGATCACACCATTTTATCTCGGTAACGTCGAGCAACTGAACATTTCAGCCGAGTGCTTCCCTTACATACTTGCTGCCAAAAAAGATGATACCCCTACAAACAAGCCAATTTGATTTCACCGTTATCCTGCGGTAGAGAACAAATAACGCAGCGCTTTTGGTTACTTACGACCATGGTAATGATTATCACCGCCATTATTGAAATTGTTTTTTTTAATAATTCGAATTCTTTTTAATAGGTAGTATATAATATCACTGTTAACAATTATATTTTGAAGGATAAAAGATGAAGTATTATTGACAATTTAATGTTGAGAGCGGATATTATGAATTGAAATAGACCACGTGTAGAGATTTACAATAATAAGTAAGAAATTTCAAAACAAATAATTTATTCACACATAAAAAAATCAAAACATAAAATGTCAAACAAAAAAGAAAACAAACATTTAAAATAATACAAAAAATAAATTAAACTGAGGTACTCATATCATGGCAACAGGCAATCAATAATAATAACAATAAATAAATAAATATTTTATCTCACGCACGCAAATAAATACACATTTGTACAATAAGTTACAATAATCTAATGGCTAGATTCTTAGTTCAAATGGCCTGAGTATGCTAAAGACGACGCATCACCAGCCTGACGGCTCCACCCTTGTGCTGGTTCGTAGTTGTAGCCTTGGTGTTCTTCATGATGATGAGGTACTCCATAGCTAGTGCTAGGAGCTGAGCTTCCACCCTTGGCAGCAAGGAGTTTCCTGATCAGGTTCACCGCGTTCATTGCAAAGGCAATCTTGCCCAAGAAGACTGCCTTGACGGCGACGAAGGCTATGATACCGAGGAAGAGAGGGATGAGGGCAGCCAATTTCAGTTTCAAGAGGAGAAGGATAGGCAGAAGCTGCTTGATCTTCTTCTTCTTTTTGCCACGAGCTGAAAAAAAACCCAGGTTAGCTACGAAGGTAATAAGTTTGCAAAAAATCGGGGTCTTCTATTTCTGTTTCTGCTCCTACGTATTAGGTTGATTATTTAAAAAGAATACTCGTTAATGAACTCATCAAATCATCACTACATTGTTATTAATCTGTATTTTTGTTTCACGTATCATTATTTGATTTTGTGGAAGCAACCATTAGTTCTCTTTTTTTTTCGTAGCAATTAAAATAACTGTTTTAATCAAGTATGCGACCAAATCAACTACTAAAAACAGTATAGTATTGTTTTAAATAAATGTCAGTAGTAATCGTTTTGTTTTTAACACTTTCTGATTTTCTACGCTTGAACTCAAAACTCGATTCTCGAAACTTTTGACGAGTAACCGCTGACCACAGAACAAGGTACCATAAAAGCGACAACAGAACTTTGTCGAGCTAACTATACTTCCTATTAGCACGTCTTTACGTGAATGGCCCTTTGAAAACCTATTGTCTACGTTTAGCTGTTTATGTATGTAAATAAGTGTGTTTAAAGGAGAAAGTATGTTTGACAATACGTGACAAGTCTTGGTGCTCTAAGATTTAGAGATTTCATTTAAATGACTTCACAATCAAGCGAGACCTATTGTTCAGACATTTTCTTTGTCTTGAGTTGAACCAATATTATTTTTTTGTTTCAAATTGTCAAACATCATTTTTATCTCTGTTAAACCTATTTGATTTGTATTACTTTGATTTAGAACATTCTCTGATTTGAAGGGAGGCTCGTGTCCCTTAGTGAGGATGTATATGGGGTGATGATGAACTTAAGTTATTAGCAAACATAAAATAAATATGCTGTTCTGTTTTGCTCTTTAAAAAATTTAAAGGTTTACATTTAAAAAAATCTATTACCTTCTTCATCAAGAGCTCTGGATCCAGTTTCAGGCTCAGAAAGACGTAACTGCAGTACGTGGTTGTCTAAGAAATCTCCAATGTTGTCTGAGATCCTCTCTTCAAGTTGTGTCTCTCTGGTCTTCAGGTCTTCAGCCAAGGGCTCGTAACTACGAGCTGATCTGGCTGATCCAGTGTTGATCAGGGTCATGCCCTCGAAAATGTCCAGACTCTTTGTAACTGCCAAGCGTTCGGTGAATTTGTAAGCTTTTTCCTGTGAAGAAAATATTTGTATTAACAACTATACTTTAATCACTATAAAATTTTGGTTGCCATCTAAAGGGGCTATTAATGCTTCTAAAAAGGGTCTTTAAAATATATTTTTAATTATTTTATTGAAGCAACAATCAAAATATTTCCAGATTTTAATTCAGAAAATTTAACCGGTTCAGGTTTTTAATATTTGGTCAAATTGGAGGTGTCAGTTGCAAATTAATAGATTTCACTTCAGCAGCAACAATAGATCGTAGCTCTCCCAGCTTTCAATTTCAATGCAGAGTTTTCCACACATCACTTAACACTTATTAACACTGTTTCACTATTGTTCACCTTAAGACATAGCGTAGTATCATTCTCAATGCACTCCGAAACAACACCAACTAAATTTTCCGCAATTCCGTTTTCATGCACTGGGCTACACTGCACTGAAGCCAAAATGGCTAAAACCACAATTTTCTTCCACATTTTCGAAAAATGTGTTTAAAATTCAAGCAGGTGCTTTTACTTCGCCAACGCTTGGCAAGTTATGATATCTTCCCAAAAAACTGATGGATTTTATCCTTCGTACCCCCACTACGCTTTTGTCATTGTGATGCAAAGATGTGTACGTAGTTTGACGTCTCGTACTAACTGATGTACTGCGTGCAGTATGGGGCTCGTAGACATAGGAATAAGTAGAAAAACAAATATTTGATCTTAGAAAGCGAACCAAAGTTTGCATTTACGACATCTCAAACGCTTACGCCGGCATTTGTGATGTTAGTGCAAATGAAACGAAAGAAAAAGTGTGATTGTTTGATTTTTCGTACATTGGGAAGTGAAATCTAACATCACTAAGCTTTGGTTTCGAAATAGTGAACCTACTTATGTCCGTTCACGTAATTTCCTTCAGGATGTTGCCTATTAATACATTTCTAAAATTATAACTTAAAAAGTGAAATTGTTTGCTAGCTTTTGAATAGTACCATCCTAATTTTATATGTAGCTATTTTTCCAATTCTAGTTTGGAGGTCATGATCGCATATGCGTTAGAACCGGAAAGTAAGATGACCCTGTAGACCGACTTTCTGCCGCGTCGTATGCTTTTCCAAATTTTATTGATGGCCACATTTTCTATAGTAGCGTAAGATTTTTTTGAGAAATTGGATAAACTTAAATTCTCATAATCTGTTAATTACATATTAGCGTACTGCACAGCTATGAATGACCATTTAAAATCTGTTCTACTTCACGCTAAGGAATTACGTGTTTAGGCTTTTTGTGATTAGCGAGGTAATGAATAAATAATCTTTCATTTATCAAAAAGAAATGGTTTCATAGGCTTATATTAAATGGTTGATAAGTTACTCCGATTCTGTCATGTAAAATTATTTATTTATTTGGTAAACAATAACTAAATCATTTTAGAAGAAATGTTGAAAGGTTCCTATTCTTCAACTGTGCTAAATCAAACCTAATTAAAATCGGTGTACATTTTCACATGAACGCATTAAATGAGCTATGAGACTACGTAATAGGTACAAAATTATAACATGTGAAAGACTAGCAAAATCGAATAAAGTTTTAATAAAATGCTTTTAATTGTTTCATTCATAGAATTTTCAGTGAAATGAATACAAACATTTTCAGTAAAAATATGTACAAAAAAGGCTTAGCATGTAACAACCACAAGTACGACTCTTTAAAAAACTTTTTATTTAATACGACATATCATTTAAATAGTCAATTTATTTTGACATTCCACTACCACGAAAAATTTTCAAACATTAACCTTACGCACAAATTGAATCTCTGACCCAAAAACCAGCCTACCCACATCGGCGTGTCAGCAAAATTCGGTTTACTAAAACATCAGACATTACTTCGGCGAACGCAGAGCCTTTGATGCCCCGAAGATTCTCAGTCAAAAATCACTTGACCCCTTTACCTTGTAAACCGGCTCGCGAATTCTTGAAAGAATCCATACACCGGCAGTGAAAGTTGACGAAGTTCTTTAACAGAACTGCAGTAATGCAGGTTACATCAGCCCGATGACGACGGTTACAATTTGATGTAGTACACTTGAACTCGATTACATGTTTAATCGTTTTATAATGGCGCCAACTGACTGTTGCTATGTTGTTTATAGATAAAGTGGGCTAGGAGGCTTAGAATGTGTACAGCCAATATTGATTTTGGGCATTGGGGTAATGAAGACAGGTTTGTTGAGAGATTTAGAAATTAGCTCCCTGTTGAAAATTTTTGCATGGATTACACTCTTTTTTTTAAGAACAAAGTATTCTCACAAATAAGAGGATATTTATGCAATATCGATTTTCAACGACCAAACCGTAGTATCACTTTCAAAGACCAAACATAGTATAAAACGAAGTCTCTTCCCGCTGTCTTTCTGTTCCTATGTATGCTTAGATCTTTAAAACTACGCAACGGATTTTGATGCGGTTTTTTTAATAGATAGAGTGAGTTAAGAGAAAGGTTTATATGTATAATACATGCATATGTATAATACAGTTGACGCCGGTTTGGTCGAGTGGTAGTGACGCTGCCTCTTGATCGGCGGGTCCTGGGTTCGATCCCCAGTCGGGGCAAACATTTGTGTAAAAAGCAGATGTTTGTTCTCGGGTCATGGGTGTTTGTGTTTGTCTTTATGTGTGTTCCAAGGGACCCACGACACAAGGGAAAACCTTAGTGTGGGCCTTTGAGTGTGTAGCATTTATTTATTTTATTTTATAATATATTAGAGAAACACTGTAAATTTTAGAGGTTTCTAATGTGATGTCGTAAATAAACACATTTTTTTGCGCTTACATTGCTAACGCTGGCTGAAACCTACGAGATAGATCAAACTAATATACTACAGTATTGTACACCAAAAAGTCCGCAATGGGATATGTCTATCTCTTTAGGGATAAACCACAAAGAAGAAAACTTAAAACTAAACATTGAAGTAATCAATAAATTTTAAAATAATCGAAATACTAACTTCTAGGCACACCTTTCCCTATAAGAAACGGAAATTTAAATAATTTTATTTGAGGTCCGTAAAATGTACATTTTATTTTATCCCTCTTGTTATTGTACATAATAGGTCTTTACCTATGAAATTTCCGATTTTTTCTCAAGCTTTATTTTATTCATAATTTATTTCATTGAACAGCTATTACTAAAATTGTTTTTTATTTAAAACCATGGCCATATAACGGAGATATTGAGTTAAATTAATACATATTTACTTTAGATTTATTTGCTGAAAAAGAAGCTCAAATATAGCTCGTTTCATCCGTTGCCCGTTTCATTGCTTATTTTTGCTGTACCGTTGTTACAATTACAAATTTCAATAAAGTAAGTATGATGAAAATTTACTTAATGTTGTCCAAACCTTCCCACAAAATTTTGCTAAATTTGGATTTTACATTCCCGAGTAAAATCCAAAAACGTTAGTATGGAAAATTCAGTTTTCCAAAAATATTGTATGAAAAACGGCAATTTCATAGGTAAAGCCCTATTATTTTAACCCAGTAGTGTCCCAACATCGCTAGAATACTTCTCCTATGAAGTCATTATCAACTCTTCATCACTTCGTTGTTCAACTGGTTGGTCAAGTAACTAAACAAGTGTAATTGTAAGTGGTTAGAGTATTCATTATATAATTACTGAACCGCATATATTGCATCTCAGTATTTCCGCCCTACTAAAGAGTAGGACATGTGAACTCTACATAGTTTTCTCAAGGAATCTAAAATATCTTCTTGATTTCTAATTCTGAGTACCTTTTTTGGAATGAAATTGGCTTGAGAAATGGCAAAAGAAATTTTAAATATGTACCTATCTAGGTACAAAGAAGTCATCTGACTTCTTTTTTGTCTGCAGTAATTATTGTTGACTTTCCTTAGGGAGATATCGTGGGACTGTTATTATTCCTAATGTACACGTGTTAGATGATAATGATTACATTGGTTTAATCAATCATGACTATGCAATACATATTACGAGATCCGTTACATTGTAGGAAAGCAACTTTAGTCTGTCGTTTTTAACATGCAGCATATCCATTCTCCCACATGCATGTTACAACTTATGTGATAGAATTCCAGTAAAGATATCAGTGTTTTTGAAGCAAATGAAATTGTGAGGAGAAGCAAACATTGCTTGCTTATTTTGAAATAATTGCCTGGTAATAATAAGTATTAATAGAAAAACGTGTAAAGCTTTTAGAAATCGACTAAAAATAAACAAGTAGTTAAGCAGACCGTTGCTTTTAGCCTAACCTTACTTTATCGTAAAAATGTCAGTGACCTAGAACTTGGATTGACTCATGTCGTCGTTTTGTTGAGTAGCAACAAAAATCGACCGAGATTACACCAGAAGATATACTGACTTAGGAAAGTGTTTTACTATGATATTTCTTATAACAATTGTTAGTTAAGAGTTGCATACACTTACTTTGCTTTTACAGCCCTTACAGAAAAATTAACAATGCCATTATAATAAATAAAGGAAAAGTTTGTAGAGCAATTTCTATAAAAATTAGAAAACTAAACAAACGCTTATCGTTAGTTTTCAGGTTTCTAATATGGAAGACAGACAGTTTAGAATGTGCCATCTAGTGGAAAAGCTTTGAACTTTTTAAACATTTCGGTAGCAAGGTCGTCATTCTTGCGCTACAAAATTTACTGAAATTATGAAGTGCAAACTGAAAAACACTTTAATGGTTTTTCATACGCTAAACTCTGCGTATAAATTTTTTTTTTTTAAATAAAAATCATTTTCACATTAAAAGCTTATCGCCATTGACGTCACAGTGAAAACCAAGAATGCTATCTAACAAAACCAAAATCCTCCTAAATCTTACGTGACTGCCTACATATTTCAGTTTCACTGAAATTATCAGAGTTATCACCTGTTCGCGAGTACTACGTAACAGCGGAAGTCACGTCGAGGCATTGCATTGAGAAGAAAGCGGTGACCTTGAGCAACGGGACTTTGAAGATTGCGCTTTTACACTGGGCGATTCCTTATTGATGTTTCGCAATTTTATATTTTATTATCTTTTCTCCTGAGACTCCGTTTCTGTCAGAATTCGGGAAAATTATGATCTTTATGTCACCCGCTGATAACAGAGCTTTCTACCTGTGAAAGAAATTTTGAAGTCGGTCCAGTAGTTTTTGAGTTTATTCGTTAGAATCATACAAAAATACAAATTTTTCCTTTTTACCAATATTGGTGTAGAATAGAGGATGCCCGGAACTTCGGTTCCGTGAAAATTTCATAAAATCGTTCCTTATTCCTTTCCCTACGTTATAATAGGTACCTTCGTGCTAAATTTCAGTATTCTTGTTTCAAAGATTTGGGCGAGGCGTTAATGAGTCAGTGAAAAAGGACCTGTATTTTTAAATATGATTCTTAAAACTAGGTAACATTTATGTCTGCTATTAGCAAAAGTAGGGTGATAAAAGACCATTTCAAGTGTTTTGGGCTCAACTCTGTAAAATCTCAATAAAAATAATATAGGCGTGTTACAAATGGTTTCTTCTCTACATCTCTATTCGTACTTTATGTTCGAATATTTTTGGTTTTATTAAGTATTCTCTTGTGTCTGAATTATTGTTTTTTATTTCTATGTCTACTTTAATTTATTTATAAAATTTAAGAATTTGTTTAAGAAGGTTTAAAGGCGTGTCCTGCCCATGTCTGTAAGAATTGTTGTTAGTGTATTCAACAATCCCTACTACTCGATGTTTGTGTGTTTGGATATTTATTACTCAATCACACAAAAACTACTGGAACTATTTTGATGAAATTTTTTAGATTATACTATGTAGGCTACATATTTTCGATAAACTCAATTTAGACAATCAGAAGGGTGGCATAAAAAATAAAAATAAAATAGTAATTCAAACACCAGCACCTGAAGAACATACAGCGAGACGTACCACTCAAACGGCTGCAAAATTTAACTTTGACAGCTATTATCATTCGATCACTAACTCACCGGGACTTTTGAAATTTCATTGCTATGACTCGCAGTTTATGCTAGGGGTTCTGTTACTTTGTAATTCAACAAAATATTTTCACAGTTTCACGCCGTGTGAAGCGCTACCCATGCCATGGGTGCGGCTTCCCATAAGGAACTTTCGCGACCCACTTCGCACCTTACGTCCTACGTTGCAGGAATGTTCCGGATTTGTACAGATTTTTACGTATCTTTTTATATTATTACCTTGTTATATAAGGCCACAGGTTCAATTCTCGCTCTAGATACATGCCAGCATTTTCTGGTTGAATCATTACCCGAGGAATATCGAAGGAAGAAACTTACATTATTTTCTAGTATACTGGGTGCCTATTCCGCTAAGCAATGCGTTTCAATGGCAGTGGAATGACGACGGTGACCGTTTTATCTGCTCAGTTATTAGGCAGCTTGCAACTTATCATTTTGTAGGCGATGGCGCTGTTAATCAAGGCAGCTTGTCATAAAATATATGAAATTTAGAATAGAATTCTTAAGTTCGTCATCTCAACCGATAAAATGGTCAGTAGTCGACTCTCTAACGGCTTAAGCGAGAGGTAGTGAGTTCCATGCCATGTATTAATGACTATTTTTCAAAGTTAAGTACATTATGTAGTTGTAGGGAAAAATATCGTGAGGAAATCGTGAGGTCACTGAACGTGTAATCAAGCTCTGATCCGGTCCGGTTCCCTGTTAGCAGGGTCACGGAGATCAGACGGCAGTCTGGTCAAACGTAACCCGAATGACGGGACTAAAACACTAGGAAGAAGAATGGATAAAATAGTTTCTATTGAGATTCCACTGCCATTGAAACACCATTGTAATAGACTAGCTATTCTGCTAAGACTATGACAGCGTTATTAAAGCTGTTATTTATTTTTAACATCATCAGTTAGTATTCTTAAGTAAGTTCGTCAGTAATCAACTGAAAATCTATGATAAAAAGAGTCTTACTCAAACTTATTTTCTTATTTTTGAAAATATAAGGTAGGTACTTTGACACAACACACTTTTTTGGTTAATAAAAACACACTTTTTTGTTTATGGGGTCACATTGTAGAATATAAAAATTTACCATATTTTATACCCAAGTGAAGTAAAGGTACCGGATACGGATTCTGTGGACACAAGTTTATTTACGATCTTTACAACTGACGTACCTATTCTGCCATGCTCTTAAAACATCACTTAAACTTATTACTGACTTCAAAAAAGGAGGAGGTTCTATGTTTGACTGTATGTATTTTTTTAATGTATGTTCACCAATTTCTCCGCCAATTATGGACCGATTTCCAAAATTCTTTTTTGTTCAAAAGAGTGTACTTCAGAGGTGGTTTCATATAAATTTTATTGAAAATGATTCTGTACTTTTAAAAAAATCAACAGAAACAAAAAAATACTACAAACTAGAACATCATTTAAATATATGAGTGTTATTTTCGTTTGTGGTTATCTGTTAATAGGCATTGTAGTCTGAAAAAAATATTAGTTATCTACTTTGTGCGAACTGTTGTTGGGATTGAGGTTGGTGACTCATACGTTTTTAACGTGGAAAATTACACAATAAGTGTATTTAATGCACTTTAATTTACAATAAATATCAGCTAAGGAATATTCACATACGGAAAAGTAAGAAAAAAAATCTTAAAAACTTTAACAGTTCTTTACTTTTTAATTATGTGATGGCCCATTTCTTGATTCTGAGAATTATTTATTGTTTTGAACTTTCTAAGCCATAATCTTTTTCCTCTCCCCAGTCCATCGTGTGGTTGTCTACCATTTGGAATATGCCAAAATGCCTGACAATGATCCTAAATTTCGTGTAAGAACATCTAAATTAACTGAATTTTCGCTGATAAGTTAAAAGTATAAATGAAAAACCCTTTAGGACCCAGAATACACCGGCACGAACAGGATGTAGTCTTGGAAAGCAATACGGATGTGTTTAGTAGAAATCCTAAACAGCTTTTCACACACTGAGTGCAAATAACACTAGTTCTAAACATTGTGTGGCATACAGAGATGCATTGAGTAGTTTAAATTATGAACATACTGCCCGGGACTTCGGTTAAGTCCCATAAAGTTTTATCATAATCCGTACCGTACTTTTTGTGTGAAGAAGTAACAAACATATTATAAATGCACGTCACAATCTTTCGCCTTTGTAATTATTAGAGTGATGTGATGTGATTAATATCTAGTAGTACTTTCCAGTTGTAATTCAAGGTAGGTAACTATTTCTTTCTAGACTTTATTCATTCATAAATAACATTATTTTTTGGAGAATTTAATAATAAACTAAGGAATCTAACTGTACTTTTTACTATCGTGCAGGTATAATCATTTTCGTAGCAAATTTCTCTTACTGTACCGATAACTGAACTAATGTATTACTGAGCGACCTATACTCTCACGTCTGCTATCTATCCCTATCGGGGTAGGTAGATCATTATGTGGTTCTAGAACTTTCGGAAGTCTACACTCCCATGAAGAAGAAGTCTCATTGCGTATGCTAGGGTAGCAGCTGGAGTTAAACAAAAACTTCGTAAAAAAGGCTATTGTAGAATTTCTGATTATTTGATAGACAAGCAACCCTGGGAATAAATTGCTCAGCTCCAGAGTTATTCAGATACTAAGTCAATTAAAATCAGAAGTAAGAAAATTTATATGATTGACTTAAAAAGAGCGACCCTCGGAGTTTCTTGCCTATTCTTCTCCTGAGGAAGACTGCACCTTTGCAAATAGGTGCAAAGTCAAAAATGCTAAAGTAATTCACTATTTCGCTCAATGATTTATATTGATTTTGCTAATGTATTTTTATGACGTTTTCAAGCAGCACTTTGTATGTTCTATGAAATAAACATTTTTGACTTTTGACTTTTGAGTGGGTTCTCAAAACGTAAGTCTGTTCGGAAATTGCAGAATTCTTTGTAGCAATTTAGCCACTTTGGTTTTTGAATTACACCTATCAATCTTTCTGGAACCCTTTTCCTCTATATAAAATTTTATTATCAATTACAGAATTCTTTATAGCAATTTAGCCACTTTGGTTTTTGAATTACACCTATCAATCTTTCTGGAACCTCTTTTCCTCTATATCAAATTTTATTATCATCCGAAACCTAAAAACTAAAAACGTACCTGCAGTTAACATTTAAATCTATGTAAACACAGTCGCAGTAAATGTGTGTGTTTGTTTTCTCACTACATATTTACTCTTCAACTGGTTTCTACTCTACACCATCGTCAATGTACATTTACTTACTTTATTGAATGGTTTTATGAATGCTACAGAATTGTTTAAAATTTTAAATTCATACATACTTAATAGACTTTGGTCTAATGTGTTTAGCGGGACGGACTCCTAAGCCAGACAGTAATTAAACAAAAACTTTGCAAAACGGGCTATTACATAATTTCTGATTATGTATCAGACAAACAGCCTTGGCAGTAAACTGCTGTATTGGCTTGACCTGCCAAATCCTGGGTCATGCATGGTATGCATAGAAACGGGAAAAAGCAATAGGAAGAAGACATATTCACTTTATTCCTTGTTTGAGTAGATAGAGTTTACATGAAAATATAAAATAAGCACTGGTAAATCTATTTCTTCTCCTACATTAGCCCACAAAACTGTTTTAGTGTAACAAAAGTGGATTCATGAAAAAAAACTAAAAAGTTTATTATTTTTTTATTCTCATCTCTCCATTTCTCCCGATCTTCTGCGAACTCCCTGCAGTCCTTTTCGTAACCAGCTAAGTCGTCCTGCTATCTTTTTTTGTAGGTCTGCCTCTACGATGCCAGTTTTGGGGTTTCAACCCTGGCCCAGTCCCACTTCTGAGAAACGGATTTGTAACCAACGTCTCGAACGCCTGTTTTAGAAGACAGCGCAAATTTCTTAATCTATTCTTTTGAGACCCAGCACACTGCGCTGTTTCCAAAAATAAAAACTTGAGCGATCAGCTGATTTCCTTAGCATAGTCGTAGAGTTGTTAAAACATTGACGGGTAAGCATTACTTCAGTTTATGTGAAGATTTCATGTCTTTAACTTCGGGAAAATCAGAGATCTTGATTTAGACTAATAACTTATCTACTATTCAATTGCAAGTTAAGAAAGATACATAATATTAATTGTCATCAAGTAGGAAGTTTTATTCAATCGAATATTTATCTATTTAAATTTTTGCCCGGGACTTCGTTCCCGTGGGAATATTTTCGTAAATTTTCCCATGTTTTAAATATTTATTCTGCTATTCGGGACGGAGACAAATACAACAAATAAAAAACCATGTAAATCGGTTGAGCCGTTCTCGAGTTATAAGTGTTTGAAGAAACACGACTTTGTTTTATATATTAAGAATATCAAAGAAAAAAAAATGTTTACATTTGAAGGAGCACAGCTTTACAACAAATTACCATCTAATTTAAAAAACGTCGAATCACTAGAAATATTTAAGTCGAAACTATACGAATACCTGCTAAAGTGAATTTGAAACAATAAATACATACTAATAGAAAATGACTACCTATACTACTTAAATTTTGTTAAGAAAAAAAAAACTATGTTTAAAAAGTGTGTTTTTGTGTTTAACTAGGTGTGAGATTGTGAATTTTAATCTTACCTCAATGTCTTTAATGTGAGTTGTAAGTTAACCCTATCTACTACGTACTAACCACTCTTAAATCTATATTGTCTTGCCTGTGTACAGCGACAAAAATAATTTACTTTTATAAACTAACCCTTTTCTCATGTAAGTGACATTGTCTTAATGATAAATAAAGACTCTTTAAACTGATATCAACTCTATGTCCGACATAACTATGTACAATACTTGTCATTATCTGTCACTGTTATCTTTGCATACATCCGATGCTCCTAATTAGGGATCTTAGTGCTCCATAATCGTCGTGCTAGCGGTGCACTTTGCTGATCAACGGACGAGGCTCTGGCGCACTTTAACCCCTGAAGGGTGTCTTTACTTGATATTTTCGACTTCGCCGTTCAATTTTTAATTTTGATTAAAATACTCAGACTTTGGCAAAATCACGATCCAATTCTCAAATAATTAATTAATTGCTCCAAATTACAGAATGATTGATTATTTACGTATACCTGTGCGATGGCTACTCCTTTTTACCAGCCCATATAAGTCCCCAACGAGGATGCAAGGGCCTCCCTTCGAAACACGAAGGGGATTTAGGCCATAATCCGTCACGCTGGCCCGATACCGGTTGGTGGATCGCTCGTCTTTCGAAAACGATTTTTTTCAGACGTGCGGGTTTCATCACGATGTTTTCCTTCATCGCTGGGCAAGTGATAATTACTTAGAATCCGAAAAGACGAATTTAGTGGTAATGCCCGCACCAGGGTTTGAACCCAGAACCTTCCGGTTACAAGTCTGGCTCATTACCAAGTGGGCAAACACCGCTCCTTTTAATAAGTTGACTTCATTCAGAAGATGCAGATTTTTTAACGGAAACTAATTTCGGCTACAAACTAATTACCTTCAAAAGTTGACAATTTTAAACTGTCCACGATCAAATCTGTAGATAAAGCAACCTTTTCTTGACAATAAAAGAATTATTCTTCACAAAAAACAGACAAATGGTGTAATAATTGCATATTTACCGCACTTGGACGCGTAAGTAGTTTCCTATTGTGCTCATAATTTGTTGTGTTTGAAGTAGCTAGTAATCTTTCATCCAATAGTCGAGTTAGCTCAGTTTTCCCTTTTCTTTGTAGATTTTATTTATCTAAGTAATCTTAGGTATTTTGCAACTATATTCAGTCAGTTAGATGCGCCCAAAATATGCTTTTATTGTTCAAAAATTGATTTTTTTGCTTTAGGGCGGAAAAACTCGTAATTGGCAAAACCTCTCGGGCAATGCTGGCTCTTACACTAGCCTTTCTTATAATACAGTAGGTAAACGCTGTACTGTTTGAATTTATCATCATAATTAATTACTCTTTGTATTCTATTCTACACCGGCCGGTAGCAGTACAGGTAGATAGGTATTTTACCGTACAAGTCGATCTGACTTTTAAGGGTGCTGGTTTTCGCCTAAATACTGAAAACTAAACAAAAACGATCGGTTGTAAATTACTTAGTAATTATTGTGATTTACTTCAACAACTTACCTTTAAAGGGGTAAAAAAATACAGTCTCTTTTAATAATATTTTATTTTTTACGTGGATCCAACGTAAATGTTAAGTTTATTTACATTCGTTCCATAAATAAATTCGTTCTTTCTGTTATAAATATGACTCATTTCATACTCGCAAATAGTAACACAATATAATATACACAAAACATAATTATAGACATACATGAAATGATAATAATTTAAAGAGAAATAAAAATATCTTTGGAACTAAAACTTAAAAATATTAGGTAAATTATACTAATCTCATCTTTCAATCTTCTTTAAAATAAGAAGAAAGTAAAGCAAATACGTATAAATTACTTATAAAATACATGAATACTATAAATGAATATAAAAATAACAAACTAAAACAAAGAGACTAAAATAAATCAGTCGTTGCAAACCTAAAAATAAACTAAAATAAAAAATATAAAAATACTGGTAAAATAAAAAATACTGTTGTGTACCATTCAGACAATCACACAGACACACATCAACTCAGACACAATGATATAAATAGTCGTAATAATTTACGGTGGCTAACATCGAAGATTAATGGAATGATAAATTATGACTCAAGTTGAAATAATACCCACGGGCATATTATTTAAATTAATCGTCTAAATAAATAGGTAAGATATCTACTATGCTTGCTTGGCATGAGCTGCGTAGGCCAAGTTTTGGGCGTCTTGTGACCGACCCCAGCCTCCGGAGCTTTCCCATCCGTGATGCTCTTCATGAGCGGGTTCAGACCAACCACTGCTTTTCTTAGAATCGAGGAGTTTCTTGAGAGCTCCAAAGGCAGCAGCGATGAATGCGATCTTGCCGAGGAGGTATGCTTTGAAGACCGCAAAGGCGATGATACCGAGGAAGAGAGGCACAAGAGCAGCAAGCTTCAGCTTAAGGAGGGCCAGGATTGGCAGCAGCTTCTTCAGCTTCTTCTTCTTCTTGCCACGGCCTGTAACAAAAGAAAGACGCTCTTCATTTTTTACGACACTCAGGCTCCATCGTTGTAACAAACTCAAATCACAGTTTACACTAGCAGCTTTAAGTCATTCTATAACTGCTTTGCAAAAATAAGTTTTTTTGAAAAAAAACATTTTAAAATTCATAACTCTGTTGTTGGTTTTGGGTAGAAAGTAAAAATTCAAAAGCTTTTTTAATAAAAATTCCATTGCCATGAACAATCTAGTCAAGATCACACGCACATCAATAATTGTTATCTTCCTGCCTATTGTAAAGTTAACAGCAAAAACTCAAATTACCAGTAAAGATTTACAACTTCATTCTGAGAACTAAGTTTGTAGTGCACATTTGCATTGACACATAAGTAGAAGCTCTCAAGAAACAATTAATTGACCTCATTACCATACTTTTACAGCTACTTAATCGTATTTGTACAATCAGAATTGTTTGCTATCTCTTCACCGATGACATAGTTGATTTTCGTAAAAAAAAGATTTTCGCTGCTTGTACTTTTAAAGCTGCAGTAAATTAAGAAAAGCATCTTGAGTTTTAAGTCAAGTTGATTTTAAAATCAAAAAGGGTGATGACCTTTTAACAAGTTAAAGCAGTATTTAATAAAATAAATAACAACTGCAACAGCAAGGATGTTATTAATGTCTGCGTTTATAGTTGCCGCATTTTTTAAAGTATCTTGCTCTTGCACTTCGATCAATAAATACTTACATAAAAAAGTCTTTGACCTGTCTTTTCAAGGGTTGATGACCCGGCAAAGTTTTTGTACGGTTTTCCTTAAATTGGTTCCCAAAATATCTGATTAAATATTTGTATGTATTGAATAACATGATAACAGTTAAAAAGTTTATTTACGATGTTCTTTTTCGCTGCTTGTAATTTTAAAACGACACAAAATTAAGGAAACCACCTTAGACTTTTTATGAAGTCAACTTTGGTATCAAAAGAGTGATGACCTTTAAATGATTTAAAGCAGTACTGAATAAAATAAACAACAAACTGCAACAGCAAGGATGTTATTTATGTCTGCGTTTACAGTTGCCGCATATTTTAAAGTATCTTGCTCTTGCACTTCGATCAATAAATACTTACATAAAAAAGTCTTTGACCTGTCTTTTCAAGGGTTGATGACCCGGCAAAGTTTTTGTACGGTTTTCCTTAAGTTAGTTCCCAAAAAATCTCATTCTATATTTTAAGTATTGAATAACGTGACAACAGTTAAAAAGTTTATATACGATGTTTTATTTTATCTGTTTGTAATTTTAAAACGATACCAAATTAAGGAAACCACCTTAGGCTTTTTGTTAAGTCAATTTTGGAATCAAAAGGGTGATGGCTTTTAAACGAGATAAGAAAACTATAAAACTGTTATCAATGTGTGAGTAGAATATTTTGCATCTCGACTAACAAATACTTAATAAATAAATAAGTAAAAAAAGTCTTTGACCGGTCATTGTCCAGGGACATTGACCATTCAACGTTTTTTTTACGGTTTTCCTTAAGTTGCTTTAAAAAATATCCGGTTCAATATTTGTATAAATTGTATAACATGATAACAGTTAAAAAGTTTATGTGATGTTTTTTCTCTGCTCGCAATTTTAACACGACACCAAACCAAGGAAACCACCGTAGGCTTTTTGTTGAGTCAACTTTGGAATCAAAAGGGTGTTGACTTGAAAACGAGATACAAAATACTCTGTAAAAATTTTATCAATGTGTGAGTAGAATATCTTGTACCTCGACCAAAAAATACTTAATAATTAAATAAAAAAGTCTTCGACCGGTTATTGTCCATGGACATTGACCATTCAACTTTTTTTTACGGTTTTCCTTAAGTTGCTTTAAAAAATATCTGATTCAATATTTGTATGTATTATATAACATGATAACAGTTAAAAAGTTTATAAGCGATGTTTTTTCTCTGCTTGTAATTTTAACACGACACCAAATCAAGAAACTACCTTAGGCTTTTTGTTGAGTCAACTTTGGAATCAAAAGGTTGATCACTTGAAAACGAGATACAAAATACTCTGTAAAAATGTTATCAATTTGTGAGTAGAATATATTGTACCTCGACCAACGAATACTTAACACTAGAGTGCACGCGCGGGCTACAAGTGTAGCCCACGGTGACATTTTTGGCATTTTTGTCAAAACGATTCGCTCTACAGTGTTGCCATCTTAGGTATTCTTTTAGTAGGAATCTCTGCACCCGTCAGTGGCGTGCCGAGACTCGCGGCGCAAGGAAGTCTTCGTAAATTGCCTTTAAAGTTGCTGGGCTACGTATGTAGCCCGCGCGACCGCGCGAGCGTTCGAGGAACTTCTTCAATAAAGATCTCGTCAAGTTTAAAGGTAAATATATGATTGTTCCTGTAATATACTTATACAAAATTCATATAATATTAATAATAGGTTATGTTTACGTCATATTAATGTATAACTACATAGTATTTCTATCTTTTTAGACAATTATGGCAACAAATGCAACTAATGAAAAACAGATACAAGAATGGTTGATGGAGGACGATTAAGACAGCGATAGTTCTAGTTCAAGTGAAAATGAAGAAGTAGAAGATCCTGTGGAACAAAATGTACCCTATCATTCTCCACACGAGTCCGAAAGTGAGCAAGATGGCTCAGAGGTGGATGCGGAACAAGAGATGTCTGACGACGATATTCCTTTGTCAGCTTTGGCCAGTTATCAGTCTCGTAATGGAACAAAATGGAGTAAGGTACCATCGCCTACTACAAGAACACGATCCCACAATATTGTTTCTCGTCCCCCGGGTGCATTAGGCGTGGCAAAGGACGCTAAAACAGCTCTTCAGTCCTTTACCCTTTTCTTTGATGCGGACATATTGAATATTCTTGTGGAATCAACAAACATTAACATAGATACAAAAAAAACTAAATTTCAAAGAGATAGAGGTACTCTTGTGCCGATTCGGGGTGATGTTGGTCGCTGTTCTTTTTGTAGCAGAGTTCGAGACCGCAGCACTCGCAAACAGTGTAGCAAATGTATGAGGCGCATTTGTAGTGACCATCAGGTGACTCTGTGTCCTCAATGCGTAGAGAGCGAATATTTTTTTTTAATAATTTTGATTTCCTATACTATGTTGATAGTAAAAATAGTATTTAGCAATATGCTATTTATTGTAAATCTAGAATTAAGGCTGATTGATCTCGCACTGTCCAAATAATGTTGATTTTTTAGAAGTTTCGTAATTACACCAAATTTTAATTCCAAAGGTAAAATTTTGTTAAAGAAATAATATGTCTAGATAAATAAAAGGTTAATTAATAATAATATTTTGTGTTTTAGTTATTTTATTATTATTTGAAGACAGAAAATGACATGGAAGTGGGCTACACCCGTAGCCCGCGCGAGCGTTCTAGGAGTATTTTAGAGCGCGTGCGCTCTAGTGTTAATAAATAAATAAGTATAAAAGTCTTTCACTGGTCGTTGTCCAGGGACATTGACCGGTCAAAGAGTTTTACGGTTTTCCTTAAGTTGCTTTCAAAAATATCTGATGTAACGATTTATCTGATGTTTTTTTTTTCATGTCATTGATAACTTTAAAAAACTTATACACTTAAAAAAATATTTAGAAAGAAAAAAATACATATAACAGAACAGACAAGATCACACATTAATACAAGATGCACTAGAGAGAAACATAAAAACAATAAAAAGCAACCCAGAAAGATAAATTTATCTACAATGCCACTTTAAAATAATACTTTTTAGACCTTCTCAAAATGCACTTAGTTTAAACAATATAACGACTACGACATTATTAAGAACAGTTTTCACTTCTACTTAATTTATCTATAAACTTCTAGGTAGATATATTTTATCTTTAATTCGCATTTATCGAATTAGTTTTGGCATTTTGTTTAATACTCGTTTCGAATTTAAACTGTTATTGAAAATTTCTGTACAGCTTTCATCGTATTTTTATTTAATTATTATGTTTACTCTTTCCGTTACATCGTGCTTTATGTGTCTATCAATAGGTTTTTGATTGGGTTCTTGTAGCTCCAAATGATTGTTTAGGTCTTTAAAGGTCATTATTCTATTTCTAATTGCTCTCTGCACCTCTTTGTGTGTCGGCTTTTGAGTGATTGTGAGATCGTTTTCACTTGCAAGTCGTTTATTTAGATGACATGATAGTTTTAGAATTTTAAGGGCCGAATGTACGATGGGGCTTGTTTTAGAAATTCACACTGCCATCACCACCGGCCTGGTTTTACAGTGATGGTTAGAAGTTCTTAAGAAGCCACGAGTTCTATTCCCTGTTAGGGAGTTTTTACAGTAGAGATAAACTAGCTTGACGTTCGGCACTTCGTTTCCGTGGAAGTTTGGGAAAATTATGTAGCCTATTCTGAAGTCTAAACTATACTACTGAAAAAATAATCAAAATTCGTCCAATAGTATTTGTTTCAAGGTGTAACGATCATCCTCACAAACTTTTGCATTTGTGACATTAGTAGGATAATTAAATAATTTAAAACCAATTTTTATTTATAAAGAATGGTTTAGCTCTTGACCACAACCTGGCTCAGGGCAAAGATGCGGTCGAGGATATAGCGAGCTAACCTAGAAGAAGCCCATTTTGCTTACGGGATTTGTCTGGTTCGTTTTAAAAAAATAGTACATTGCTTAATTTTTATTCCATTTTATTATAGTTTTTGTTTTTGGACAATAAATCTGTTTTGTGGTTTAGTTCTCTAAATAGAAATTGTAGGAGTATTACAGTCAGATTTTGTATTTTAAAAATATTTAAAGGTCAAAGGTGTACATATTTTTTAAATATTTCCGGTTATACTACAACAATCAATATTGTGATATGTTTATATAAAAAAAATGAAACTGTCACCTACTAAACTCAGGCTTTGAGCACAATATGCAATACTAATGATATCTCTGACAGCACTTAGGCTGTTTGAGGTACTCTTTAGATGCATATGCTGAGGTCATAAGTTGTCTCTATTTGTCCATTCATTATGCTAAAAACTTTGCACTTGTGCCTTAGAAAGTTGTGTTTCGTCCTTTTTGACGAGAATATGTCTTTTTTACTTCCATAGTGCGAAGTAGGACGGAAATAAAAAACTGACGATAGCAAAAATCGGGGCATACAGTTTTTTATTGTAGCTACATATCTATTAACTACAACCAAATTAAAAATTACACCACTCGATAGTTAAAGAATCAAAGAATTTTTTAAGTTGATGTAGATCTGTGAGGAATCATGCGTTTTCACCTAAAACACACGGTTGGGTCGACGACATAGCCATACCCCGATTTTTAATGGTTTCCTACAAGTTATGCTTAAAAAAATTTAAGAATCCTTCTGAGTCAGTGATTTTGTCAACTAACAAAAAATAAATTAATAAGTAACGTGCTTTATCAGCAAAAGATTCAAGGAAACATTATTTTTTATAACTTTGATGAAATACTTCGTACTAAACTAAATATGGTTCACGTTTGTGCCCCGTTGGGGAGAGCAGAGATCAAAGAATTTTACTTGGCATGTTTAAATAGTAAAAATAAAAATTCAACGTACCTTCTTCTTCAATTGAATTATCTTCAGTGAAGGATTTGGGCATTCTTAGCTGCAGAGTATGGCTATCCAGGAAGTCAACTACATTATCCAGGATCCTGTCTTCGACCATAGCTTCCCTGGCCTTGGGATCTTCGGGGAGAGGATCATAGCTGCGAGCAGATCTTGGGCTGCCGGCGCCAGTGAATGTGATACCATCAAGGATGTTCAGTTCTTTTGAGCTCGCCAGGTTTTCAGAGTACTTGAGAGCTTTTTCCTGTAAATAAATTGTTTTATTTTAATTTGTGATAATTTTTAATTTAAAACTAATGTTATGTGTTTTCCCAAATAAAAATAAATGAATGACGCCAAGCACTCAAACCCCCGTGTTGATCCCAAATAATACTGTTCTTTTACAACATTTACAAACATCAACAAAAATGTCATTTAGTCGGTTGAATTCTTTTTAAACAAACCTTTGCCCTGACTGGGAATCGAACCTAGTTTCATTGGGTCAAAAAATTGACCCCGCTACCACAGATCAAACCAATCGTATCGTTCACAAGTCTGTCAATCACTCTATTATTGGATTATTAAGAGCTTGGTAGTCACTGAAATATTTTCGCAAAGCTTTTGTATTTTAAGAGTTATCCTATTTTAGTTTTTGCTTCATTTTGCAAAAAAAAGAACTTTTATAAAGCGCTTTTTTTAATTCACTTGACGTACAAATGGAAAAGATATATTTTTTGGTTTCAAATTTATGTGACCTGATTTGCAAAACTAATTTTAAACATTTACTTTAAACTAAAATGATCATCACTATTTCAGTTATAATGTCGACTAGTAGAATAAACTTTTACATCGCATCAATTACTCCCGAAACATTTTATCCGTCACCAATCACATATCCTTTCACAAATCCATCCACAGTCCCTTTTGTTCACTTTGCACTTTTTCACTACACTTGTCACTTCACTTCTCACACCTTTAAACACAGCATTGTATCTCCATCGACGCAGTCCCGAACCGCCGAAAGGAACCTGTCCATTACTCCTTCCTCCTTAGCCATGGGCATTGCCCCGGCGAGAACCACGAAACACAAGAAAGCAAGCACTTTCATCTTGGCTACAGCCTTTGAACAATTGTCAAATTGCCTGGTCTTACAGGCAGTTTTATTTTCTGATCCCCTCTCCTCGAATTTCCATATGTCACGAGACGTCAGTGTGTGCGGGTATGACGAAATGTAAATACTTTGGGCGTACGCTTTTGGAGAAAGGTTTGGATGCTGGGGTGTGGATGGATTTTGGTTACAGTACGTGTTATGTTGCTGAAGAACTTCATAGTAGCATTTAAACATAAAGCTAAAAACAAAAATTAATTGAAAATGTTTTTTATGTATTAACCTGATTTTATTGACTTTGAAAAAGTCTGTTGGAAATTCCTAATTTTTTTGTAATTAATCATGAGCCTAAAAATCTACATTTTGATATATTCAACTTTTATTTATGAAAATAATGATAAAATTCACATCAAGTAATATCAAATTATTTTTGGTGCCAAATTTGTCATCCTACAGGTATATTAGGTCCACAAGATTAGGTGCTGTTATTTCGTCAATAGTCCACAGTAAAGCCACACAAGCTTAGGCAAACATTTAGAACATTTAACACGTATTTGCTAGATTTTAATGGAAATTGAAAAGTATGTTATTATGACGATTTTTAGGGTCAGTTTTCATATCTTGTACTTACTATCGACTCACCTTATTTGGTTTTTGATGAATATTGTGTACGCTCTCACGATAAATTAAATCCGTGATACTTATTTTTACAAGTTATTTAAAATAATTGTCAGTTTTTCCGATTTAAGAATCAAAAAGTTAGCAAAAGAAGATGACATCCGGTTTTTGAGAATTTAAAGAGCTGGTTTTTGAACTTAAATTTTTCGCAATATAACTTTCTAATACGTAATAATTTCGGTACTAATTTTTATATTCCTATAACTTGATTTCTCGAGTTAAATACCATTTGTATTCTGAATAGTATAACGACAATTTGAAGGCAGCAGGCAACAAAGCGAAAGTTGAATATTTAGAACAGAAAAGGGGTGTTTATGGCATGTAAAGTGTAGAATTATTTACTGTTGTTGGCAATAACTCTATTGCAGACTGAATGCGCGAACTACATAAACATTAAATAACAAACAACAATCTTTGATATCGATAAACTTGATTAATACATAAAACAAAATAATGATGGTCAAATCACTGGGACTAACTCAAATAAAAATTTAAAAGAAGGTATTCTTGACGATATTAAACTGTTCAATCAAGAAAAGAAAAAAAAGACTACTGTTATCTATATCTATACTAATCTATACTAATATTATTAAGAGGAAAGATTTGTTTGTTTGTTTGTTTTGCATTGAATAGGCTCCGACACTACTGGACCAATTTGAAAAAATCTTTCGCCATTAGATTTCTACATTATCCGTGATTAACATAGGGTTAATCAGGGTTAATCACGAACCCTACGATAACGAAGTCCGGACGGAGAGCTAGTTTACTATAAAATTCAAGTAACGTCCAAGCGACAAATCTTCAACATTTATTTTGTTGATGTCTAGTGGTATTGCCTTTGCTCACTTTTCGAAAACTAAGTTCCTAGCAGTTAGCTGTTAAAAGCATACATTAAATTCTTCATAAATTTTAAGTTGTACCAGATTTGGGCGTACTTTTTTAAGGTCAAGTGACGCAGACAAGAATCCATTTCCTTTTGAGTTGCGTAATTTTTAACTTTCTTCAGTGATGAAGTCACAGTGTGCAAAGTTTAACTCAGGAATGTCATTTAGCAAGTGGTTTTTAAGCGGGAAAAGTTTTGAGCTTAAATTCGCCGAAGCTCTACTCGAATATACTGTGAAGCATATTGGGCTCAAACCAATACCTTGAGGTACTTCAAAATTTTAATAGGATAATATCCT
Organism: Aproaerema taeniolella; assembly: GCA_949987775.1. Lineage (NCBI taxonomy): Eukaryota > Metazoa > Arthropoda > Insecta > Lepidoptera > Gelechiidae > Aproaerema > Aproaerema taeniolella. Next base: position 8,075,985 of record OX465267.1, read on the forward strand.
TGTTATGTATGTAGACCATTAAAATGTATTAATATATTAATGGAATAAGTCCCTTTGTCCGTAACAACATAAATTCAATGTTGATAAAGAAACGGTAAACTAAAATTGGGTAGTCTATGACTACATGACAGCTTGAAACGCCAAAGACAATGCTTAACAATCTTGATAACATTGCTGGTATTGTAACTCATTGTTATTACAATCCATCATGCTCCCTTATCTGGGACTCCTAAACGAAGATCAATTTTTTAAGGCTCAACCAAATGTCGATAAACAATCGATTTTCACGCAGTACCACAGACTCTCATAACGATCCTATTGATGAATCTCAAACAATGGAAGAATTGGAGAGAGTGCACTGCCTATACAAAGAGTCAAAGAGCAGTATTCTGTACAAAAGCATCTAAGATGGGACTGTTGGAATTGATTGTATGAGTCGCGGTACCTTGTGAGCTTTTGACTGTTACGTCGTTTTTAAAAACACTTATGGAAATTTCTGATCTTCTTTTACGTCTTAAGTATGAAGCTTAACTTGTGCAAAAGCTATTCTTGCTATTTTCATTTAGAGTAATTTAATTTGTCTTGACAGTTAACATAACACTTGATGTTAGTCATTCAATAAAGGATTTTATAAATAAATTTAACATTATTATTGTGAATACGTACCTAAAACTCAAATCATAATGAAAAATTCACAATAATAGTCCTGTCCAACTCATTTTAAACATCAACCCACGCTCTTAAAATGACAAAAAACCTAAAATAATAAACTACAAACCTTTCTGAATAAAATACAAAACCAGATTTGATATCAGGTTTTATCACATAACCAACTGATTTATGACCTAAATAAGCATTGCGAAATAGCCTTTAATCGCATGTCCTAGAGTTGCATAAGCGTCGGTAACGATTTCTTCTTCAAGAACTGAATTCTCAAGAACTTTCACTACTCACGGTTCTTCGTGACCAGGCAATTCAAGCGATGACCAGACCAATCTGGTATAGGGAAGCCACTCAAGGCCACTCCATCGCTTTGAGCAAACATCTTTGCAATTGACCCTTTTGAAGCCATCTCATCAGCACGGTTTAGTTTTCCGTAAGTGTTTACTCAGTATCAATATCTGGCAAGGTATCTTAGTCTAAGTGGGAACCTTTTCAAGGCATGTAGCCTAGTTACTTTGGAGGCGATCAATGAGGTTAGAACGTATGTGGGTTATTGAATTTTAATGAATGACGAACGCAAAAATTTTCACGATCATTTCCTTGCTTCGGAGGGCACGCTAAGCCGTTGCGTCGGTCCTGGCATTTGTCGATTGATGACAATCGTTAAACCAAGTCAAAAGCTTGAAATCTTCAACTATGAGAAATAATAGACCTAGCAATTTTCTTTTAAAACACAATAATTCAACCTACAAAATACAAATTAATGTTCCTAAATCAAGCTTTCAACTTAGTAATAACTCGTGCGCAGCAGAAAGCACAAATAGCAAAATTAAGTACAAAAACGAAACTGTCCACGAAATTCTTCCTTCGAAATCAAGACGATAATGATCATTATGTTCTTGCCCTTTACGTGAGAAAAGATGAAAGATGCTGATGAGATTTTTTCCAAGAATCACGTGTTTAGTGAAGTCGTGCGTATGAAGCCCTCTTCATTGAAATTTGAAGGTTTTGTATATAGTTTAATTGTTCAACAGAATTACTAACTGTATAGAACTTGAAAAAGTTTGATTTCGATAAATTCTCTTTCCTTTTGTGTATGTATTAATAAAGTTAGTATGTTGCAAACTTTACTAATCTTGGAGTCAGAGTTTTCAAACCGCCAAATAACCTCTGATTTAAAATCCCCCTTAAGGAAGATCACGGCACGATGCCCGGTCCTTTTGAAAGGGGTGTGTAAGGATACAGATATCCAACACGCAGCTTTTGTTATTATTATCTTTTCATGAATAAGTACTTGAAATGTTTATTTTACTTCTGTGAAATCTGCATTTCTTTGTTTGATAAACAAATAACTTTTCTTTGTTTGATAAAACTTTTTTAACTAAGTAGAAAAACATATTTATTTTTTCCTAGCCATTACTGTCCCACTGTTGGGCAAAGGCCTCCCCCGCAGCCCTCCATTTGTCCTCCAAAAAAATTCTACAAAATAACCTCCAAAAGTTACTTCCAAAAAAAAAATTGACATACTAATTTTCATACACTTTGCCAAATTTCCCAAATGACATCCGCTATTCGCCCACAAGCTTCGAAGCTATTGTGCAACTGTTACCGCCGAAAATTTGTGAGCTGCATACTAAACAGCTTGACCTGTAACGTTCTATAAGAGTTATGTAAAGATGTTGAATGGCTTGCTACTGCTGAAAAGTAAGTACACGACACAGAGAGAGACAGACAGAAAGAGAAAAAGAAACCCATGGCATCTTCTCTTTTGAAGTTACTACATATGACTTAGATAATTATAGAAACGCAAAAACCTTAATCATCTAATTCGTTTAAAAAATTATGTCAAGCAGCTCATTTTAAAATAGAGGATTTAAATTAAAATACGTTTTAATTAATTTAATCTGATTTATTAAGCAATCGTTAAAGATATCGTTAAAGGTATCGCAATGTTTTTTTTTTCATTGAAACTCAACATCAAATAATTGAAAAAGTACAGAAAATAGTACAGAACGAAAAAAAAACTTATTCAGGAAATAACACATCGAGTAAGTAATGTTTGAATAACTCTAAAATAAAAAATGTTGAATAACCCCCAACATATCATGTCGTTTATAACGCTTTAACGGCTGAACTAATTTTTAACAAATATAGCTTAGAACCATCTCGATTACGTAAGCTTTCAAATATAAATGTATCCATTTATTTAGGAGCTACGATACCACAGGGACATACACAGATACTCAAGTCAAGTGAGTATAGTGAGTATCAAACTTATCACACCCCTCTTTTTTTGACGGAAGTTAAAAACTAAAGTACAAAAATCTGAAACGGATCCAGCTCAGCAAAGTCATTGGGATTAGCATGAACGGTTTCTAACAAGTTTCTAAGCACAAACTTGGCGTTAAGACAAATCTGTCAATGAATACCTACTTAACAGTAGGCTGAATGTAAAGCTAAGGATTTTCTCCACAGTTTAAGGAAACACACTCAATCATTCATAAGTTGTCGCGGGTCTATTCGAGACTTCTGATGTTCAAGTTGTAATGCAAGACGTTAAGTGCTTTCGGTTTTAATGACAGACGTCATTTCCTAGACGTTACTCAACAAGATGTCTAAACACTTAGGGCTACTTGAAGCATTTTTTAGAGATCCGTACCCAAAAGGAAAAAACCGGACTCTATTACTAAGGCTCCGCTGTCCGTCCGTCCGTCCGTCCATCTGTCACCAGGCTGTATCTCATGAACGGTGATAGTTAGACAGTTTAAATTTTCGCAGATGAGGTGTTTCTTTGTGCCCTATAACAACAAATACTAAAAAACAGAATAAATTAAATATTTATGGGAGCTCCCATACAAATAACGTGATTTTTTTGCTCGTTTTTATAGATAAGTCTGTCTGAGGCTGTATCTCATGAACAGTGATAGGTAGACAGTTGAAATTTTTACAAATGATGTATTTTGGTTGCTGCTATAACAACAAATATTAAAAAGTAGAATAAGTTAAATATTTAAGGGGGCTCCCATTTTTGCCGTTTTTATAGAGATAATAGTTTTTAAAGAGTCGGACTCGCACTTGGCCGGTTTTATAGGTAATGGTACGGAACCCTTCGTGCGCGAGTCCGACTCGCACTAGCCCGTTTTATTCATCTTGATTTAGTGAGATTTCAATTCTTGTTTCAATTACATAATTGACTACGTTCGGAAACGCTTCCATAAAACGTTAATAAAATCAATGACTCACAAAATATATGAATGAAAGTAGCACACAGGTGTTCTGTGTGGTACAACGTTTTCATTCATTCTGTATTTGATGAGCGTGGCTATGGCTTGCTCTCTAAGTTTTTTTGTTACCCTTAAAAGTTCATAAATTATAATATGAACTGTATAATATAACAGGTAAAAACTGTTATTACACTTGAAATGGAAAAATTGTGATTCTTCCTTCTAGATTTTTCATTTTTGTTTTTAGGTAATTTTTCAGTGTGTAAGCCATACAAACTCGCACAGTAGTATTTGCAATTTAAGTACATCCGTTACGCAAAATTCGTAATTTATTTAAAATAAACTTTGGCATTTGTTTATGACTAAGCCAATGATTCACGGATTGTTTTGGAGAGAGACTTTTTTTGTTTGTTTAAGTACTAGGTTTCCGTCCGTAACTTCGTTCACGATTTGAGAAGAAAAATAGCCTATGTCACTCTCCATGAGGCCTAGATAAAATCACATTCTGTAAGTGATTACTTCGATCGATTGTTCTGGAATGTATGGAATTTTCATGGACTGACCACGTAACTATTATGTATTGCAACATTATTTTTGAATTATATTTTAATTACTTATGATTTGCTTTATCGCTACAAGAATGTGACATTGTTTAGATATTTTTTTTGTTACTATATGGGTTAACTCTTGACCTCAATATTGACCAAGGTAAAAAAATGATTTCTACGATGAGGCCAACCCTTCAACTATTCCTAAGCAAAAGATCCAGTCGATCCGTTTCTCCGCTTAGACGTGTAGGAATGACAAACAAACAAATACACTTACACAGTTAAACGTGTTTTGAATTACAATTATGTAGTTGTCAGCAGTAAAATGAAATAAAATATATGACTCATTAAAAACTGTATATTTCTCTATCTATAAAAAAAACTGGCAGCTTAAGCCATGTCAACTTGATTGTATCCACACCACTAACAGTCATCCCAATTACAAAGTCTGAAATAAGAGAGAGTTAGAGCTAAATGTTTAGGTCTTATAGCCGATATAATTTTCCACGTTAAAAAACGTATGAGTCACTGACTTCAATCCCAATAACAGTTCGCACAAAGTAGATAACTAGTATTTTTTGCAGACTATAATGCCTATTAACCACAAACGCAAATGTCACTCATTTATTTAGATGATGTTCTGGTTTGTAGTATTTTTTTATTTTTGTTGATTCTATTAAAAGTGTTCAATAATTTTCGATAAAATTTATATGAGACCACCCCTGGAGTATATTCTTTCGAACAAAAAAAGAATTTTGAAAATCGGTCCATAATTGGCGGAGAAATCGGTGAACATACATTTAAAAAAACATACAGTCGAACATAGAACCTCCTGCTTTTTTGAAGTCGGTTAAAAATGATTTAGAATCCAAATGCATCACAATTCACAAAAGTGCTAATATAGTCATGTAAGTATCGAATAGAACATTCTTACATGACTGTCAATTCACACCTCGATATGACAAGGTAGGATTGTAGTATGACTTTTATTTTTCTCTTTTGATGGGTGGCATTCGGCATTCTCGTTTGAGATATGACAATGATGCCTCATTCTTGGCACATGTCATATTTACACCTTACGGCCTGACAGACCACTTTCTTTAGTGTAGTGTTGTCAAAAACTACATTAGATATCGAATGTCGATACTTGTATTTTTTTATAGTAAACACCCAGTTGCAGAGACGTTAATGCTACTTAAAACATTATACTGTCACTTTCTGTCTTGAAGACGTAAACGAGAGGTTCGTAGCACATGCACCTGTTCGCAGTTGCACCCGATAAATTTTATATGAATATTTATGAAATTATTTTTATATGAAATTGAGTAATCACTCAATGTACTGGTTGCAAAAAAAGTGTTAACAAAAACTTTTTTACTTTAAAATAATGTTTACCTAAAGAATATATACTTAACTTTACTGTTATGTGCATATTTTGTGGCTAGTTCACATACTTAATTTTCGCTTACTAATTTTACGACACCTAATATATGTATTTGTTCAAAAATGAAGCTATGAGCAAAAAGAAAAAAACAAAGCGTCGTGAACAACAAACTTATTTTAGAATTAACAATTAAATACAAAAAAATAAAAATATTTTGGAATTCTGAAGAGACATTAGTTCCATTGTAATGATAAGACAAATCAAAAGGACGGCATGGCGTTTAATGTAAACTTTTACTTTAATTAACGTTTTTGCAAGTGCGTGATAGATAATCTCGAAACATGACGGATATCAGTGCTACAGTGCTTATATTACAGATAAGCTATAATTTAATTACACAGTTATACAATGTTATTTTTAGTGTATTCGTACCAGGAAAAATAGAGTTTTGTTAAGTAGGTAGGTAACAGTACATTTTTCTTTATGCATCAGCATACTTATTATTATTTGTGTTTAGACCGTAAGCCTCCATGTCACTGCGACCTTCGCAGATCTATTGTGATAGTGCTCGTCTTTTTTTATTATAGTACGCCCTGGAGTCCTAAGCTAATCGCGAATCTGACCATATCCTTAACGAGCACATCCTTGATTTCTTGGCTGGATTGAGTGTGGCCTCCAAACCGACACCTGCGCATATTATATGAAGAGACCTTTCGTTGGCTTCAAGACAGAATATACATAATCTGGTCTTGCCAAGTCCCAGCTGAATGTAGATGTGTGTTTAGTTTGTTATGACCTATCATAATACTTTTGTACCAGCGAAGTTATTTATTTTAGTTTTCATTTTTTTATGTGTTATTTATTTATTTATATTTAAATCATAGATTAGACCCAATCTATAACTTTTGTTTAAGCACGAGTTTATCGACATTCAAAGCCACTACGCCGTTTCTTATCGATACTTATTTTTTATCGACAGCTAAATTACCCATCACTGGTACGAAGCTTGTCGTATGGGCGTCGTTGGAATTTGAATTTACTGGTGAACAATGGAAAGTAATACGGTAAACGGTAAAAAGTTGTTTTGGAAAATGTATTTATGGTCGCCCCCTTAAAGGTGACAGTCTATTGCGGTAATGTCACTTTGATGTGGGCCGAATGCCCTAGGGCAATAGGACTCATGCTTTCGTGGTCATTCGTACACGGATTAGTATACATTTTTTCTATACGAGTTGCAACTTTCAGGTTAAAGTGAATTCAATGTGGCTTGATAGCTCAGTTGGCAATGACCTTGCCTGCAGATCCAAAGGTTGCAGGTTCGATTCGTGATGATTCGATTTGTAAGAAGACTAAATTTTTGAAGTGAAAACTTTAGCGGCGTTATGCACTTTGAAGTATGGGTAAAAAATGTTAAACTCGCGTCAGGGTCATGTGTCTGTCACGTGACCCTGATCGAAAATCCGTAAGGCGTAGGGGTGTTTAATAAATATAGGAAATTAAAACTACAAAAGTCAAGATGTCATCCGGTGTCAGCATAGAAAAAATTAAATTAAATATTAATGCATAACGTTAATGTTCAAGTTTTCACGTCTTCCGGCACTCCCGGAACCCGTTTTTTTTTTGACGAGGCTTCTAATTACGCACCTGACTTCCTCATAGAAGAGTTCAAAAATAACTAAATTTATATATAAATACCTAAATATAAAAAATCTTGGAAAGCAAGGAGCATTCCTAATTTTCAGGACTTTTCAAACATAACGATATACATATATAAGTTGGCTCAGATAAGGTAAAAATAGTGAAGATACTAAAATATCTTCACTATTTTTACCTTAAGCCTACGCTCTGCTCACACTCCGACAGAAGGTAGTGTAAGTCGTCAAGTATAAAATAATATGTATTTACGAAAGAAAGTATGTATAAGTAGTGTAGTCACTTATCTAGCATTCATTGTACAAGCTTTGCTTAATTTGGGGTTATGAAATGAAATGAAATATAATTTATTGACACTATCAAGTAAGTTATAAGTATGATGCCTGTGTGATTATCCAAGAATATTTTTATTTTATTTAGGTGTCCTTACTTTAAGGTTAACATGAATTCCATGGTATTAAAGAGAATCTATCAAATAAAAAATTTAAAAGAACTTTTTTTGTCAATATCCAATGATTTATTGGATATTATAAACAAAAATACTTGACAAAGTTTAACAAATACATTGTTAATGTACTAAAACTACTACGATTTGTAACATTTTTCATAATTTTATTTAAGAAAGTAACTTACAGTCTAACTAATGATAAATTATACACTGCGTATAATATGCGCATACACTGTTTCTCATTACGCCGGGTCAGATAGGGTTGAGGGTCAAAAAAAAAACCCAAAGCTGGTTTTTGGTATGTACGTTCCTACAGGTCCTAGAAGTAAGATCCTAGAGTTCCTCACATGGGGAGTGCCGGCGTCCCCCCCTCCCACCCCCCAAAAGGTCCCTTTTTCCAGTTATTGTTGTTTTATTCAAAATCTAAGCATGCTAGGCTCAAACTGTCAAAGAGTCAAATAATTTGTATTAAAATACCTATCGATCGATGTAACAATCATTTTCGTAGAGCCTTTATTAATTATACTGTGATTGATCAAAGTCCGAAAAAAAATTCAACATGCGTTTTTTCCTCAAACTTTGCAATTTTCTCAAAAAACTGTGTGAGCTATGCCAAAGTTGTCTATGAACAAATTGTGCCTTATATATTAGTCTACAAAATGAGACACTATTTTTGAAAATCGCAATATTATTTAAAAAGTTACAAAATTTTTTATCTTACAAAATACAAGATTCCAAATTACATAGTAGTTAAATACAGTGGTACATGGGGTATTTAATACTAAAATGTCGAGTTATAATATTTTAGTTAGTAAGAACAGTAATTACCCAATGCGTCCATACAAAAACCACTGTTATAATGTTACTAGTTGCAATACTAAAATTTTAAAAAGAAAAAATATTTCTTTTTTGTTATTAATTTTATGATTTTCGTAAAAACTATTACAGGGACATCAAAAGTTTCAAATGATGTACATGTTTTGGAATGATTATGTACGTATCTTTAAAACAAGACCCTATTTACTTAAATCGCTAAAGAAATAGAAAAGTTACAGATGATTTTTTACCCAAATGAGATAGGCAGTAGTAAATAAAAATTATTATATGGAATAACAATAGCATAATTACTAATCATATAATGTCATTGTATTGTGTATTGAATTACTTATTCAACCGTGTAAGAATCATTATCATAGGGCCATCACTTTTATCGCAATACTTGAACAAAGTTTAAACAAAACAAAAAAACTTTTTGCAGGACTACTTGATTTAACTAAGATCATATTCGCGTTTACCAGTAAAAAACATAGTCTAAATACTTGCAAGTCTAAGAAAAAGCTTTACAGTAGTAAAAACGCGGGATAAAACTGTAAAACAACAAGTCAATGCAGAGAGGCTTTTAATCGTTAACCTTTAACTGTGGACGTCATTTTTTCGTAACACTTCTATGGACGTGGAGTCTGTGAGGCCCCTGTACTTTAAGGTTGTATTTTGCACGATTTTTGTAAGATAAGGATACAATTTATGTCTAAGTTCTCATTAATAGGCTTAAATCAAACAAAAAAAATACAAATCAAATAACCTTTTATTCAGTTTTACTTATTATAACAAATTTAGGAACTATAAGGCACCTTTTCAGTCTTTGATGACATGGCATGACTTATGAAAAAATAATATCTAAAAAAAGCAAACAAATTAAAAAAATCTTCTTTTTACTAAATTACATACTCTATGAAATAAAATAAACACAAAAGTAACCCCTTACGTAGTAAAATAAAAATTCTGACAGCACTTAAACATTAGATACTTATTGGCAATCGTTACACAATTGCTTTGAACATTGCAAACAAACGGGTCGATTGCAGCCGACACAAGTATGTGTGGTTTTTCTATGGAGTTTCGGAGGGCAAAGTCTACATGTCTTACGAGAAGTAGGACCTGCTTCTTCAGCTTCAGGTTCACAAGACGGCATGTCAGGACCCAAAACGCGGGTCAAAGTCATTCTCAATTCTTTGGGTAATTTTGTATTCATAACACGTCTCTTCATTTGAGGAACTACAAGGCTTCGAGCCAACTTTTTTAGAAAATCTCCTCGTTCTGTATCTTGTGCCTGATGTTGGTTATAAAGTACGTATGCATTGATACTAGACAAATCCAGGACTCTATAGAAAACTACCATGGGCCATCGTCGTGTGCGTCGACTACACGAGTAAATTGAGCACTTTTTGTCTGTCTCATCGACTCCACCTTTTGTTGAGTTATAGTATTCTATAATTTCAGGTTTGCTAGTATTATTATCGATGGTGGCATCATGATGCATCGAAGAAATCAAAACGACGGATTTGTTCTGCTTAGGAACAAAAGAGCATAAAGTTTTATCTTTTGTAAAACCAAACAAAGTGGATAGTACTTCGCGGTTCTTGTTAGGTTGGAATTCTAACGGGATCTCTCTCTTGTTTTTTTTCATTGTTCCTACATAAGTAAGATTCCTTTTAGAAAGCTCATTGACTAATTCTACTGAAGAGAACCAATTATCGGCCGTAATATTGCGATTACTTCCTTGAAGTGGCTTTGTCAAGCGAAGAACGCACTGAGTCGGTACAAGAAACTTTTTTTCTTCTTCAGTTAGTCCAATACCATCGGAACCTTTTCCGCTGTAAATATAGCCATTGTAGAAATAAAAAGTTTTTGAATCACACAATGCTCTTATCACCAGCCCATATTTGCCTGGTTTTTTTGGCATGTATGAGATATAGTGACTTCTACCACGGAATTTTACCAGCATTTCATCTACTGTAACTGATTCGCCAGGTTGATACAATTTCTGAGAATTTTCAACAAACCTATCAAAAATAAATGAAATGGCCGCCATCCTATCAGTCTTTTGTCTCTCGGAACGATCTGAAGGATTATCAAAACGCAGGCAAAATAGCAAAATCAGAAATCTTGTTTCAGACATAACACATCTAAATATTTCGCAGCCTGTACCATCTGTCGCAAATATATACTGAGAACATTCGTGGTTTGATTTCAAAACTGCAGAGTAATACAAAAGCCCTAGTAAAGCATTCAGTTCTATAGCATCTAAATCCTTCAATTCTGGTCTGTCGTGACGTTTATATTTTCTTCGCATTTGAGCAATTTTCTCATTAGTCCAGGTTATAATATTCTGTCGCATATCATCATCAAATATTTTATTCCAAATACTAAGCACATCCTTTTGGTCATCCGTTGATAACAGTGATCGAGTATTTCTAACAGATATTATATTGTGTTGTGGTGTACGACTCGATCTATTTGATGGCGGATCCATTGCCCACTTGAAGCGGTTTTTACCGTAATAATATTTTTGTCGGCGCAGATTTGACAGCGGAATATTTTCATCAGAACACTCGTCACTTTGAGCTTCGTTTTCTATGCTAGTTTCCGCCTCTGTTGCTAATGATTCTACATTTTCGTCATCGGTTTCATGGGCTTGAAAAAAGTTTTCTTCGGATATCAAACACTGAGCAATATCTTCCTCGGTGTCTGATTCGTCAGAGGCCATAAGCAAAGCAGTAATTTCATCTTCAACTGATGAATCATCTAAGCGAAACACTTTTTTACCAGGCAGATTTTGAGATAATGTATTCGGTCTTTTATTTCCTGACGTACTTGGCCGGTTTTTATCCATTTTTACAGTAAAAACTGAAAAAAGACACAACGAAAATATATTATATTATGTACAGAAAACATGGACGTGGGGTCTGAGAGACCCCGGTCAAGTTTTACGAATTCAATACTCACGTGTTTTGAAGTCAGCGACACAACCACTTCCATCAATACTCGTTTTGCCACTAACACGAAAGGTACTGCGCAGCTCAGTGCCGAGGGGCGCGGGGAAATAACCGGTTTCTGAGATTCGCAGAAAGGGAGGGGCCTCTCAGACTCCACGTCCATACTTAAAGGTTAATGTCATCTTCACTTGGTACATTGCCACACGAGGAACCGCGGCAACGTGCACACATGATGCTGCATTTCATACCAGCTCGCCTGCATTCACACCTATTTCCGCACTCATTCTTACAGCCACAAGTAATTAAATTTAATAGATGATCTGGGGCAGGTGGGAGCAATGTACTGACTGGTTCCAAACGTTCTCCCCGTTTTTTCCAACCCCAATCCTGTGGATCCAGCGTATTCCCATACCATTCCTGTACCTGCAGATATACACGCAGTGAGTGCTGAGCACAGGCATCGGAAGTTGGCGGCAATGAAGCCAATTGAAATGCAGCAGTCACGGGTTGTGTGGCAATCTTTCTTAGATATTTGTATACCCGCAAGTCGTCCAATGATTCACAACAATTATTGTTATCGTATAGTGCCAACGCGAACTTTTCCCCGGCGGCAATAACGGTTTCTTGAGAAGTATCGGCAATTGTAAAAATTTCAGTTAAATTTAGCAATGACGGCGACTGCTTGAATTTTTTCCACGCCTGTTTTTTTTCCTTTATTAAAAAATATGGTATGGATACATTGGATAACTACTGTACCTACTAAAACATAAATATCCGATAATTTGGTATCAGGTACCCCGCCATGTATCGTTCTGTATGTATTTACGAATTTTGTATTTCACTTCATCAGATAAAATACTGTAACTTTTTAAATAATATTGCGATTTTCAAAACTAGGATCTCATTTTGTAGACTAATATACAGGGAACAATGTGTTCATAGACAACTTTGGCATAGCTCTCACAGTTTTTTGAGAAAATTGCAAACTTTGAGGAAAAAAGGCATTTTGAATTTTTTTTTGGACTTTGAACACTTACAGTATAATAACTAAAGGCTCTACGGGAATGTTTATTACATCAATCGATAGGTATTTTAATACAGATTATTTGACTCTTTGACAGTTTGAATCTAGCTTCTTTAGTTTTTGAATAAAACAACAATAACTGGAAAAAGGGACCTTTAGGGGGGTGGGAGGGGGGGACGCCGGCACTCCCCATGTGAGGAACTCTAGGGTCTTACTTCTAGGACCTGTAGGAACGTCCATACCAAAAATCAGCTTTGGGTTTTTTTTTTAAGGTCGCCCTAATAGCTCAACCTATCTGACTCGTGGTACATAGATTGTTGGTCGTTTTAAGCTTTTACTACACAATTATACCCTGTTTTTTATTCTCAGAGACTAAATTGACATATGCAAATGTCAAATTTACAAATAATGTCACCAGTTTTTTTTAATAGTGTTGTACCTAAATTGTCGATTTTTGAATCGAAACTTTAAAAAAACGTAATAATAATAATTTTGTCTTTATTAGATGATAAGCTTCTTAGTTTTGTATGATATTAACAATTTAAAAATTATTATCAAAATGTATTTATAATAAAACCTCTTTTGATGCTTATAATAAGAAATACGGCACTTATTTAAATATGACAACAGCAAAAAACTTTAAAAAAAGAAAAATCTATCGGTAACTATTCTATTAGTTATTTGTGTATGTTAGCGAAAAACACGGTAATTTCTATTTTTGATACGGCAACCCTAAAAACGATTAGGGACATTACGTTACGTTTAAAGTAAGTATTTCCCCCTTCTCTTTAAGTAATATAAAACCGGCTCTTAATTTTGATAACATCGGTTACCGTTAGTGGCACATCACTATTTAAGATTTGCAAAAAACTGGCAACCCAGGTATTGTCAATTTAGTCTCTGAGAATAAAAAACAGGGTTTAGTAAGTGATATTAGTGAAACCGTTACTGAATAAGTTATTGACCACAGCTAAAAGGTGACCCCTTCTGGGTACAGCCTGGTCAATGAATTGTGTGGAGTGGGTTAATATCTATTTAAAATCACTTTAAAATAAAATACGTTTAATCCACTAACATAAATTGACACAACCAACTAAAAAACAAGAGACATAAAACTCAAACTGAAAAGACATTCTAAATATAAAATATACAATAAAGAGTAAAAAACAATAAAAGATTATCTAAAATAAACGGAATATAAAACTGTCGCGAACATAAGTATAAAGATGTGTTACAAGTTTTTCGATACTTAGGCCCGTATTACAGAAAGAGACAATCAATACTAAATTATAGATTAAGTTTTGTCTCTCTCTCACTATCAAAATGACAATTAACCGACTGCTACTTAAGTATACCTCTACAGGGCTGTAGATATCTCTCTTTGGTTAATCAGTCCATGAAACTGAACAACTTCCCCAAGGAACATAGGTCAAAATACGAAAGAAAAATTTTGATCCCCCATACAAAAAGCGCTATATGCTGATGAAGTTTGTAGGTATGTAAACTAAATTTTTTTTTTCGTATTTTGACCTATGTTCCTTGGGGAAGTTATTCAGTTTCATGGACTGATTAACCACCCGAGAGATTGAAAGAGAAATACCTAAAGCCCTGTATATCAGAGTCTGAGTTTTTCCCAGTCATACATGAGAGCAAGACGTAAGTTTCGTTGACTTAGAATTCATTTGCTCTTGCTCAAATATTTCTTGCAGGCACTTTTGATGCAAATTTATAAAACTGTACGTATAAGGTGGAATATGGTGAAAATGCCGTTACTAAAACTTAGACATATTTTGCAAAATATGCTCACACACTGTAAATACTTTATCGTTTTTTTCCAAATTACTGAGCAACCTTACTCGCTCTTGACATGTTTATCAGCTGCAACGCTAGTAGCTGAATTGAGATAAATGCTCGTCATATGCTTGTATTTTTTAAAGCCCGACAATAAAGGAGGGGTGTTGTAAGTTTGACATGTGCATTTATGTCTGTCTGGTATCGTAGCTCCTAAACGAATGGACTTATTTCGATGCGGTTTTTATGTTTGAAAGGTGACGTAATTGAGATGGTTCTTCGTTATATTTAACCAAAATTACAATTAACTAAGCTGTGGTGAACGGTGCTGGTTGCACAGTGAATAATACCGATATATAGCCTGCATAATTATAAAAATGTACTGTGCAATTGTTTGTTTACCCAAATAAACTAAAAAAAAAATTGGTTCAGCCCTTTAAGAGTTATAGTATGATACTATAAGTTTTGAAGTAGAAGGAAAATTCCCAATTTCCTAAACATTATATCCCTGAAGTAAAGCATTTGGGATTGCTTCAAATGCAACTATCCAAAGATCCGAAATATCTAAGGCAAGAGAAATACCTAGTTTTTATCAAGCAAAGTCATTGATTAAGTTATTATCAATCAAGACGTGAAGAAGTGTTACAGGACATCGCTAGGCGATCTAGACATCCGTCGTAATATTGTAGGTTAGAATGCAGACGTATGGCAGGTTTGCATTCCAAAGCAGCCTTTGAGGCAGGTTAAGGAAAGTTCCCGGGTCTATTTATTTCAACTACTTAGAGTGAAAAGTGAAGAATTTATTACAATATGGTAAACAATATGGTCCTTCCACGCTGGACTGGTAGTGAAAGAAAAACTTTGAATGTACCGGCTGCTAACTCTTACCAAGTGTACTGTAAAATTCATATTTTAAAAGTCACGAGGGACACGAGGGTTTTGCTGTATTATAGGCAAAAGGCG
Organism: Aproaerema taeniolella; assembly: GCA_949987775.1. Taxonomy (NCBI): domain Eukaryota; kingdom Metazoa; phylum Arthropoda; class Insecta; order Lepidoptera; family Gelechiidae; genus Aproaerema; species Aproaerema taeniolella. Next base: position 8,091,459 of record OX465267.1, read on the forward strand.
GACAACCTCTTACTATTATACATCATGTTTATCATCTAATAACCCTCAAAATGTAGCATCAAGTGTTTCTAGAATCACTGATGCTCTGCCTACCCCGATAGGGATTATAGGCATGAGTACATGTATGTGTAATATGGTTATTAGTCGTAATATTACAGACTCTATTTTGTCTCGATTGCGGTTTTAGTACAACAATTGTTGTCTCAAACAACAATTAATAAATTAACCAACAAAAAAAATTACCTTTATCAAGAAAAGATTTTAATTATTTTGCACTTGAATTCGGACATGCTTCCTTTTAGCAAATCAAGATATTTTGTCAAAGTCAATCGAATGTATTTCATTTAGTAATTCAAACTTCAATTGTTAATTAACCGACTTCAAAAAGGTTCTATGTTCGACTGTTTATGTATGTTCACCGATTTCTCCGCCAATTATGGACCGATTTTCAAAATTTTTTTTTTCGTTCGAAAGAATATACTCCAGAGGTGGTGTCGTATAAATTTTATCGAAAATGATTTAGCAGTTTTAAAAAAATGAACAAAAACAAAAAATACTACAAACCAGAACAACATCTAAATAAATGAGTGACATTTTCGTTTGTGGTTATCTGCTAATGGGCATTGTAGTCTGCAAAAAATACTAGTTATCTACTTTGTGCGGACTGTTGTTGGGATTGAAGTCGGTGACTCATAGGTTTTTTTTATCGTGGAAAATATTAAGGTTAGGTTTTACTTGACAATCAACTTTTATGAGAATTATAAGTCTTTTTTTTTTATTTATTTTTTATAAGATGGGTTAGCTCTTGACCTCAATCTTGACTAAGGTCATAGATGAGGTCGACGATGGAGCGAGTTAACCTAGAAATGCCTATAAGGCACTGGTACTCCTACACACCGACGGAACCCTAACCGTCCTGCAGTCCTCACCGAGGCAATACCTAGGCATTCTAAGGTATATTTTCTGTTTGCTACGAGTATTATGTAAGGTAAACTAGAGATCTTTGTGGAAAGCGTTTGCATACTTATTTTGTTATTTATAGATCTGTTTTTCAGTAAATTTAAATGATTTCTTATTTTTCCTTGCCTTCCTCCTGTTTCTAATTTAAGGTATACTTACTGTTGACTATGATGCAGGTTTTGGCGAAACAAGTGAGCATAGGGGAACCTGACTGGATTAGATTATGGTATCAGAGTTATTTGTATTCTACATACTTTTTCACCCGGGACTTCGTTCCCGTGGAAAACTAAGAAAATTATATCGTCTATATATCGTCTAACCACATCAAATTTTATCAAAATTGGTCCAGTCGTTTGAGCGTGAAAGAGTAACAAACATTTATACATCCACACAAATTTTCGTATTTCTAATATTAGTTGGATTCCCTGCCATAAAAAAATACTAATTATATTTTTTTTATCCTTCCTCACTTCCACCCAATAAATGATAGAAATCTTACACAGACACTTTTTTTAACTTCTCTGAGAAAGTTTAAAAAAAATATTAGTCCACCTTATCTGAGGGATATGGACAGACATATCATTAGTGGTTAATCATAGCTTCTATAAATAATCGTGTTTACTATCCGTGTTCGGAACTCGGAATATAGTACACTCAAGAGCACGTCAAGCTTGACACTTTGGACTTTGGACCGGCCCAGCATTGTAGGGCGCACAGTATAAATCAGAGCTCAGCTTAAACTGGTAGTGTAAAGCGTGACCTGCTCTTGACTGAACATTCTTGTATTATGTAAGCAAAGGCAAAATCATACATATTTTTACTGTCTGGATTGTCATTTAAACTTATGTTGGCGACAGCATTATAGCATTTATTGATAATTATTTGAAACTTTTAGTTTTGAGAAAATCTTGAAAGCAACTTACTATGAAACGTATTTACACCAATACAATGGAAATGTTTACTTAACAATTATACGCGAGCAATCTTTAAAACCCTGTTTCCCATATATATGCTTACACAGATTTGGATTTGCGAATACTTTAAATAACAACAGGACTATACTATGCTAATATTTACCCTCGTTCAGGCAAATCGTGTACACTTTCATTATGTAAAGTTTTCAATTTTTCGGTGACAGTAAAATAAACACAATATTATTAGTTCTTTATTTGTACGAAACTTTGTCTCAGCAGTCAAGAAATTATAAAATAAAAAGTCAAATAAAAACATAATATATACAAAAGGCGGGATATATCGTGACTATACAAAAATAAAGCTCAAAACCAATATAACCAATATTTGGCTATACGCTCAAGATTATATATAAACATAATTATTTACAATAATATTTACACACTAATATCATAATAATTCATATAAAGCATACTTTATCGATACTATATACTTAAATATCACAGAGAAGTAGACGAAGATAATGTTTTGAATATACATTAGTAATAATATAAAAACTATAATAGAAAAAAATATATAAAAATAAATATTCAATAATATTATAAATATATTAAGACTTACAAAAACTAAAAAGAAAATAATAAGGCTTAGCAAAAAGAGACTAGATAAAAACAAAACATACATATATACAATAGTGGAAGTATTTAAAATACTTTGTTAATATTGTAAAAAACAAAATACACAAATACGGATACCGTATAAGGTGCAGAAAATATACTAATATAGTATAACAAGAAAATCATACAAATTCAGAACAGCTTTTGGGAAAACAAAACAATCTTACATAACTTATTCAACCTTGTAAAGGCGTCGTATCTCGTTCAATAAATTAAATAAATAAAGCTTAACTAGCAGTAAATAATTGTACATTCTCGATTGACTATGATGAATAACACTGGCACCAGTACCGGGCCTTGGGGTACTTCTATTGTTTAGTCAGACTTGATATGGGCGGCATAAGCCAAGTTCTGGGCATCTTCGATTGATCTGCCCCATCCGTGCCCGCCACCTGAGAAGTGCTCTTCGTGATGAGGATGGGCTACAACTTCGTAGCTGGTATCATGGTGCTTGTGCGCTAGGAGCTTCTTGAGGGCGATGATACCGGCAACCAAGAGAGAAACCTTGGCTAGAAGTAAGGCCTTGGCAGCGGCGAAAGCGATGATTCCAAGGAATATAGGGATGAGGGACATGATCTTCAGCTTAGCGATGGCCAAAAGTGGGATGAGCTGCTTAATCTTCTTCTTTTTGCCACGAGCTGGAATGATTAAAAGAGATGATGTTTAATAAATCTGCCATTAACTCATCACATTCCTTACAAAACAAAGAATATTCAAAGATCATTCGTCATTTTCATTCACTAAGATAATTTAATGCAACACAAAATAATACAAGTTCACAATACGAAACGTTTTACTTATTTTGATACGCAAGACATGTTACGTTTAAAACTTTTAATCGTTTTGACAATAAAGTATTGCATGAATGAAGGCTTGTCTTCAAGTTCAAGATAATTGCACGAGTGCCTTGGCAATGGTTAGCTGATGGTCATAACGTAATCATTTCGTCATGATAATTGTATCTGACGTCTTTTCCGTAACACTATTACTATCTATGTAAATATAGCTCACTGTATTTGTAAAATAATTATTTATTTTAGTCGTAGTATTTTTGGTTTGATGTATTGTATACTAGCTTTCCGTCCGCGGCTCCGCCCGCGTGGAGTAGAGGTTATATCGTGCCCAACTGTGAGATAAACTGTAGCCTATGTCCTTTCTCAGGCTCTAATCCATCTCTGTACCAAATTTCATCAAAATCGGTACAGTAGTTTAGGCGTGAAAGACGGACAGACAGACAGAGTTACTTTCTCATTTATAATATTAGTAAGGATTTTAGCCCCAATTCTTAAATTTGAACTTTTTGTTCTCTCTGTCAACGAATTTTTATGGATAGTTTAAGATTCCGCACACTTTTCCGTTGGCCGTAAGTGATATTTTAAATGATAATGTTTGATCATTTATTATTACTCTATGGATTTCCTTCTGCTATTTCATTTCGTGTGATTTTCGGTTCTTAGACGGATTTAGATTTCGGAAAAATAATGTTACCTACCTTGAATATTAACTTGTTCATTCTTTTCAGAAAATTTTCCTTCTATATGAATGACGTAAGTGTAAGTTAATTAAGCAATGGGTTAATTAAAGAAGTTTAATTACTTTTCTGTATCACGTTAATAAGCAGTTCATGATAACTCAAGATGTAAAAATGAAAGCTGTTTTATTTATTTCACAAAGTTTCACCAGCTGGTCTGTTACTGTTGCAACAGTAATTTTATTTTCTACTACACCCATAAATCAAACTGTTTCACTCATCATGTCACTTGAATTGTCACCATTATGTTTCTTTCCACCGCAACTAATAACTTATAATACCATATAAACACCATGGTCATAGCTTTCAACCTGACAACTTGCTTTGAGATTATAATTACTATTGATTGGAAAAGCAATTACATACAACTTTCTTAAAACGATGCTCTTGTCTTGGGAGCGGCCGGTTATGGCTCGATTTCACGATGACTTGCTCCGTACGGGTAAACTGGTTTGGTCATGAAAGTTCAAGAGGAGAATCAGGGCTGGCAATGGTGAACTTCTTGTTAAACACCACATCAACATTACTATAAAAGTAAAGGAAAAAGCCCGCTCCTAGAAATTAGTTTTCTAAAAACGATGTTATATTTCAAATAGTGTTAGTACCTCCAGTGTTTATTGATCATCACATTATTATTTGTAACGAAAAAGAAGACTTTCAAAATTTGGACTTCATAAGAACTTACTAAGTTGATAACCCTGACAAGGACCTAATACAGGTTGTCTCGTTGTCTAATGACCATCCACGGAATGCAGTGCTACTTTCATGACCCGGCGATCGTCAAGTGTTTACTATAAACGTGTACATGCGCATCAACATGAGAATACAAATGCAGCTGCTCTATAACAGCTTGTCACAATGTAATCTAGAGGTTTGCAATCACTTCTGGTTGGAAAAATATCTTCAAGGATTTTTTTACAGAATATGTCATTATGGTTAGATCTTCTTAAGCTTGAGACTCTATTATGAAATATTTCTAACAAATAGAACCTACACTTTAATTTATCGGGAACTTTTTAGTCAATAATATCACGATTGATAGTAAGATCACAAAAATTGATAAACACTAAATAGAGTTCCATTTTTAACTGTACACTGTAAAAAAACACATGGAAAGTTCAATAAACTAAGTAAAATCTACATACTGCCCCGGTTTAAGCAGGTCAGTAGAAACTCAGAACGTAACTTATCTCTGTCCAAGTCGATAAATAAGACAGAGATAGCACAACTCGTTACATTGTAAATTGTATCGAACATGTATCCACGTCCTTGATTGCAAGTGAAGTTCAACTTTACAAGTCGTACCGTTATAAATGCAAATTAGTAAGAAATGCGGAGTAAACAAGTACTTATACTGATTGTAGCTATGTGCACTCTTGCATGCCTATTAGATGAAGAGAGTAGGAAGTAGCCTGACATCCTTACTGTGAAAGCTCATATAGAAGAGAAAGCCGGGAATGAGAAATATTCCGAAGGACTTATAAGTGTAAAAAACATTATGACTTTAAAAGTAAAAGTCTTGAATACTAATGAATTCGATCGAAGAGAAATTGACGCTACTAAAAACGTGATCGAAGCTCCAATATCTTTTGACCGCAAGTTTTGCTCTATTTATTTTTATTTGTGAATAAAGTGTACCATGAACTATTGAATCATCATTTCTTTTTATTTACTTGCGGTCAGTGCTCGAATTTTATGGTTTTTGTGTTTTGGATTATTGTTTTGGTTTTGTTTCATAACTCTTTCGTAACTTGAGAAGAATGAAAGTTTTTTTCTGACAAATTGAGTAGTGATGATATTACTTCTGGTTTAATATTTCTACGACTATGTACGATACAATACAATAAATTTTTCAATGTTTTGTTTCTGGTAAAGAATAATAAAATTATGTTTTTCCTGTTTGAATGTAACTTTTACTGATGCTTTATTTACTCACGAAATGATCACGACTGTTATTGTAGCAAATTTTTGTTTTTTTAGAATAAAAGGTTTATTATTACTATTGTTCCTGATTTTCTATTAACCTACTTCTTATCGATTACTCATAAGGGTAATTTTGGTTTTGTCTTTTTCACTTTTGTCAACTTACCTTTATTATCTCATTTTAATCTCATCTAGTTATTTGAAACAAGCATGTCACACTTCTATCTTTTATGCTTCATATATTTAATTTTTATTGTTTAATCTTTCGTAATTTACATCACCATTATCTCTGTAGTCAATACAACCTATGCCATTGTATGTTTCTCTTTTGAAAAGTAATTTTTACCCGTCATTGGTTGTACTCATTCTGATCATGATCGAGGTGGCATTATTATTCTCTGTCATACATACGACACTTGCTGTATATTGTGACAGTAGCCTGTTTTCTTCGAAAGTTTTATTTATCTAACTATCACACATTTTCAATAAGGGGTTGTGTGGAAGTTTTTTTAAATAATTGTGTTGAGCAGGTTTTGTTAATTATGTTCACTGTAGATTTTTGTTGTTTTTCCAAATGTGATAACTAATTGATTAAGCGAATTAATTAAGCTTTGAATATAACAATTATCTGTAGATTTTTTGTCTTATGAATTTTAATAAAAATAAATTATAATTATTGCCATGTAAAGTGGAAATTGTTTGTAAATTCGATATTTGCAATTTTTGAAGTAAAAAAATTGGGTCAATAAAGCTTTTAATTATTTTAAATCTCCTAGCTTTGTTAAAAGTTACTAAGTACCTACGTAGTAATAGTCTTCTTGACCTGTCAGTTTTATGCTATGCTATTCAAAGCTCCAAAGGTATAAAAGGTATACAATATTTAATTTGAAGCTTTTAATTTATCCTTGGTCAAAGCTTTCTTTTGGATAAGAGTATCTAGATGATAAGATTAATGTAATACATACCTTCCTCAAGGGACCTCTTCATGCCTTCGACGGTAGATGAGGGCAGTCTGAATTGGATGACATGATTCTCCAAGAAGTCAGCAGCAGAGTCCAGTAGCCTGGCTTCCACCTGGGCTTCCCTGGCCTTGGGCTCCTCGGACAGCGGCTCCAGAGCCCTAGCAGACCTCGGAGACCCAGTGCCAAGTAGCATGACACCGTCAGTCAACGACATCTCCCTGGCAGAAGTTAAGCTCTCCACATATTTCAAAGCCTTCTCCTGCAATCAAAAGATTTTGGATTAAAAACTGCACAACACTTTTATCACTTCACTTCACATCACTTTTTGAGGTTTTCCAACCTTAAGACACAAGGAGACATCGCCTTCTGAGCACTCCTTGACGACTCCCATGACGCTGCCAACCAGACTAGGATCGTTGGCATCCTTGTCTAAGGCAGGCATTGCCCGCGCTGCCGCGACTAAAAGTAGGCCAAACAAGTATATCTTCATCGTACAGTCCTGTTCCTACCCCTACACAGAGAACAAGCAAAGTGTTGCGATCGTGTATAGACGCTCTGTTTTAAGCCTCTCACCCCACTACTGATTCCAACCGGCCAAGAAAAGTGAACCTAAAAGCGGACGATTAAACTGGTGCCGATGAAATTATTTTATGTTAATACGGTTGCGTGTACGCAAGTTTTTGGGGTTCATTCACATGGTCAGTTTCATGGGTGTGTGGGTAAAATATGATTGTGTGTGTGGATGAAGACGCGGATCACTAGGCGCGTCATGGCGTGGGATGTGTTCCAAAGCTTCCGATAGTGTGTAACGGAACGATCTTGATACTTGTGCGTGAGAAGATGCTGGCATGATGTGTTTCATATAGTTTTTTGAAGTAAAATAAATCGAAAATTGTTGTGATTTATTTTTGACCGATTATGTACCTACAAATGGAATGATAAACAAGAAAATCGATTCGGTGACTTTCTTATATTTTCAAGATTCTGTATGATGACTGGCTTATATTTTCAAAAAAAAATTGTGCGCATATTGTGAAAAAATTGAAAGTTAAGTACGGGCAGCAGCTGAGGCTATTGCGAGGGAGTTGAGGGCGACGTTAAGGTTAACATGTATAGTCTGATGTGCTGTCGTGTGTACATTGTAGTGGTATAGGAGCGACAAACATTATCTTCCTAATCTAACATTCCATTTTAGAAAATGTCTGTTTTTAATTTATCTAAGAGCATGATCTTAACAGAAGCAAATATTAATAATTTCCAATCATTTCCCAAACCATATTTCTTAAAACAAAACAACATCAAATTTAATAACGTATTAAATTCTAGTCTTTCTTTTAATCTGTGTCATGAAGAACCAAACAAAATTTTTCTCAAAAAGATTTTATCTACATAGCACTACTACAGTTTCTCACATAAAACGGAAAACAATGAACAACTTATAGATGATTGTTAGATAAGCATAATATATACTTTCATTTTTAAGAGAACTTGTGTTTATGATCATTAAAATTTTAATTAAAGGTTTTTTGTTTACCTTCGTTTACCATCTTGTGTGGTTAGAGTAGTGAAAGCGTTATTCTTAATTTAATTATACTAAAATTCCTCTGTGTTACGAAAAAGGTAGACAATAATTATGGTCCCTAACACTCATCAGTATAGGAAAAAACGAAAATCTGGAATATTCAAAATTAGTAAATAATTCACTACTAATTTTCTACTATGTTCAGAAGATACTGCAAAGTTTTGTGAAGATTATAAAATTTGTATAGTTACTTTTTTTATAATTAATGATATAATTAATTTAATCATTTATTTCAGTTAACAAGACCATAAATTTACATTAAAAATACGAATAAAAAACTGTTTGCAATAATTTCTGTGTGTTTTTTCTGGGAATGATCCTTACTAACGGCGAAACACCGCAATACCTAATTGTCACAGCTTGAAACCTATTTTTAGTAATTGTGGTAGAAAACTAAAAAGAACATGCCACTGTAAGTACAACCACTTAAAAAAAGTCTTTCGTCGGCTTTCAACTTAAAAATTGCAACAACAACGATCAAACCACATCGGTCGTGCTTTAAACAGTAGATGAGACGGCCGGACGACATAACATAATGACTTGATATGCACCTTAACTATAGAAAACGAAACCAATTATAGTAATTTGAGAACTGATTCAACCTTTTCAAGAGCTTGTTTGCAATGAATTACTTCTAAGTGATGTTTAAGATGCTAGTTACAATGTGTATGTAGAGCAACTTCAGAGGTGTTACAGTAAAACTAATTTTATAGGTTTAAACAAAGTATTAGTTATTTCTTATAACAATAACTGCACAAATCAGAAAGTCCTCTCTTCAAATTCAAAATAGCTTTATCCTTAGATGTTACTTAAAATAAGGTTCAATTGTGGAACAGGCTCCCGAGGAGTGTGCAGAACAGTCCAACAGTCGTTAGTTTCGAAAAGCGTTTAAAAAAGTACTATCTTTCGAACGAGTCATCATAGGCAGGTATAATGTATATATATATATATATATGTCGTATGTATTTATATTGTGTTATTGTATTTAATATAGATATTTGAATGAGTTAGTGTAGTTATTTTTTGGTTATTTAGAGTTGTTTTATCAAATATGCGCTTTTGTCTCGCGTTTTTAAAATAATATTTCTTACTGCACCAGGCTGGCTGGAAGAGATCACTATTAGTGATAAGTCCGCCTTTGTAAACTTTTTTTCTTTTATTTTGTATACCATGTTATCTGAGTGCAATAAAGAATATATAAGGAAGTTAAAGGATATAAATACCAACAAATGTAGGATACTAATGGTGAAAGAATTTTCCAAATCGGTCCAGTAGTTTCTGATCCCATTCGATGCAAACAAACAAAGAAACAATCAAATCTTTCCTCTTTATAATATGTATAGAATAGCTTTCCGCCCGGGACTTCGTTCTCGTAAAAATTCGGAAAAATCATGTACCCTATGTTCATCACGGATAATGTAGGATTCTAATGGTGAAAGAATTTTTCAAATCAGTCCAGCAGTTTAGGAGCCTATTCAATGCAAACAAACAAACAAACAATCAAATATTTTTTTATTATAATATTATGAAAGATCAAGATTAATCTTCAGTTGCTGTGAATTTGGTAATTATTTAATAATAATAAAATATTTTTATTTTTTCACACTGTGCTACTAAATTGATATAAATAAGTATTTTAAGAATGAGGTAAGTTTGAGAAACTTTGTGAGGGACTGGTGAGTCTATTTTAGGAATTAAACTATATAACTTTCCAGGCCCTAACCCTACTGGGTTACAAAAAGGTTATAACTATAGTATTTAATAATCGGGTGATCTAAATAAATAAATGAAAAAGTCCAACTAGTTCTTTCAATGGAACAACCCATAGAACTAGTGGGAACTGACGAAAATTAAGGATATAGTAAATCAACTCACTAAAAAACTTTCCCCTAGGAGCATAAATCAAAATATAGATTTTTATATAAAATACGCTTCTTAACAAAACAACAACAACTTGTACGACTAAAACTTTTACAACTTGTTCAAAAATACAACTTGTGCGATCAGCTGATTAGCCAGCCTTAGTATGAGAAGTCGTTTTTTTTTGGCAGAATCATCTCCATAAGCTTTGCTACCTAAATGAAAGTCTCCACAATTATGAATCCTAGTCACTTCGTCTTAAAACTGAACGCAGCAACAGACTTATGTTATTTTTTTAAAGAGATAAAGAGATGACATAGGCTACTTTACATGGGAACAAAATCTAGTTCCAAATGTCACCGGAAGGTAAAACTAAAACCTGCAATTTACTCGTTACATCAAATTTTAGCAATTAACACCTGCAGATTAGTCCATAACAGGATTTAGACAAATTATGATTAAAGTTAGTCAAAATTTCACCAAAAATAAATTTGTATAAATTTACATATTATATTATAAGATGTTCACGTAATAAAAGTCAATAGACCTTTTCTAATTCTAAACCATTAAGTGATACGTAAGCTTCTTCGACATGTTTTTAATGCGACTGAAAAATTAACTCGGAGAAAACTTAGGATAGGTCTTCAAATTATTAAAAAAAAATAATTGATGGAAACTGTAGAAAGTTCACGTAGTTAGTACATGATTTGTTTAGGCCTCCTTGATTTCTTTCCAGACATCTTGAAATTATAAATCATATTGAACTAATTTTTATCCTCTTGTTTGACAATGCACAATTATTGCAGTGAATTCTAACGACATTAACTTCGATGAAGTGATTGTGGAATTGTCGTACTGTACCTCTTTTTTATTCAACTTATTTTCTCATGGTTGTGAACTTTACTTCGAAAGTTCAAATATTTTTACATATCAATTTTTATTAGGAAAGACTAAATATTCGGCGCAAATCTTAACCCCCTACCCCAAGATAATATCTCCTGGCACTCTGACCAAGTAAGTTATTGTGCCTTCATGTTTCACCGTTCAAGACCCAATCCCTTCGAACTGAAAACAATGTTTTTCCCTTATTTTTATTATGTATTTCAATCTTTCGCTGTTTCTCTCACTTACTAAAACAGGTAAGACTTTTCTTGCTTAAAATTCAACTCAAGACTAAAAACACTATTACTGATTTCAATTTTACTTATAATAAATTATATTGCAAAGCTTTATTTTAAATTTAAAGTCACGTAAACAAAGAACCGTGTTAAAAACCGACCGTAAACGGTATCAAATTTTCTGCAAAGTCATTCTTTTCGAGCTCGTTCTAACAAGTTGCAGCTTTCTTTTTTTAAGAAAAATATATAACACACGCGTTGCGCAATAGAAATTTGTGTTTTTTTTCCACAAGTGGTGTTTCTGTGCCAGTGTCATTAGTTTTCGTTTGGTCTAAAGCTTTTTTTATTGTGTTATGCAATTTTGTAGGTTAGTAGTTCTTCCACTATCTTATTTGAATTTGAATAATGTATGTGAATGCACTTCTAGATTTTTTAAAATTAATAATAATAATTGATGGATAGAGCCGTGATAGCCCAGTTGGTAATGAGCCAGACTTGTAATCGGTAGGTTGCAGGTTCAAACCCTGGTATGGGCCTGTACCACTAAATTCGTCTTTTTGGATGTATGTAAGGATTTTTCAATAAATTATCACTTGCTCAGCGGTGAAGGAAAATATCGTTTTCGGGCAGCATACGATCCACCAACCCGCATTGGGCTAGCGTGGTGGAATATGGACTGAATCCCCTTCGTGTTTCAAAGAAAGGCTCGTGCCCCTCGGTGGGGACGTATATGTACTGTTAAAAAAAAATTGACCATGACACAATTATTGTCTAATGGGCCTTTTTATAATTCGACAACGGCACGGCAAAATTGAATTACCATTGCCTCCTATTTAATAGTCATACTAGAAGCTGAGAACATAGGAGGTAATGGTAATTCAAATTTTGAATTGCCGTGCCGTGCCGTTCGAATTATAAAAAGGCCCATTGGGTCACTACCAAGGGGTAGTCTTTAACAGACTAGTCACTTTTTTTGGTAACTAAATAGACAAAGTCGTGTGTATATTAGGTAGGCAGTTGTGTGATATATCTCTTTATTATTTCCATTTATTTTGTTTTTACTGTCAATCTGATGATAAATGATAAGTGAAATTTTATCTCAGTGAACTCTTTTCTCAACCACCTTCACTACTGGAGCGATTAATATACCGTTGATTATTTAAGAAAAGTTTCCTTTTCACTTTTCAAGAACAATGCTTTACTATGAACAAACGGCTTATTACTACGGCGCAAGTTATCGGCTTCGAAAGTAAATCACATGCTTCACTGTTTACTTGTCTTATGCTTTATAAATTTTTGTTACTTTATTTCTCTTCAATTACTTTGTGAACACGAAACGAAACCAAAGGTATGAAAACGTTGAAATTTTAAATATTGAAATTTTTCCCTGCACCCTAGTCCTTTTAGGAGTCTATTGACTCCTAAAAAAATGTTGGAAAAATGGAAATGGAAATGGAATGTTGGGGAAATGGAATGTTGGAAAAATGTTGGAATCTAAAATTAAAAATGTTGTATCACCCCCGACATTCATTAGCGTATCCACACTAATCTATACTTATAATATTACAAAGAGGAAAGATTTGATTGTTTGTTTGCATTGAATAGGCTTCGAAACTACTGGACCGATTTCAAAAATTCTTCCACCTTTAGAATTCTACATTATCCCAGAGTAACATAGGCTAAATAATTTTCCCGAATTCCAAGTTATAACTTTTAAACGGCTAAATTAATGTTGATAAAATATATCTAAGAACGATCTTGATCACATCAGCTTACAAACAAAACAACCGCATCAAAATTGGTACATGCGTTTAGGAGCTACGATGCCACAGACAGACACACAAATTCACAGGTCAAACTTAATACACCCCCTTTTTTGCATCGGGGGTCAAAAATACAAACACGTATGCCTTTAATCCTAGTCGAAGCAGGCAGAGCGTTTAATGTGGTGATCATCTAGATGTGATTCTAGAAAAACTTAACACTACATTTTTGAAAGATATTAGATTAAGGCTCAATTTCACCAAACTCTGTTAGTTAATCCATGATAAAGAAGTTCGTTAGATAAAACGTTAAAAAAAATTACGAAAATGACATTGTCAAATCTCGGGTTAACTACTTATCGTCTGTCTGGTTACCCTGACAGAGTATGGTAAAATTTGGGTCTAAGAATGAGTAACATTAATAAATTAGGAGTCAAATTGATCGCCAAAACCAAAATTGCGTAGACAGGGCACTATGGATTGTAAAGCCGATTGTGACACGTTGACATCGATATGCATTTCGTAAATACATTGTTTCTGCAAATGTTATTTTAACTGAAGGTGTAAACCAAATGCAGCAATGTACCTAGTTCACACTGAAAGTTTTGCGCTGCTGGCCGCCCATAAATGTTTGAATTTCGAATGTTATATTTTTTTTAAACATGAAATCTCATTAGTTGATGAAAATAAATTTTGGCGGGAAGTCGCTTGTCAATTGTTTTTTATCTCAAGTTGAAGTTCGTTGTCCGTAGCAAAAATGGAACTAACACGAAAAGATTTTAGGGCGACGATTTTTTACGATTTTAAAAGTTCGCTTTCTCTGCAAGATTGCAATGCTCGTCTTCAAAATGCTTTTGGGAGGGAAGCACTACATTTGAGCACTGTAAGGCGTTGGTATGCCGAATTTCATCGCGGCCGTGTTTCTCTCCATGATGAAATTCGTGAAGGTCGACCCTCAACTGCGATCACGGAGGAAAATGTGGCTACCGTCAGAAGACTTATTGAAGAAAATCGGCGTTTCACTTATGAGGAGATTTGAGGACATTTGGGGATTGGTATGAGCCAAATTCAGAAAATTTTACATGAACATTTAAGAGTTACGAAACTTTGTTGTCGGTGGATTCCTCACGAACTCACTCCAGAACAAAAACGGTATCGAGTAGATTGATGTAAAGAAATGCTAATAAAGTACAATCACGGACATTCTAATGCTGTGTATGATATTGTGACAGGAGATGAAACATGGATATATTGTTATATTCCAGAAATAAAGCAACAATCTTCTGTGTGGGTGTTTGAAAGTGACAGCAAACCAACAAAATTGAGGCAGGCGAGAAGCGTGGGCAAACAAATGATTGCGTTTTTTTTCTCCAAGACGGGTCCTGTCTGCACGATCCCACTTGAGCAACAAAATACCATTAATGTTGAGTGGCACACCACTATTTGTTTGCCAAATGTCTTAGAAAAAGTAAGGGAAAAACGACCTAGAAGTCGCATCTTGTTCCACCATGACAATGCTTTGGCGCACACCGCGAACGAAACAAAGACATTTTTGGCTTCTGAAAACATAGAGCTCGTGACCCATTCCGCACACAGTCCAGACCTAGCACCGTGCGATTTCTTCATTTTCCCAAAAATCAAAGATTTAATGAGAGGTTCGACATTTACGGGGCCAGAAGAGGCAGTGATTGCTTTCAACCAGCACGTAGAAAACATACCTTCAGACCAATGGTCCTCGTGTTTCCAAAAATGGTTTGAACGGATGAAAAAGTGTTTAAAATGTAACGGAGAATACTTTGACAAGCAGTAAATATAATATTATACAAATAAATTGTTTCATTTATGAGTTACGCAAAACTTTCAGTTTGGCCCACGTACATCACCGTTCATCTACCTATCATCGGTGGTAACCCCTATATCAGATCATCATCACCCATCATGTGGCCCTGTATATAATTGGATAAACATTAAATTGCCTGAGTGTGTAGTTTCCTCATTATTACATTTCGTATTAGGGCACTGTTAAGTGTAAAAAAAATCAAAATACAGATAGATGACTTAGAAAAATTTACTAAAACATGACAGTTTTTGCATCTGCGTACCTTGACTCATTATACTTTATCTATCTTGATCATCGCAGTGTCAAAAATACATGTGATATTATTTCTAAAGGGACGCTAGCATTCAATTTGATGTTCAATAAACTAGCTACGTGAAGGGCCTTTTGTTAATACCAATGGAATCCTTGACCATAGAAAGTGGTCATTCTAGTTTCTAAGCAAATGAAATTCCTTCACATCCAACCCGGGGCTATCTTTACGATCAAGTATAGTTGGTAGTATTTGTGACTCATTGTCGAAACGGTAGGCAAACAGAATCAAAATGTGTTAAGCCTGATCCCAAATTTATTTATTGCCGTGAAGATGTAATGTCTTTTGTAGCAAGCATGGTCTTAAAAGTCAACTCTTCTTCCATTCATTTTCATGCTTCATCTTTTTTCATATCAGCCACAAGAGATCCACTATTCTAAGACATGGGCCTCTCTGAAGGATCCTCACATTAATCACTCCTGTATGGATTGCCGCACATCCAACGGTTTTACTAGATCGTCGGTAGACTATATTGGATAGCTCTTTATGCTGCGGCTTTCATTACGTTGTCACCGAAGGGTGGTAAAGTCTTTGTAAATACTACCAAACTTCAGTTGCAAATCACGCAAAATTATTGATTATCGAAACAAAAATGATTTTTTTATAGATAATTTCGGCCAAATGCAGCAAATTATAGTTTTGGCTCAGAATTCTGATATTTAATTCTTCTATTTAGACAATGCGGAAGTCAGTTAGTGTTCGCCAAGTTGACAAGCAGTGTGTAGAGCTAAGAAATTCGTTAGAGGTCAATTTCTAATGTTGACTCATTTGCGAGAAATGTGCAAAAAATGTGTGTTTCGATGCTAATCTTAGCAATGTAGTTGTCTTTGCTTGGTCCAGTCTTATAGGTATGTGTCTCATGTCGTGACAACTTATGAGATGTGGGAAAAGAGTTACACTATAAAGATATGAAGCCTGTTCGTACTTTAGCGTGACGTTGAAATTAATCAAAACTTCTATAATTTAAGATTAATTTAAGCTAAGATTAACTTATCTTATCCATTGCCGTATTATTTACCTAATACGATGTTAGAATTTTTAAAGGAAACGTGTTAAACCATCAAAAGTCTAATTTCAAGAAAAACATGATTAAATATTCAAAAATATTTAGGATCACCTAAACTGGTGACCATCAGGTCCATCAACACGCATTGGGCTAGCGTGGTGGACTACGGCCTAAATCCCCTTCGTGTTTCGAAGGGAGGCCCGTGCCCCTCGGCGGACGTATATGGGCTAGTGAAAAAAAAATTAGGTGATGTGTTTTTTTAGGCAGCATTATAGGTATCTTATCTTATCATACTTATCTCAATGGTTGCTACATCCTCTACCGCATCTTTGCCCTTGGGCTAGATTGTGGTCAAGAGCGAACCCTTCATTAATAAAAAAAATATATATATTTGCATTGTCCATTTGCTGTATCGACAAAAATGTATAAAAAGTTCATGTTTAAAACTTATTGTCAGTACAATTAAGAGATGAACTTATATGGATTCAAGTCTAGTGTCGCCTGTTTTCACTTTAGATTGGTGTTCCACTTTTTGCTTATACCGTTTTATCTCGTTTTAGGTATTTAATTTAAGGTACGCTGAATCTTCACAGTTATGCATAAAATCGCCTTTTGAAAAAAGAAAAAAAATATCAGCAAATTGAATCTTCAAGCATTATAACAAGTAACCATTAAAAAGTTGGGGTCGTTTAAAGTGTGATTATCTGTTTATTAACAGATAGTGAAAAGAATAAGTCAAACGAATTCTGTAATAATTAATTGTAAGCCTAACAAAGGTGAAGATGACCTATTTTCTTCGAGTAGTTCTCTATTCGAGGGAACAACATAACTTTCTCTCAGCGGTCACTGACTCTAGTTAATGCATTTCTGTAATATACTATTGAGGATGCTGTTTTAGACATAGAAAGCGTAAGATACGCTGTTTATAGGCAAGTGAGAAAATCTAAGAGACAAAATAGTCTGCAAAGAATAATCTAGTATGTATTTTATCTAGTATGCGTACCTATAATTTAGCATGTATGTTTAGTATGCGTTATTTATAACATACTTATCTCAATGGTTTATTTAAAATTCAAGCTTTTAGTGTTTCCGTAAAAAATCATTGAATGCTAATGCGTTCCATACCATAGTAGGTTTTAAATTAGTGTTTGATAAAGTATAAATAATAACCGGAAAACTGATTGCCAAAATAGTTAAGTATTATTATATTAAGTGAAGATTTGTATATCTTTTTCGATATTCGTTAGTAAACTACATTGACAGTAACCTTCTAATACTTGTATGTTTTTATTTACGAATTTCGTACACCTAATTTTCTGTCACACGTCTGTCATAATCTTTTACTATACAAACAACACCTGTCTACTTACAATGTAGTTTATAGAAGCTTCACCTAAGTGACATAATGATGTTGTAACTTCATTTAATATGACTTCAGCTTCATATTTGTTGAAGGCTTCTGATAGTATGACATCTTTTAGATCACAATTTCCATGGATACAAGGGCTCTACTATATGTACTATCTACGACCAAAATTTTGAAGCGCTGAATGTCAGTTGTACTCTGTCTTGCGCTATACAGATGACAGTGACAGTTAGTAACAATTATTGGCCGCCGTCGATCGTTGATAGAATAATGCATCTTAAAATGGGCCTTTTATAATACGAAAACGGCACAGGAAAATTGTATTACCATTGCTTCGTATGCACTTGTGACACTAGAAGCTGGGGACATAGAAGGCAATAATAATAGAAATTCTGTCATGCCGTGCTGTGCCGTTCGAATTATAAAAAGGCCCAATGGTTCTGGATTTCGAATAAAAAAGTTGTTTTTTAAATATCTTTATTCAAAGAGCTTCTTCAGAATTAGGTAAGTTGGTTTTCAAATAACAAGAACGAGACAGGCACTGTTCGCCGAGAAACACTAAGACAGCAGAAGCACTTAAATACAGAGTAGAGCCCCAGTTCCGTTGACATATTTAACAACATTTTTGGCAACGATGCAAATATTGTTACGATCGTTACATTATGCATGAGTTGCTCATTGTCTACCGTATTTGTGCCGGAACCTGGATTGAGTAACCTTCACATATGAATAAGAGCGAAAGTATTCGTTTACCGGGTCACCATTTTGTCGCATTTTAATCGTAAAATACATAGGTTTCTAGCTTTTAGCCTCCTTCATATAAATTCATTAAAAAAAATACCTACTCTTTTTCATTCTGGTGCTCTTGCGATCTTTTTGTACCTAACTATACTTTTACAGTAAAACATTTTCTTTATAATTTAACAGGAACTAAATATAAAAAGTTCTTTTTATTGCAAATATGAACAGAATACCTTCAAACCATAAGTTTTGGATATAAACAATAAGAACAAATTAGTATTAAAGTTCAATTAGGTATTAAATTAAATAAAACTCCGAGTAACCAACAGTTTATTGATAACATTTGATTATGAATAAGTTAAATAAATTAATGAACTGACTGGAACACAACGTTAAAAAAATATATAACAATATTTTATTTAATATTTACATTCAAATAAATTTAATGAGTACCATTTATAAGAAAATAGAAATAAATATGAGATCTTTAACCTAGATATATACGGGTAAGATTTTAATTTATATTTGGTATTTTTAATACTTTACATACTTTTATGTATAAATGGATAAATTACATAAATGCATATTTTATGTACATATTTACATTTAAATATTTAATATATTCAATATTCATTTGTCATACATTTTACATTACTGTTATAATATATATTAACTTTATGAATAATTTGTTGTTGAAGCTGATCCATTTAATACTATACATTTCTTTTAATTCTATACATGATACGGTATATATCCCCATTTTTATTATAATTTGAATAAAATAGATAAGTAATAATATATACTTTATATGTATAAATAATGTAAATAAAAATATACTGATACATAATATTCGAAATTAACACGAGTATGGCGGCACTCTTCAAAAAATTATGTTAAAGCAAAATCCAAAGGCTCACATTAAATACACACATTCCACATACATACATACGCTTAAATTATCGTTGGGTCTTATTATAAAATATTTTATAAAACAGAGTATTTGCGGTACTATAACAAAAAATTATATCATACTATACTGACAAATATATAAACTATTATTTCAGTCTTTTAGTCATCCTGTTTAATCAAATATTAAATAATATATATTTATTTATTTAAGCTGTATATATTCTGATTTATATAATACTGAATATGATTAGTTTTATTTATACTTCACTCTCGTCCATTTTATACTTGTAAAATAGCATTTACGTATAAAATATAAATAAACATTAAATACATACATTACTATTGCTTCATAAATAACACAAATAAATACTGGTCTAAAATTGAGGCATGCACTATATATTTGTATACTATACATATTATATAGTTAACTAGTATTAGCAGGGAAACTTTAACGATTGTTCCTTATCATTTGCGTATAATTTAATTTTCAATGGTAAACTATTGAGTGTACGCGTTGTAAGCTAAGTCGTGAGCCTTTTCTATCGACCTGGAAACAAAATAAAACAAGCAATTAAGAAAATTAATTAGTTGCAATTAAAGTAATTAAAATATTTAAAAAATGTATAACCTCTAATATTCATCGCTTATAACTTAAACGACTGAACCAATTTTGATCAAATACAGTAAAGAACCGTCTCGATTAAGTCAGCTTTCAAACAAAAACCACATCAAAATCAACTAATTCGTTTAGGAGCTACGATTTTGTAAACAGGCACATAGTTGCACAGTCACACGTCAAACTTATTACACCCTTCTTTTTTGTCAGGGGTTGAATAATGGACCTTTATACACCACCTGCATCTGGAGCACGTGTTATACGTCAAGTATTCTATATTTAAGCTTAAGGGAAATAAAATTGTATGGAACTTCCCTTGGGCATTAATGACATTTAAATATGGAACGCCAAAATTTCAACAAAAACTTCTATCAAAAATAATTTTTTGACTATAAAATTTGACACATCAAAGAGATTTTACTTTTATGAAAAATATTTAGTATAAAAACTTGGCTGTATGTCTTAGCTATTGACTTTCCTTTGCCTTCGGAACTAAATATTATAAGAAAACGTCGTCGGTGATTTTGGATCTGTGATTTTTACCGCGAATTACTAAATTGTTTAGTAAGCTTTTTTAATAAATATAAAAAAAAAGTCCAGTATGTAGGTAATTCCAGCGACTCTGACATAGAAACGGAGGCTCAAAACATTATTGATGGGATGAATTTATGATTTCTTTTTTATTTAACCTCACAGTAGGTGTATAAAGTAGAGTAAGCTTCTCGGGGATAAAAGTGTCTCAGTCTTGGGCAGACTTGAATCCTTCGCTTCATTCAGGATTCTTAACATAATTCCCTCGCTCCGCACGGGAATTAACATCTTAATTCCCTCACTACGTTCGAGAATGAACTACAGAATCCTTCATTTCGCTCAGGATTCAATATGCTGCCCGTGACTTAATACACTGTTTTATCCCCTTGCTGCTTAATCTACTATTAAAAGACTTCGCAACATAATAAAACCGGTTAAATTAAATGATGAAAACAAAATAATTTACTTATTTTTCTACGACTGAAACTATTTCAAACGTATTGTGTATTTTTAGTTGACAATGCGATCTCCAGTCGTAGTCGTACTACTTGCTTTGAAACCACCCCTGGTCTGGCCATGTCTTGAAAACGGGGCTGTATGCATTTTTGTATTGAATTTGCACTTTAAACTTTGACCTTTATTATAATCTTATATATTATGTCCACTAGATTGTGTTGATTATTACAACACAATTACAAAAAAAACACAGACACATGAAATAAAAAATCCGCAATCTTGATTTAAAAAAAAAATATTTAAGACTTGTTTAAGGTTATTTATAAAATTTTCCAGGATCGATATCTTTAAGCTTTGGAAAGAAAACTGTACAGAAAACAAATGGATAACGAAAAGATAGATTTTTAATTGGTAAAATCCAAGTACTGAAAAATAAAAAAGCAAACATTAAACACAGTTTATAAAAACTAAAAATACACGCTTCAATGAAATAATTTTGATCTATAAAATATTTTTATTTAAAGGAAAAACGTTTGCTTTTAAAAAAAGTTAAAAAGCTTTGTGTGATATTATTTACATTTCTAGTAGTTCGATTAGCTGAAAAATCTCCCCATATTTTCTCACTTCCTATTTATTGAACCGAGGATAAAATCAGTTTAAGTACCTACGTAATATTAAATTAGGATCGATCGCTTATCATTAAAGTTTGAGCAAATTAAGTTTATAACTCAAGTTTGACCATGTCAATGTTTGAACTAGCAAGCGTGTTTTAGTTATTAAAACACAATTAAAAGCTACTGGGCAAAGGTTTTAAAATAAAACGTACAATACTTTTAATTTCTTGTTGTCCCTTAGCAATCATCGATTTTCCAATTGCACCCAAAACCAATTTTCTATGTCAATGAATTATAAGATTTATTACCTACAATAATTTGAACTCAGAACTACGTACTTTATATAGTAGTATTGATTTTATTTTAATGTTTATTACTTATAAAATTTACAATTTATATTAACTTAACTAAGTTGTTTTGATATCGTTTCGTTTGCTGATTTATGTTTAATTGTATGTTTGTTGTTTGTCTATTACTGTGTTGTGCTGTTTTGTGTCAATTGAATAAAGTGCCAATCTATCTATCTATCCATATAATTTCAGAAATACTAAGATTTCCGAGAGACTAAAAGAAAATAGGAACTTTGTAGCTAATTAACACACTTTACTAGTAAGCAAGTGCATTATATCAGAAATATTGTCTCAAAGATAACCAAACACTTTACCTGCTCCATCCATGTCCCCCATGCCCAGCTGAGACCACCACTTCATGTTGCTCCTGGGTGCCACCACTATTAGAAGATAGGAGCTTCTTCAGGCCAATGATGCCAGCGAGAACCAGAGCCAGCTTGGAGACGATAAGAGCCTTGCCAGCAAGTAAGGCTAAGGCTCCGAAAGCTAAGGGAACCATCATCCCACCGATGAGGAGAGGGATGGCAAGCAGAGGAGCAAGCTTCTTCCTCCTGCTACGACCCTCTTCGGGGCGGAGCTCGGAAGCGGCTGGGAATTTGACCTGAAATAAATAAAAAAAATTGGTCGGTTATCATTGGGCGCAAAAACACATAACTTGGTTACAAACACATTCGAAGGACACAAATATTTCGGATTCAGGGTACGCGTGACCATGAACCAGGGTTTGGCAGAAGAGGGTATTACAGTGGATTTTTTGCGAATTACTTCAGTGTCCCTGCTAAAAGGGATAATAAGTTATATCGTTGTAGATTTAGTCACCTGAATATGCAGGTCCCTTTGCGGTGTTTTCGTACACTACACCGTAAAAGATTCAAATAATGTGTAAAAAGTTACACAGATTATTATGAGTAATGTATTTAAAGAATGACGCTTTCTCCTGTTACTAATCACAATTTTTCATCAAGATAAGCATTCTAAAATTTGTATATTCCCATGTGGATATATAGGAAATATCGTCTACATTTTCATATAAGGTTATTATTAAGAATTATTTGTACTCAATTAAACAGTTTTTGTCGCGCATTACAATTAGTTTAATTTATACCGATTGCACGAGTCCAGTCTTCGTTGTTGTTATAAAACTATTTCTTTTTGCATTTGCATGTATCCAAAACTCCCGGATATCCGTCATTTTTTACAAGTTCCAAGTCATTGACCGTGACCGTATAACTACAATTTCGAATTCCTAGTGATTCCGTAACAACTTTGTCGTTTCCGATATATTATTCGCGACACGCAATTGCTATTTCTTCCGGAAATTGATTTTAGCATCTGTTTTGTCTTTAAAGAAGCTGCATCATATGTCGTTTATTTTTGATCTTGTACCTCCTTTAAGTATTAATTTATTTTACCTATTCAATAAATCTTGCAGCATTATAATCTTCAGAAAACTTCCAAAATACACTTCTTGCCCTAATTACATATAATTTTGATCACATCTGGACCCACTTAGATTTGATTACAACCCATAACCCTCCTGAACCCACTCAGCTAACGTTACAGCCCATGACCGACGTCAACCCACTCTATACAATTAAATTCTTTGAAAAATGACCTCCACAATCTTAATTATGCAAATGTCTGCACAAATTGTAGTACGACAGAACCTCGTCCGTTGATTAGCAGGAGTAGGTAAGGATGACGTTTTTGGAGCACTAAGATATTATGAACCCACACCCCTACGAATACCACCCACTCTCTTTTGGTCACAATCGTACCCCAGCAATATGTCATGTCACGGCAACAAAATCAACTTTCCACGAAGGTTTCATGTTAGCAAAACTACTTGTTAAACACTTATTAAAACGAAATCACGCATTAGCTGACCAATTAACAGAAGAAACCGTTTAAAGTAGGTCGACACAAGAAAACTGCTTAATAGAGTGTGGTAAGCGAAAAAAGTGAAGATGCATTAATTGCATGCTATTATAAAGATGCACCGAGAAAGCTGTCACGCGTCGACGACGTATGGTATGTTGCAGTTTTTTAATGCACATGAAATTCACAATGAAAAAATCAAACGTTATAATACGGTAACTAAGCACGAAGTGCTCTCTTTTCAATTAATGTTTATTAATTTATTCGTTTGATTGAAAGATTTTATTGCTTTTCTTTGAATTATAAACAGCAATGCATACGAAGATGAATATCACGATGTTTAACAAAGAGACGCTTTACTTTAACGACGAATAATTATATGTCGATGAACTCTTAATTGAAAACAGTAACACGTGTCGTGTCGTTGCGATTAATATAAAAACATAGTTTTTTGAAATACGAAAAAAGTAAATAAAAAACTGATAATAAGTAAAAGTAAACAATTCATATACTGATAGCAAAGCAGCATCGTGATTACATCGGAACAAATCAGTATGACAATTTCAAATAAGAAAAAGTTTAAGAAAAAGTTTTAAAGAAAAGAAAAAAAATATGAAAAATGAAAAGTGAAAAGTGAAAATAATATACAAATAAAAACAAATTGACAAATTTTGAGTAGAGTTGAAATGGTCCAAAAAGACAAATATGCCTAAAGGGTCAAACACATAGTTTTATTTTTAGGTAAGTTAAAAAATTGGTATTAGGTACTTGTGCAATTTTTGGTAGTTTAGAATTTCCTAGTATAAATAGAATGTTTGATTTATACATTTTGATTTTAAGTTACCAGTAAGTTATGAAGAAAAGTTTACCAAACAAACATTATAAATATGGTACTCAATTTTTGGCTATGACTCATCTACCTACATAGAAAATTGTTTCTTGCAAGAGCCTCTGCATCTTTATGATCTAATTGACCATCATAACATCTTCATAAGGCGTGCTTATGGCTTTCGCGGTGAATAACAATTACGTCTATTGTAGGTCTAATCTGTCATTACCCTCTTTACTCTTATGTCACTGTCATGTTATGTTGTGTTATACAACGTGTTATCATCGTTGGCATTTTTGACATTGAATTTGGCTCTGTTTGATCAGGGCTGAGGTACAAACGTTTTTGACTTTTTACGAGTATCAGCTGAGTGTTTGAACAATTATCTTGTCATTTTAATGGCAGAGTAGAGATTAAAAAGTGCCATAAATTACAACATTATGTCTCATGTTTCAAGATCATTCAGGGGAAAAAAGGGCCTTAACATAGAAATTAAATCAATGTGATGAAATTAGAGTTTAGTGAAACATAAGGAAAATGGGCGTTGTGATGGCCCTATAGTCAAATAGTTGAAAAATGCTAATTTTGTAAAAAAATAGTTTGACAGGTTGAAAATAGCAAGATTTCATCGCAATATGGTGTGAAATGAGATTGTTGTGACAAGAATAAAAAGGAAGGTTGCTGTGGTGTAATACAATGAGTGATAGATGATTGCCAAAAGAGATATAAGAGTTGGACACTAGGCAAACGTACTTAGACCAAATTAATAAGGTTCTGCAGAAAATATCGCGTACTTGACTCTAAAGAGCATGTATGACATGAATTATGAAACTCTACAATGACAATTCGTATGAAAAAGGTCAGTTTAGATCGTACAACAAAATTATTTTGTGATTTCTGCCTACCCTTTGATGGGATCCATTGAGTTCATGTGAGTTCTTGTTTTCTTAGTGAATCGATAGCAAGTTATTATAACGTATCGTGTTGTGACTTTCTGCAAATGAAACCATGTAAGTGCATAAACTCCATAAATCACTGTACCGTATCATTCAACTAAATAACCCCCTCTCGTTCTCTCTCTTCGAATAAAACAGAGAGATAAATCATGGTCATTGACTTTACTGTAACTAGCAATTTTCTTCCCCATGACATTGATAGTCGATCTAGTGCAAAATGAAATTCGTGTTCAATATGAGATGGAAGCTTTCCAAGTGTTATTGAACTGAAACATGTAGAAAATGAAATCAGCATGAGCTAGTGTGGCAACTAACAAAAAAATGATTAAGACGTATAACCAAGCAATTTAAGGATTTGACGATATACTCTTAAGAGAAATGAAGTGATGTATTAGCATTTTACCAAATAATTTTACAGTGATTCGGACATTTACGTAAATATTAATTTTATGTGACAGAAGTGTCTAATGCGTGTCTTTTTCAAAATCTAATTGGTGACGTAACAAATAGGAATCGTGTGAACGGTACCCAAATTCAAAATGTTTGTATGACAATGATAATGGGACAATAAAGTGGTGACAATAAAGTTTGTAGTGGCAATCTGTTGTGTGTACTAAATACTATTTGTGTTAAAAGTAATTAATTCTAGCCCTTTTAATGTAGAGTGTGTGAACGTATGCAGTTAAGTGTTTATTTATTGAAACAACAAGTTTGTATTTGAATAAAAATTTAATAGAAGAATGATACCGTTCATGTTGTAGGAGTTAAGAGAACTATTATCAAATAGAACTAAATGTTGTCTTAAAAATAGTAGTTAATTTGAAAGGTAAACTCATATTGGTAAAAAATACAATAAGCAATGATCGATTTGAAATTCATAAAGTTTTCCTGTTTTACTCTTTAATCCAGTTTCTGTTTCTTTTCTGTTTTAATTAGAACTCTTAAAGTAAATTTAACTTTAACATTTGGTCCTTTAATTACTACTTACTTTATTAAATCTGGTTCAACTAAGTTTTTATTCTAGTTTGTCATCATTCTATTTGATAGTATCCTATACATACATTAGTTCACGTATTTGTCCCAACACGTGTAGAAAGATCCTCAATTTTGTTTTGTAGTTACCAAGATTTTTCTAGTTTTACTTCTAAAATCTTACCTGGACGGTATGAGTCTGCAAGAATCCAACGATCTTGTCCATGATAAGGTTGTCCAATGAGCTCTCATCAAGACCTCTCGGAATAGCCTCCTCAATTTCGTTTTCGATCTTCGCATCCTTATCTTTTACTATCGTCACACCGCTAATCAATGAGACTTCTTCACTTTTTGTTAATCTGTTCAAGGCTTTTGCAAGTTTGAGTTTTAGGCAATTTGTAAGTTCGCTGTTGCTACAATCTTTGTAGGTGTCGTATGCAACTTTAAGGTCACCAAGAATGGATTCTTCTGAGCTCCTCCCTTCGTCTAGTCTGTTCTGGTTTGTGGTGGCCGTCCGTGCGCTGACTGTGACAGCCAGGGTCAGAATCAGGAGGTAATGTGGTGGTACCATTTTGGCGTGGTGTGCGCGACGGCAAAGAATACTGTGTTATAAACTAGAACACTGTTAGCGTTTATATGCGCTTAGTTTCACGGTAGAGTGGACTCACCGAGAGGGATGCACCGATGCATTTATGCAGGTGGTTCTTTATTTCTGGAGATGGGAGAGGATATGGTGGAATGAATGTAAAGTATGTTTGACCTGAGTATGTAAATTTCTTTTGTAGATGCCGTAAAATTAAACGCGGCTAGAAGTAATGAAAGACTTGTAGTCTTTGAATTTTTGAAAAGTCGAAAAACTTGTGGAAATAGTCAAGATACTGGTGGTTGAATGACTTATCAATCCTATAAAAGGGAAAGGGAACACCTACAATAAACTAACAATTACTAAGGTAATTGAACTAGTTCAATTACTAAGGTAATTGAACTTTATCATTTATAAACCGAATGATAAGTATAAGGACGTCACAAATTAGGACTCTTCAAATTTTGCTCGTGGGTGTTTTAAATAAAAGTCAACTTAAAAAAAATTGTAAACATAGCTATTTTTTTTCTCTCTTTTTTTTCACACTCAAAGGCCCACACTAAGGTTTTCCCTTGTGTCGTGGGTTGTTTTGGATAACGTGCAATATTAATTTTACACGAGTAATATTGAAGCGGCGATAGCCCAGCTGGTGATGGGCCAGACTTGTAACCGGAAGGTTGCGGTTCGAATCCTGGCGCGGGCCTGTTTCAATAAATTCGTCTTTTCGCATTTATGTATGGATTTTTCACTAACGATCACTTGCACAGAGGTGAAAGAAAACATTGCCCCTGAGCTAGATTGTGGTCAAGAGCGAACCCATTCGTTATAGAAATTTAAAAAATGTAAATTTGTTTTCGAAAGCCGCGCTCCACAAACACGTATAGGGTCAGCGTGATGGACCTATAGCCCGTATCCCTTGATGGGGACAAATATGGGTTAATGATAATGATGAGTAATTTTATTTTAGCTTAGTTTTTACTGCAATTATTGACTTGACTGTCGGGGATGAATATCAATTTCCTTTAAAACTTCAAGCTCTAAATAGGATTTAAGAATATCTGACATATCTGACAAACCCTACGACCTTCTTTCAACTTCGTCCTCTTTTATTTTATTTTATTATAAGATGGGTTAACTCTTGACCTCAATCTTGACCATAAGGTCAAAGATGAGGTCGACGATGGAGCGAGTTAACCCAGAAAATGCCTATAAAGGCACTTTAAGGTAATATTCAGGTATTATTAATATATGTAGAGTTTTGACCTCCGCGACCCCGCTACCAAAAACCCTGTTTTTGCCACATTAAATCGCTTGTCAGTACCACTATTTATTTATTTATTTACTTTATTGCAAACTTCACAGCTTATACATGTTACATTACATAGCCCTTATATTAAAAAAGTATACAGCCAATTAAGAAGTTAAACATATTATAAACTGTAGATTTAGATTAACGGGTAGCATAGATATATGATTAACAAAACAAAATAGATTGGATGAGTAATGTAAAAGTAAGGACAGTGTGTGTGTGTTATGTGTATGTGAGTGTATGTGTATCTGTGTATGTATGTGTATGTAACCGTATGTAGTTATTCATACCTTATGAAAATAAAAATAAAAATAATATATACATATAAAACACGTGGACCTGGAATGCTGTTTGACACCAAGATTCCTTCCATAAAGTACGGTAGGAGTAAGAAAGGTATTACGAAAAACCCATGGGAACGAAGTCCCGGGTATCCTCTATCTTCTATACATATTATAAAGAGAAAAGATTTGATTGTTTGTTGTTTGTTTGTTTGCATTGAATAGGCTCCGAAACTACTGAACCGATTTAAAAAAAAATTTCACCATCAGAAAGCTACATTATCCTTAATGTACATAGGTTAAATAATTTTTCCAAATTCCCATGGGAACGAAGTCCTGAGCGGAATGCTAGTTAATAATAAAATTCCTCAGAATGTATATCATAATGTGGCGTCAAGTGGTTTTGGAAACACGTAAAGCTCTGCCTACCATGACAGGTATTACATCTGTTGCTTGAGGTTGTATGATACAATAACGCACAAGCGGTAGCTCTCCAATATAAACCGGTGAACTTAATTTGATGCAGTGTGCTTCCAAAATCGCACTAGCAGCTGCAGTATCTAACATATTATTCTCCTATACGATTGGCAGAATGTCTTCTCCACTTGAGAATAACACCACCCCATCTCTTTCCGTGTGTGTCGTAAGAGGCGACTAAGGAAACACAAATGAGACCTGTCTTCTAGTAATCCATCTTATACCTCAGTTTGTTTTGAATCTGAGGTGGCGTCCTATGGTAAAGGGCCGTTTGGTTCGCGACCACCTCCCACTGAAGTCCGACGCCAAATAGCTTGCTGTGTTCCGTCGGTGCGTGGGAGTACCAGTGCCTTAATTGGCATTTTATGGGTTAACTCGCTCCATCGTCGACTCATCTATGACCTTGGTCAAGATTGGGGTCAAGAGTTAACCCATCTCATTATTAATAAAAAAAAATCGTTGCGTTGCATGCAACAAACGATACCGTGTTTTAGAATACAAGCTGCGCCATCTAGCGGGGAACGACAGAACTATTTATCCTATCTATTGGGTGATTTTAAATTAGTTTTTGCGAAAATCAAGGATGTAATCAACCTACGAAACTATACAACCCAAGGAGCACATTTTAGAGCCTTTAAACCTTTTCTATCTATAAAAGGTTTATACATGGTATTTATTAAGATAACAGCACTCTATAGATAGTCTTAGGAAAATATAAATGTTCTAATAGGGTAAATTGCCTCAAGTCAAAATATTAAAACCTCCTTTATACCAATTCACTTAAAATAGAGTGAATTGTCTATAGAGTAACCCTTAAAGTCTATTATTTTAAGACCTTCTGTAGATAAGTGGTATATCTTTAGATAACATATTCTAAAAATATTCTTTGAAGTCTAATAATGCTCTCAAAAATAAGTGTTTCTAGTCAATTCTAGATATAATACTTCAGTAGGTAATTTTTAGGGTAATGTTCTATTTATTAACACGAAAAGTGCGTCTGCAGTGGCTTTTTCATAAAAAAAGCAATAGATTAAGTGCATTAATAGTATATATAATAAAACAGTAATTTAGTGCTATTATGCAAGATGGACAAAGTAAAAAACAATAAAAGATCTGGTGGATTTCGCAAAAAAGTGCAGCGAATCTTAAAAAATAATCTTGTGGAGTTCCCGCCAAGCTTTCATTGCGGAGCAGAAGTCAATAATCCAGATGGACCCTCCACTTCGGGCAGTGTACCTCAAACACAACAATCTTCTATATCCTTTTCACCTGCTGCTACGGTACAGCAACATTTTAGCACTGAAGCTTTAATTGAAAGTGACGTTAGTGGCGATACCTCGACGTCCTCGACGGACTCGGAAGATGAAAACGTCAACCGTAAAGAACGTGCATATGATATGAGATTGAACTTGCGTGAATGGTCTGTTAATCATGGAATTACTCAAAGAGCTATGAATGATTTGTTGCTTATAATTATTAAATTCGAACCTGGCACGGTACCGAAAGGTGTAAGAACATTGCTGCTGAGTGCAAGAAGTATAAAAATGCAAAAAATGGGCAATGGTGAATATTGGCACCATGGATTGAGGAATAATCTTGAAAACCATTTCCAAAATTTATCAGAAAACACTTCTCTTGATATTGATGTAAATATTAACGGGCTCCCTACGTGTAAAAGCTCCAAAGTTGAATTTTGGCCAATTTTAATAAAGATTAATAAAATGCCATCAGTTCCTGTTTTGATAGTCGGTATATATTGTGGAAACGGCAAACCGTCTGATGTAAATGAGTTTTTAACACCTTTTGTTGCTGAAACGTTGGATATTATTCATGAGCCAATAAAAAATAATAATTTTTGCCTGAATGTAAATATTAGAGCTATAGTTTGCGATTCTCCAGCTCGAGCATTTGTAAAAGGTAAATATTAAACATCTACGTAATTGTTTAAAGGGCTTCCTTGAGCTAGACCAGAAATTCAAATATCCGGGCACCAGAATTTAAGAACAGAGCCCGTATTCACAAATATATATATTAATTTTAATCCTTTCGAAAAATCCGTTATCCACAAGCTACCCTCAGATCACTCTGGACAATTAGTTTCTTTTAGTGCGCTTCGTGGAAAGGCTGTAGAGAGAGGTATCAAATATGTGCCGATTAGTGACACAAGGCTTGAGAACTTCAGAAATAATATGATCACCAAACTACCGGGTCTAAGATTTGATAATAGTGATCCTAATGTACTTTTCAACTCTGTACTTAGATTGTCTAAGCAAGAATTTGACACTGTGTTTAAGGCCAAGACGCTAAAAGTTAATGACTCCTTGAAGTTTAGTGATTGGGCAACAGTGGGAATTCATAAAAGCAGAGAAAGGTTATATGATCTCTATGGTGAGAAAGCATATAACCATTCTGAAACTTTTGTTGAGTATGTTAGAGCTTATTCTAAAACTTTTAAGCGTGTATGTAGAGCAGCAACAGCTATGTTTGTTAGAAATAAAATTAAAAATAGTAATAATATCATTAAGACTTCATGGAAAATTATTAATAGTGAGACGGGAAGGATTAAGTCTCGCAATTTTGATTTTAAGCTTATTATAAATGACAAAATTTTAACTACCGATGTTGCTGTTGCTGCAGAGTTTGAAAGATTTTTTGCTGACATTCCCGTCTCTACTACTCAGTCACTAGACTCATCTCCCGCTCTCGCTGAATCATTGCTTAAACAGAATGTAGACGAAAGCAAGGTTCCTTTCAGTTTTTCACATGTGAGAAGTGTCGACATTCTTAAAACTTTTAAGATGTTAAATATAAAAAAGACTGCGGACCTTGATGGTCTTTCAGTAAAGGTGATTAATTCCATAATAGATTGTATTGCTCCACACCTAGCGTTTATTTTTAATAATTGTGTTGATGATGGTGTGTTTCCTGATCTGATGAAACATAGTAAAGTAATTCCTCTATTTAAAGCTGGTAGTACATCAGACCCCACCAACTTTAGACCAATTTCAATACTACCAACCCTTAGCAAGATATTTGAAAAAATTATCCTTAATCAAATAACCACTCATTCCTACGCTAACAACCTTATGAATATAAATCAATTTGGATTCACACGGGGTCGCTCTACAACCGATGCTGGTGTTGAGCTCATTCGTCATATTTTTGCGGCCTGGGAGGACTCGCAGGATGCTCTTGGAGTCTTCTGTGATTTGTCCAAGGCTTTCGATTGTGTTCATTATGAAACTCTGATCAGAAAATAACATCATTATGGCATAAGAGGATTCGCACTTAGGCTTCTGGAATCTTACCTGAGTAATAGGATCCAGAAGGTTGACGTTAACGGCACTAGGTCACCTGGGTCCACAGTCTGTATGGGCGTCCCACAGGGTTCAATCCTAGGACCATTCCTGTTTCTCATTTATATTAATGACTTACCTTCTCTTGTTAAAGACGCACATGAGATCGTATTATTTGCAGATGACACATCACTCATATTTAAAGTGAAGAGGTACGACTCTGATTATGACGATGTGAATACTGCGATCTCAAAGGTAGTTGAATGGTTTACTGTAAATAACCTTCTTTTGAACGAGAAAAAAACCAAATGTGTTAAATTTACCTTGCCCAATGTTAAACAGGTTAATACCAATGTACAGGTTAGGAATGAAAAACTGGACATTGTGGAATCTATTGTATTCTTAGGAATAACTCTTGATGCAAAGCTTCAATGGGGTCTTCATATGGATAAGTTAGCGAGCAGACTCAGTTCAGCAGCCTACGCAGTTAAAAAAAATCCGTCAATTATCGGACGTTGAAACCGCGAGAACCGTATATTTCAGTTACTTCCACAGCCTAATGTCATATGGCATTTTACTGTGGGGTAATGCTGCGGATATCAATAAATGAGACCTAGAATGTCTCTTAGAGAAATATTCAAAGAAATAGATATTTTGACTTTTGCATCCCAATACATATGTGACAATCTTTTATATGTGAAGAAAAATGAACATTTGTTTAAGAAAAATAGCGATAGGCACAATGTAAATACTAGGATCAAGCATAAACTGGATGTACTAGACAGTCGTCTCCACAAGGTCACGAACTCTTTTATGGGTCAATGTATACGGTTCTATAATAAGATTCCCATGTGTATTCAAAATTTACCTTTGGATAAATTTAAGACAGTGATTAAACAAAAACTTTGCAAAAAGGGCTATTACAAAATTTCTGATTATCTATCAGACAGACAGCCATGGGAATGAACTGCTCAGCTCTAGAGTTGTTTCAGATTTAGTTAAAATTAGTAAATGAGAAAATTTGTAATGCGATTTAAAAGAGCAACCTCAGAGTTTCTTGCCTGTTCTTCTCTGGGGAAGACTGCACCTTTGCGAATAGGCGTAGAGTCAGTAGGGTCAAAAGAACGAATGCGTATGTATGTATTTAAATCCTTTAATGTTTGTTTGTGGCATCCTGAATGTCCTATAAAATAAAGATTTTTTTCTATTCTATTCGTTTCGTTGTCGTTCGAAAAGATCGATGCCAGTATTAATAGATAAATCAGTCTCTCACGCATCAGCAACAAGCGTCGACTGAGTTGCTAATGTTGCTATCAGTCAACCGCTGAGATTGGCTGA